>CAHIKZ030005621.1:1365000-1707500 GCA_903632075.3 Acanthosepion pharaonis | reverse complement strand
CACTGTCATAGTGGACTGAAATGATGTAGTGCTTGCAAGGTCCCCCTACTCAAGAAGGTACATGTACAGGCCCACCAAAAGTTTACAAATGAGCACCTGGATGATTCAGAGGAGGGTTGGGATAAAGTGCTGTGGTCACACAAGACTTAAATTGAGCTTTTTGGTAGCCTTATAGATATGTATGATAAATTCTAGAAAAATTTTCTAAAATAACACAGTGAACCAACCCCCTTAGCAGCTGACCTAGCTGAGCTTCCACTGCATGTCAGCTGAGAATGTATACCTCAAGAAAGTGCAATATGTCACTTTCCTGAAGGTTAGCATCAACCATGCTGATGGAAAGCAGAGAGAGTTCTGTCAGATGATTAATGGAGAGAAGTTTGTTTTTGGAAGCATTAAAATTAACAAGTGATCTTTTGCTCTGGTTAACAAGTAACTGGAAGTTCTTTCTGACATTGGTTGCCATTTTGACCCAGTGAATTGATCAGACTTACTCTCGAGACTGGAGTACCATAGAAAAAGAAAAAAAAGAGTCTCCCATAAAAATACTCTCAACTCTTTCTTCTTATATTCATATTTTTCTGTGCATTAACAAATATATATCATGTTTAAAATTTATGTGGCAAGAGTTCTAAATATTAGACAGAGGTAGATAAAAAGAAGTGTGAACATATGAATCAAAAATGGTGACTAGCACTTTCATGCCTTAAGCAATGATCAAATCCTCTTGTCTGATGACCTCTTAAGGCATGAAATGCAGTATTTTTTTATGCCTACAGTTTATATCGAAGAAGATAGTATTTTATCAATGGTAACAACAAACTAATGTAAAATGACTAAAAGAAAGAGGAGTCTATATATATATATATATATATATATATATACATATATACACACACATGACTCTCCCGTTGAATTTGATGTATGAGTGTCAAGCAGATCAGTTCCTAGGAACTGACAGCATGACACAATCACATAAGATTTGATTATAGCCGTGAAGGTTTTGTGCAGAACCATCCACATTTTTTGAAGGGCCAAATACAGAGACCTGGTGCACGATATTGATGATTGACCACATAGTCCCCAAACAACCCTCTGCAGGTTTTGAATTCAGAATCCAAGCCACTACTCCACCATGTCTCATATATATATATATATATATATATATATATATATATATATATATATATATATATATATTTTTGAAAGGTTAATGGACAGAGTTGAATTAGTCTAAAGACAGTAGAATTAAAAAGTGCTCAATAAACATTGTGAAAAAATAAAAATGAAAGTAAACATAACATACCCATCTACTAGGGTGTCTAGCCAATCTCTATTAGAGATGCTTACTCAGGCACATTTGTGTTTATTCAACACCCACAGAGCTCACCTGTAGTTTATACTGCAACTATGCTGAGCAGACCTTAGTTACAGTTTCTGGTAGATAGCATGTTTTCTAGTGTAATCAACAATTTGAACAAGGCCAGCACGCTCAAGTGTTCGGCCACGATGACTTGTGACTTTGTTCTATCACAACTATCAATGGCCCTGTTTCACTCACAATGCTTGGGTCAAATCGTGGTATGGTTTTCAGGCACTTTCCAAAGGTGCCATATGCTGGGATCTATCCCTCCAGTCTGATAACATCAGGAAGTCTCCTTCCTAACAAAAACCCAGGTCTCGTAGTCAGAATGCAAACATTCTAATCACTCGACCACATGCCCATATTTGATATACATATATATATATATATATATATATAAATGATGGACACCTAATTTTTAAGTTATCTATTTAGAAGGTAGCATACTGATATAGAACCTACAATTTAGATTCAATGCTATGAGGTAAACTCGTTGCTCTTTTTGGGTAAATGTAATTGCTGTTCAATGAGCAATATTGGTCCTGTGCAATGCTTTGCCCCTCATTAAAAATTTCAGACACAGACATTGTTTGACAAAACTATGATCCCTATGGGTTTAAAATATAATGTATTGACTGTGGACAAAAAAAAGCAATCAGGTTTAAAATTGCTGTGGTGTTTCCCTCTAATGTGGCTATTGTGAATTATTCCACTTACTATAAAGTAGTAGGAAAGTAAGCCTCAGGGGAACGGTGATATAGATTGAATTCTGGTCAACTGAAACACACTTCCAGGTTGTGTAACACACTTCTGTTGCATTTATTGTTCAATGCACTATTTATCTGCAACCTCTTGTTTTGTTATTTCTTAACCATTACTTGGTCACAACAAAAATATAATTTATTGAGTGTGCACCCCAAAAAGGCACACAGTCAGTGAAGATTAATAACAGTCTGGCTGGGCATAAAAACCTCCATTATTGGTTCACACTGATGAAATCATGGAATGGTGCAATATCAAGCAATGGTTATACTTGGAAATGAGAATGCAGCCATTTCATATATATATATATATATATATATATATATATATATATACTAGCAGTAGAGCCCGGCGTTGCCCGGGGATGTAACAGTAAGAGATAGATCAAGTAGACTGAAAAATAAAATTGACAAAGATTATTGTGTAAGGTTGATGGACACACATGACTTAATTAGTTTTTTTTTTTTTTACGAATTGGTCAAACTCAAACAAAAACATTGTTTTCAATCGTTATGAGTCTACCGATTGAATAGAATTTTTATTATAAACAATTGTCTTGTAAATGGAATTTTAAAGCATTCTGAATGTAAAAATAAAAAAAAAGTGTGCAAGACAATAAAAACACTACCTGCCAAAAAAAAAAAGTGAAGTTTTGTTGAAATCAGTTGAAAAATGTAGGAAATCTAATCACATATATAAACGAAAAACACACACACACACACACACACACACACACACACACAAACAACCTGGGTTTTATAATAAGTAAAACTCGATATGAGTTGTTCCCCTTTCATTCTCGTGATGCCTCTTAATCGTGTTTTCAAATTGATTTTGTGCAAAAACAATTGTTTTTTTAATTTTTGGCACTGTCAGAACCACCGCAAGGTAATTTTACATAGTCCTGTGAAGTTTTCTTGAAATCAGTTGAAAAATGTAGGAAATACGATCCAATATATAAACATACAGGCACACACACACACAACCTGGGTTTTATAATAAGTAAGATTATAATTTCTAGATTCCCATCTTTACACTATATTAATTTTATCTTATAAATTGTCCTCTGTTCTAAGAACTCTCTTTCCTTTTATCACTTACATTTCTTTATCAATATATTTCAAGGTTCTATTTTTAAGCATAACTTTCTCTTTTTAAATATAACTTTACATTTTTTAAGGGTTTTTTAAACCCCTTTTTATTCCTCTCTTAATTTTAAATTAACATTTCATTCTTCATATAACCCCAATTTAATGTCATAAGGTTAATATCTGGGTTTAATTTTATAAAACCTCTTCCTTTCCACCCTCCTCTGACCACTTCCTCATGCCTTTTGTCTGACTGAAACACTGAAATGGATAAATTCTGTATTAGTTTTCTGATTTTTTTTTTTAGCTTTCACAGTTAAATTTCTATTTCCAAAACAAACACAGTCTATACTGGGATTGAATAAGATTGACGAATATTTGCATTCGCTGAAATAAGTTTATTCCCAATATGAGGTGATCTGGGATTTTATTTTGTATTAATTTTTCCTCTGTAATAATACATTGAGCTCTTTTTGTGGATCAGTTTTAATATTTTATATGACTAGGATCTACTTGGATTATATACTAACAGATTTATTACCTTTACTATATGTATGAATTGAGTTCTCTGAGCCACTGGTGTATTTTGTATAGAGAAAAACATTAAAATTCCCTTCCTTTCTGCCATGCAATGATGGCCTAGGGGTAAAATATCTGACTGATGTCAAATGAGTTGGGTTTCGATCCCGGTTTGAAGCAAATGGATGTCTAGCCACACTGAAGAGCTGTGATACAGCAAAACAGTCTGTATATATATATATATATATATATATATATAGTTTGTGTGCACACAAAAAATCTACTCTATAAGCTGCAATAATTACAAGAGAAACATTCATCATAATCCTTTTATAATTTTGATTAAATTAGCAAAAAAATTATAATATATTGAAAAACAACAAAATTTTCAGAGATAAAGTATTATTAAACTTTTCCAATTCTCCAGAGAGAAAAATTATTTTGATTTTAAATTAAGGATTTATTTTAATAAACTTTTTTTTATCAATGAACTTTCTCCTCCCCAAAACTAATATATGTACATTACGTTGTAGAACACATCACGCTAGAATTTTTATTTGATTTCATTTTTTTTAAGAATGTGCATATAACGTAATGGTTATTAGTCCTCTTCTCACAGTCAGAAAAGGCATGAATCTATCTTCCACCAACAGGGCAGATTGAGCTCTCTTTCTTTAGACAACCAGTCTCGAAAAAGGAAAAACCTGAATTGAAGCAAGTGAAATAACAGGATAGACTGGAATCTTTAATCTTTAGCTTTTGTAGGGTAAGCAGTCTAGTATATGGATGACACAGATCTCAAAACCAGCCTGAGCTATATCAGTGAGCTTTGCCCTAGCCACACACACCAATGTTACAGCTGCAGTACATGGAGCTTACAGACATATAATCATGATATTTTTCAATCTTGCAAATTATTTAAAACTTTCTGTGTGTCAATGATATGTACAATAAAAAGAAATTAACACTATTATTTTATATCTGCATATAACATTTTTATATAAGTAATGACCGACTTAAAAATTACAGGGTATAAAAGTAACACACTTTGGTAATTTTTGATCATTTTTTTTCCAACTGTTCACTCAATACAAGTTACAATAGCTACTCAAGGTAGAGGGTACTTAATGGTGTTATATGAATGTAAGGAAGAGTTAAGAAGTGCTGCTTATGAGGATATATAGAAAAGATAATGGCTAATTTGTGACTTGATTATAGTAATTGAAGAAATGACCACCAGGTCTCTTCCACAAAAATAGTGGTTCTTGGGAAGAAGCTGTCTGAATGGAACTTATTCTTACTAATGGAATATGAACAGAGTGGGGATAATGTATTCAGTGTACATGGTACGACAGATCTTAGCTGTGAAGGTCTGAACTGGTGAAACTAATGGATATAGCTCACCAGAACATTTGATTAAATATTAACATTACACACAGCTTGGGCAGAAGTTTGTTAAGCATTTGGAATATTTACTTTCAAGTTCCTCTCCTTCCATCTCCTACTTGTAAATGCCATTAAATGCCACATCCTCACTAGACAAAAGGTGTTGCTGCTGCAGTTTCCATACTAAGTAAATTTTAAGAGGGGAGTTATGTATGTTTATGACAATATTTTTTAAATTTACAAATAACCTAACTAGTCTGAAAATTAGTCTCAAAGTTAAAAAATTAAGTTATAAAATATATGAATAAATAGATACAAAATACAAAACAAAAGCCAACACAGCATTGTGGAAAAGCAATTCTTTCTACTTACATATGAGACGTCATGTTTAATTTTCACTTTATATAACAATAACACTGAGACAGTGTTGTTCATCATATGATCGTAAAATTGGGTTAGTTTTCTAGTATTTCTCTCATAGTATTTTAACCACAATCTCTTCCTGCATTCTATAGTATCTGTTACATTCATGTACAACACAATTCAATTATTCAATTGATAGAAGTATACCAATTTTGTTTCTTTATTGGCATCCTTCCAAAGGAATTTTGTAGTCTTCTTAAATCTTCATTGAGATGCCAATCTGCCTCTGTATCATTTGACACAGATGAGATTTGTGAATATCATTATTCACTAGATGTGTATGAATTGTGAGGAATTTTTAAAACTTTAAATATCTATGAAAAAGAAAAAAAATGTTT
Source organism: Acanthosepion pharaonis (assembly GCA_903632075.3). Lineage (NCBI taxonomy): Eukaryota > Metazoa > Mollusca > Cephalopoda > Sepiida > Sepiidae > Acanthosepion > Acanthosepion pharaonis. The sequence goes on along the minus strand of CAHIKZ030005621.1, from coordinate 1,701,621 downwards.
GTAGAATATAAGCAAAAGCTCCTCCCAAGGTTACTGAAAGTTGGTTAAAGCATATTAACTTTTTGGAAATGTGTTGAAAATGAAATATTCAGAATCTACTCAAAATTTCACTTCCACTGTTATATAAAAAGATGGGGTTATGTTTACTCAAAAGGATTGAAATATGCACATTTGGGTTCTAAAAACCCTATTTTTGACCTTAAAATCAATGAAACCCAGGAAATCAAATAAGTAAAATACACTTTATTTTCTCATATTGTTGATGTTATAAGTTGAATAAAGCATAACAACATCAGATATACATATAATTTCAAGAAACTAACCCAAAAATTGTACATACATATCTAAAAGTAAAAATTTCAGCCACATTTTTCAGAAATTTAAACATTTTAACCAAAAAAATGATGATCCAAATTTAGCTACTGGAACCCATTTTAATCATTTAATAGTACTGGGTACATACTTCAGTTTAACATACCAAAACAAGAGACACCTTTTACTAGGTTTTGTTTTCCAGAAAAAATTGGAGTTACTTGTGTTAGTCTGAATTTTCTGTCACAGTTCAATGCAAATTGGATATTGTCCCTGAAGTTTTTCTGAATACATTCTTTTAAATATTTTTAGTGTTTATTATTGATGCCTATAGGCTTGTACTTCATACCAAAAATTGTATCAAACACTTCATCCTTTTCTATATTTTTTTACCTTTAAATATTTTCTGTCATGGCGCAATCAAAATTCAAATTTACTAAGACTACTCCAGTATGTCTCCAAATCATGGTATTACATAATAAAATGTTGTGAAACTTCAGAATTATAGTATTACTGAATGAAATGTTTTAAAATAAAAAAATAGAAATCTATTGACCAATATCAGTCATTTCAGCCTATTTTCTTTTACCTCCAGTTTCACGGTACAACAAAAATTAATTTGGTCCTTGATAAAATGCCGCAAACAGTGAAATTGAAAGAAAAAGACATCTATTGACTGATAATGATCATTTTATACCTTTTTTTCACAGTGCACAAAACCCTTTTTCTATAGAACTAGTAGTATTTGGGACAAGCAATTGATCTTATGAAAATTGTTTAAAATTAATAGAAAGAGTGAAGCTCCATTTTGAACTAGCTCTATGGGGGTTTGCAACTGCCTCCAAGGCAATAAATTTAGTTATTTAGTTTAGTAGTTATTCAATCTACAGGTAGGTTGTGAAACGGCAATTATTTCTGAAGTCTGGCAGTTAGTTCAGAGCAGAGCTAGGAAAGCAATAGCAATCAACTAAGTTTACTTATTAAGTGGATTTTGTCTCATAGTAACTGACCAAAAATTAAGAACAAAATGATTTGAAAGCATAACAAAATGTAAATGTTTTGGAACAAAGATTTGCAATTTATCTATTCAGAATTGATAAGTTCTGACAGTGCTTGATCGACATCATGATCCACAACAAATATTTCAATCTCTTTACCACGCTTCCTTTGAATAACTGTTGGAAATTCAAGACAGTTTCTTATGACACAGAATGTGGCTATCAATGCTTTTCTCTTTAAATCAACATAATAAATGGTACCATCATTTGTCTCTCTGTGAATTTTTAGGTAATGACCTTCAACAACTCAATGTGAAGGAGTAAATGTATGCCAATAGTCATCAATAACTTTATCTTCAGTATGAAATACAGATGATGTTAGCTTTAGCTAGTAGTATGGATAGTCATCACCAGTTTTAATGACTGCAACATCAACTTCCTGAATATACTTTGAAGTTTCCTTTTCTACAAATATCACACCCAATTCTTTCTCTTCATCTTCATCCAGATCACAATCATCTTCTGTGATGACTGAAGTTTTCCTTTTCTGCTTTAGTTTTTTTTCTGTGAATGTGTGTTTAGTCATATCTCAATGAACTTTGGGCACTCTTTGTGTGTGTGTATGTATGTATATATATATATATATATATATATATATATATATATATATATATATATATATATAATCAGTATAGCTTCTAATATAAAACCAGTTTCTTGTGTATTTCAATATGTACACAACAGTAATCATATACTGATGAACAAAAATATTATATATCCAAGTTAAATAAGTGGATTTAAATGTTTGTACTAAAGTTATCTAGCTTAGTAATAAGATTTGCCATGATCTTTCATCTAATTTGAGCAAAATTAAAGAAGGTGGATTTTCAGTGCACCTTCACGGAATATACAGTGAGTACTAAAAAGTCTGTAGAAACAATTGGAAGTTAATTTTTAGTGAAATTTAAACAAAAAGCACTTTAAAATTGTGACAAATTGTGACAAATCTGAAAAAAATATGTTGATTTTTTTTTCTCTGATAGGCTTGATTCAATGCCCAATAGTGAACTTGAGCCATCAAGTTGGTTAGTTCTACCCTCTGTCAACATTAAAAAGCAGCGGTCACAAAACAACAAATTTCAAAGAATTTTAATGTGGCAATATCTCTTCAATCAGTAATATTTTCATACTAAAGTGAGCTTATGCTCTGAGTTTTTCATTATAGTGACCTGGAAACGTGATAACTTTTGCCTACTATGTTTATTTTGCTATTTTAAGACCTTCAATTTTTTCCACCTGATATGATTTCTGGGACAAGCTTTTGGTTGTATGCTTTGTATGTAGAATGTAATTCTTTAAAACGAATTCTCAAAGATATGTTATTGATTTATAAGTTCCAGATTCTTCTTATATGAGCCATACCCTTTCAGGAAGTGATTGGTCCTGGCTCTCTTTTTCTTCTTATCCTTTGTTTCTCTAAATAATATCTATCTGCTTATTATCCCTGCCTATCACTATTCTGTTATCCATTAACAAATCTTATGAGATAAGTTAGTTGTTTCCTTCTGTCTCTCTTGTCTTCTATAAATCCTGTGAGTATCAAATTCTTCAATACTTCCTTCCTCATCATGTGCCTGAGAAAATTTTTTGATTTAAAGTATAATTTCTTTTTCAGATTCTAAGATGATCTTTTTGTATCCATTCTTCTTAAAAATTCCTTCTTACTTGTATATTCAGTCAGTTATTCTCAGCATCTGCCTTTTAAAACCACATCTCAAGTATCTTCTTTATCTGTTAGGAATTCACTGCCATATATGAGGGCTGATATTGTATAACAGTTGTGTATTCTTTCTTTTGTTTCTTATGAAATTTTCATGTCTTAATACTTTGTTTAGCTTCAGAGATACATCTTTCTCTATTCCAGTGTACATTTGGATTTCAGTGTCACATTTTACATCATCTGTTAAAACATAGGAAATAAATTGAAATAAATTGGCAGTATAAAGAAAATCTAATTAAACAACATTATTTTGCCATATTTCTTGTTTTTTTTATTCCATTCTCTAAATTTGTAGTTGTGTGAAATGTCAGACTACAACAGTACTTATTATGAAGGTGGTAGGTTTTGTAACCCAGAGCTGAATTTTGATAAGGCAGATAGAAATTCTTTGTATACAAATACAATAATTATATAAATAAACAAACTTCAACAGAAATATCGCTGGTATATAGTGAATTTTAAAATTTTCATTAAAAATAAATAACACAAATTAAATATTAAAACATGCTTTAAAAATTTTTATGCAGATCAAACATTAAAATTGATGTTGTAACAGCAATTTGTTTGCAATTTATATAAATGGCTGATATCAAAACATTGTATATGTGTTTATGATTCAGGCTGTTTCAATTTAAGATGGAGAACACACACTAAAATTTAGCCTAATGCAAATTTATAATTGATGAAAAAAGTCTGCTTCTTTCAAATCAAAACAAACAAATGAGAAAAAATATTTAAGAAATTCAGGAAATAGAGCATTTACTTATTTAAATCATTCATTTATAAAATATTTTTAAAGCTATTTGTCTTAAATATTTTTTAAGAAGTTAGTGTTTTTCTTATATTCATCAGATTTAATCAAATCAGTTTTGCTCTGTACCCTCCTTCATTCAATATTTCTTTTATTATTCAATATTTTTAATACTTTAATGATTTTTTCCTTGTTGTATGAAGAACTTTGAATGAAAAATCTAAAAGATAAAGTCACATAAAATATGGCAAGCGAATGCTAACGGTTTTGGTCTGGAACTCTCTAGTAAAGGAAAGCACAAAAAGACATTTAAAGCAGAAAAACTTAAGAGAATAGTGAAAAAGAATATACACCCTGCCTATAGCATTTTATTAGTGGAAGATTATAATAATCCCTGAGTAGATATTATGTGTACAGAATTGATTTGGCTTGTTTAATTCGTCATTGATTTCTTTTGTAAGACTGGAAAAGAACAAAGGTAGGAATATGAAAAAATTGAGTAGTTTAAAATGATGTGTTTAAAGGAAAAATATAAATTACATGATTAAGGAGAGGGAAGGAAAATAGAAAGTGAATGGATTTGCGAAGAAGAAGAAAAAAACAAAATGAAAGAAATAAAGAAAAAGAAGGAGAGATCTGGAGGAAATTTAAAATAATAAACATAGAGAAGGAAAAAAAAGGAATAAAATGAAAAAGAGTAGAAAGAAGTGAAAAAGAGAAAATTAAAAAAAAAACTCTTTCTTTACTTGTATTCAAACCTCCTTCATTTTTAGCATTATTTTTAATGTTTATATATATATATATATATATATATATATATATATATATATATGTGTGTATATCCAAGGTGCTGAAAAGTTCTTGGCCAAAACCACTTTCCAAAATTAGTATTCAAATGTTTGGCCATTGAAATATTGATTTAGGAAGTGGGTTGGAATTAAAACTTTTTGGCACTCTCTTATATAAGTCAATATATTCTCTCAAATTTTTTAACCAGATCAAAGGTATAAGGATATGAAGTGTTGCTGAAAAATTCTTGGCCCAAGTAAGAACTGATTCAAAAATAAAATTCTGATGTTGGTCATTTGTTTAGGAAAGTGGGTTGAGCCGAAAACTTTTCAGTATCACTTTTTTTTAATATTTTTTTGCTTCTTTCTATCCCCATTGTTGATGGTCAGGGACTATGGATAATTGTTATGGTTTTGAATTCAAAGTTGTCCTCCTTCTAGGCTGGCTGCCAACAATGGCTGAATCTACCCTGCTATTTAGCCCATATCTGTGGGCAAGAGGAGATGGATTCACACTTTTTCTAAGGGTATTAGTGCCTAAGTCAATGTTACAAAACCAAATGAAATTGTAACTCATCTCTGACTTATTCTGAGCCACTATCAATTACACCACCTGCATATGCTTGGCATGTCCGTGATTCTTGTTGGGGGAAAAAAGTGATGTCAGTGGGTCCCAAATTCTCTTCTGATCATTAACTTGATATTGGGCTGGCGCTCATCTCCCGTCATCACAAGGAGCATTCTACTGGATACTTGAATATATACCTAAAGAGCCAGAACTTTCACCTACCAGATCATCAGGATATTTAGTGTATTGAGCACTTTTACATTCAACTTAGGTACTCTTTCAGTATTTTTTCTTTTGACTAAACATTGCGGTGCTGGTTGATTTTTTTAAACAGTGCACATGTTTTTAGTCTTTTCTTTTTTTCTATTGGATTTTTCCCCAAATATCAGTTTCTCTAATTTTTTTTTTTGCAAATTGTATTATCTGGGTTTTTTTTACACTGCTAGAGTTACAGTTTTAAAATAAATTATATATATATATATATATATATATATATATATATATATATATATATATATATATATATATATATATATATATATATATATATATATGTGTGTATGTATGTATATATATATATATATGTGTGTGTTTGTGTGTGCATTACAACGAATCATTCATACAAAAATAGAGTAGTAAATCTTTTGTATGAATGATTCAATGTAATATAAATTGAACTGCACCACATATTTTATATATATATATATATATATATATATATATATATATATATATACACACACAGACACACACACTCTCTTAATTGAAGCTCAAAAATGGGATAAGGATAAAATAAAGAAGAGAATGTTTACACATTATACATAGTGATTTGCACATATTGGGTTAAATCCAAAAGCAATTTACACTTACTGTAGAATAGGAACTGATGACCCAAGCTGCAATAAAAAAGTCATTTATACCAAAGTCTCACAAGCCTATACCTTAACGATAACTTAATTTCATAACTTGTCCAGTTTCAGACAAAACAGTAGTAGTAAATATATATACTACTAAAAGCTTAAGACAAAATGAAACAAGTTTTGCTAAAATAAGTACCAAAAGTGGGAATTAGGAACAAAACAATGAAATCAGCAACTCCTGTAGAACGAAGTAAAGATACAAGACAAAGAACATATTATTCATATTTATTTCTTTGTAAATTGGTAAATGCTAAATGTTGTATTGCATTTGTTCTAAATAGACAAGTTTTTAGAATGTTGTAAATATAAAATTATTCTTGCAAATAAACAGTGTTTAATATTTTTGTTGTAAATTCTTGAGAACAAAGAAAATGTATAAATTCACTTTCATATGTTTAGGTTTTATTACAATTCTAATCATCATTTTTTAAACTAATAAACACTGCTGAGGAGTAATTAAAATAAAAGCAGTGTCATGGGAAAAAAACTGACCTTTTGACACATGAAAATCCTTGTTTGCCACAAGTTGTTCAAGAATTCCAGTAATGGGTTATGCAACAACTGCATTTCAAATTTTTTATCAATAAATTTATCTGTCCTTCCTTTTGCCTGTGATCAACAATCAAACATGTTTTCTTGAATTATAAATAACAAGAATGGATTGTAATGTTTTATTATCTCAAAATAAAACTGATTTCATTGCAACATAGAAATTATTTAAAATTTTTTTTATATCATCCACCTATGGTAGTAGTTCCCAAAATTTTACAAGGGTGCCACACCCATTTAGCTCATTGGCCATATCCTTGGTAGTCCTTTTCCACACCCATATGAAGACAATTCTTTCTTAGTATTAGGGATATTACAAATTCATAACAACTAATATGACACCAGATGAACATCCAAGACTATATTGCTACACCTACAAACCTAGAACAATGGCTCCTGAAATGCCCTGTCAAGAGAACTAACATCAGCCATATACAAATAAATGCATGGAGTTTTAAGTTTGGACAACAAAATTAAAGAAAATATGTTCATCCAGAATTCTTATGTTAGTAGTTTTAACCAGTGAAAATTTCACAGATTTTCTATTTTAATATTCTGATGAATCTTAATTCTCAAGTTGATGATTCAGTAAGCTTGTGGTGAGTTCTATGACAATAAAATATCCTTAGAAATTCCCGTGATATCGTTAAATATTTGGGCTTAACAACTTTAACAAAATATTGCAATAACAATCATAAATATGAATGCTGGTCATTATTTTAAGACACGGTTACAAATAAAAAAAAAATTAATTTGATAACTTTTTTCCATTTCACTAAAACAGCCATTAAATGCTTTCCTTCTCTTTCTTTTATTCATACATTTTCTCACTGAAACCAAGAAGTGTCTTTTTCCCTCTTTCCATATGATCAAAACAGAATAGTTCATTATAAGGTATTAGCAGGGAATAACATTCACATGAAACTAATGAAAGGAGTGACAAGCACAATTATAATAAGATTTTTATTCTGTCTAAGGCATGTGGGTTCCTTCAGTATCAAACTGATTTTGTAAAAGAAAAACAAGGTAAATATAACTCTTAAATAAAATCAGGGATTGATATTGTATATCTGAACAATATCACACTTCTAAAATGAAAACAGTTCAATCCTTTTTTATTCTAACAAACATCTTGCCAAGAGCAAGGTGGCTTAATAAACAATAATTAATAAAAATGAATCACAAAAGCAAATATTCCCTATTTTTTTTTTTTTTTTACAAGCAGGCCTGTTTTCCTTAGTAGCACTTGTTCACTGTTAACTATCAGGATTTCTTCCCATTAAAATGTGCTTTTCTCTATCCAGAGAATGTCTGAATAGAGGGAGGTTTTCTCTCTTCCTTTTGAACACCAATTTTTGTTTTGTTTTTTTTTCCTGTCATTGAGGGTACAGCTAGTTTCTCCCAGATATTCTTTTTCAGAAGATGCAATCTCTTGTTAAATTCAGCGCATACATGAAGAACTGATTCGACAAAAGAAAAGAAAAAGTTACTTCAAATATTGCCTAATTCATTATCTTTACACTGGAAATTTCATAATTAAATCTATCAGATTTTCTATTTTCTTGTGAATTTAAAAGGAGAAAAAATCTGTGTGAAAATAAATGAGGAATACTTCAGCTTCAAACCTAATGATTAATTTCAGCTGAATTAATTCAATGAAAAAAAAGAAAATCATTAAGTATTTGAAGTGCTTCCAATGATAGAACATTTTTTTTCTGGTTCAAAGTAATTACAGAATGTGGTCCCCACAGATGTTAAGTCAGAAACTAAATCAACATCGTATTTTATCCCCAAAACATAAATGAAATATGTTATTTTTTCTGCAAAACAAACAAAGTAAGCTAACAAAGTAGATAAGAATTCTGTGCAATATTTATTGTAAATTTACTGCATATATTGATATGAAAACAATTATCAAAAAGAGACATGCTTCAAAGATTAACAACATGGGGTACTAAATGATGGCTTAATGGTTACAACACTGGGCTTAAAAGGGGCTGGTCATCTAAGAATGTCTCAAAACTTACAGTAATATGATTGCAATGGCAGACTAAATTACAAAAGAATCAATGTTATTTTATAACTATCTTTCTGCATACAGTATTATTATTCTTTTATAAGTCATGTCTCTTCAGGACATGGATGATTGTGGCTCTCCACAACTTCTTATTCTTTTTAGCTCTCAGCAATGTTATTTTTTATTACTATAATTCCTACTCCCTGTTCTACCATCCATCTACACAAGCTTGTTAGATATGATACTTAGTATTTCTCTTCTGTCCATTTTGCTTCTAATATGTCCTGCTTCTATCTGATTCTCAAAACAAGTGTCCTTTTAGTTCCCAATTTTCTTAAAATTTCCTTGTTGCTCACATGTTCTCTCCATGATATTCTCAGCATCCTTCTATAGAACCACATCTTTGGTGCCACAAGTAACCACTGAAGAAACTGGCCAGTATTCACTGCCATATAAGAGAAATGATATGACATAGCAGTTCAGCACTATTTTCTTTATTTCTAATGAACTTTTCCTGTTTCTTAATACTTTGTTTAGCTTTTGGATGGCATCTTTTGCCATTCCAATGTACCTTCAGATTTCAGTGTTACATTTTCCATCATCTGTTGAAGCACTTCCCAGATAGTTAAATTTCTATACTTACTTGAGTTTGACATTTCCAATTTGTAATTTGCATGCTGGGCAGTCCTTTTTGCTGACAACCACATATTCTATCTGTAGCTCATATCTAGGACTGTTTCTCTTGCTGATAACCATACATCTTATCTTCTTACAATTGAGGGTTAGTCCTTTTTTCACACTTTCCTTTACTACCTTGTATCATGCAGTTTTCTTTCTGTGTCTGCTATCAACACAGTATTATCTGCATATTTTATTTTGTAAAGGTTGTGCTCATCAATAATAAATCTGGATAGGACTTCAAGTTCTGTTTTTTTCTGTTTTTTTTTTTTTAATTATTTCACCACAAGCAAAGCAATAAACCAACTTAGATATACGGGAATTACTGAGTGTAAATGACAAGAAGAAAAACATTAAGGAGCAAGAACAACTAAAGAACAGGAATAAAGACAGAAGAAAATGATTGACATTGCATTTAAATTTTTAAAGATCAAAGGCAATAAAGCCACCAGGATGCAAAAGGTTACTGAGTGTTAGAGAATATGAGGAAAACTACTATTAAGGAGAGAGAATTATAAAAGGACAAGAATTAAGAAGACAGAAGATAACAATTGATATTGCACTTAAATTTTTGAAGATCAAGATGCCAGTAGAGAGTTCCATAAGTGAGAAGTGTGAGAAAATAAACTTTTAGCATAGAAATTATGGTTACATCTAACCATTTCAACTGTAAAATAATGAGACCTTGCAGCCAATCTAGTACTGCACCTAAATTCATAATGTTTAGGTATTATAGAGGAAAGTTAATCAGAAAAGTTACCATGAAAGTATTTATAGAAAAGACACAGGGAATTTACATTATGGCAGTGGGAAAGCGATTGAAGGTAAGATACCAGGTCAGAACCAATGACATTACAGATTCTTCTTTGGATTTTATCAAGGATTTCTAAATATATAGCAGGAGCAGCAATATTCAAAGCAAGTATGAATGATAAAAAATTGTCTAGCACAACACAGTGAACCAACATTCAAAGCAGCAAAATTACCAATTGATTCAGTATAAATCCTCCACTTCATGTCATCAGAGAACATTAGACCTAGAAGGCATAACAAGTCACTCTTTTGGAGGGTAGCATCAGTCATGTTGATGGAAGGCAAAATGGGTTCTATCAGATCATTAATAGAGAGATCTTACAAATGACTTGCTGTAAAGTTTAAATAAGGCAGTGAGATGTATTCCTTGTCTGATTATTTTTCAGGTTTTATGCAAGTCAATTTTGTTCACAATAAAATTAGTATTAACCAAATGTGTTGGTAAAATCTTAAAATTTGTTATGAAGTGAAAGACAAATTTAGTCTTCTGTTAAGTTTTTAGTTTCACTAAAATTTTCAGGTCTGAAGAAAACCCAAGCCCCTTGTAGCACAATGGATTTTTCATGGTGACTATCCAATTTATTTTTATTTTAAAATGTTTTGATAATTTAATTTTCCATTTCAGTTTTTTAATAAAGAAAAAAAGAAATGGTGTTGAATTTTGCTTATAAGTGGCCATGAGAACGAATGTTGAGGAAATCCTCTTTGTCATCATGGAAGACATCATCAGTGGAGTTAATAAAATTGTCGGAGAAATTAAGTGAAAAAGTGACTCGTTGCACCTGCTCAGGCTAACATTCTTTTCTCACATGAAATGGAAAGACTATATTGAATCCATTGCTAGGCCAGCTGCTAAGAAACTTTGTTCACTGTCATGCTAGACAATATTTCTCACAAGAATCTATCTTACATATCTTATGTCTACCATTTGCCCATATTTAGAATAGTGCTGCCACAGGTTCTTGCTGAATTCCAAAAAAGAATCAGCAATATTATTGGTCCTGACCTGGCATCTTGCCCTCAGTCACTTTCCCACCACTTTAAAGTTGCATCCCTGTATCTTTTCTACAAATACTTTTATGGTAATTGTTTGGATGAGCTCTTCACTATGGTATCTAGACTTTATGAATTTAAGCGCAGTATTAGATTGTCAGCTATGTTTAATCAATTCAAAGTTGGAGTGGATAGATGTAACTGTAAGTTCAATGCCAATAGTTTATTTTCTCACACTTCTCACTTGTGGAAAACTCTTCCAGCTCCATGCTTTTCCATCTTTTTTGATCTTAAAAAATTTAAATGTCAGTCGTTATCTACTATCTTCCTGATTATTCTTCTATTGTTCTTATTACTTTTTTAATGTTCTTGTTTTCCACTTCTTTCGTATTCAGTAACTGTTTGAGTCTTAGTGGCTTTACTGAATTGCTTGGGGAGAATTTGACTAAATAAAAAAGAACATAACCTTTGTATAGGTTATTGACCTGTTTTTTTTTTTTTTTTTTTTTTGTATGAATAATTTGTGTTTGTTCCGTTTTGTTATTAGAGAGAGATAGGAGTGAAAAAAGTTATCAACATATAGAAAGCTTGTCTGACCTGATAACAGATATTCCTTTGTTCTCATTCTCTCATATTCTGTTTTTGTATGAGTGAACTACAGCCAAAATAATCAATAATTTTTTTGTGTTTTAAAAATGCTTGAGTGAATGCCACTTTGATTTTTCAACAGTTTTATGAATCATAATTACAAACCAAAATGGGAAAAAAAAACCTGAAAACTATGATTAATCAAAATATGAATTCAGACTTTGAAGTGAATTGCCATTATCCTATTGTATTTCTTTCTTTTTTACTAATGTTCACCCTATACAAGCCCAAGAGCCATTCAAGGCAGAGGGTTACGGAATGAGGTTGTTGTGTGAATGGTAAGAGTAGGAAGCACAGTTTATGAAGATATATCAGAAAGATAACAGTTAACATTAAACTTGAAAAGGTTAAGATTGGAGTGGTCAGGAAAGTATTCACTTGGAAGTCAGTTCCAGAAAGTAGCAATTCATAGGAAGAACTTCTTACTAATGGAATATGAAGAGAATGAAGGTGATTTGCCTCAGCGTTTTATTACATGCAGATTAACAACATAATATTTACAATACATTCAATTATTGAAAAAAATAATTCTTTTTAAAGAAAATATTATTGGAAATGATTTAGGCAGCCGGATGTTAGCACTAAAAACTTGAATTGCAAATAATTTCTAATCTATATCAGATCAATAATGCAGAGTTTGGGTAAAGAGGCACAAATAAAATCTTTTTTTTTTTAAATATGTAGCATTAATACTTTGGTTAATGCTTGATTTATATGCAGCCTTTAAATGAAACAACATGACATGGGATCATTAATAAGATTGCATAGGGATACAAGATTGATAAACATATTTTATGGAACAACAATATTGTCACAAATGACTCCCTCACTCAAATAATATATAAAATAACATTTCACTTAGATAATAAAAAGTGGGTAAGCTCAATTGGCTTGTTTCTTTCTTCAGTGGCATATCAACTTCTATATGGGTCATTTAATGCCAAAATTTACTTTTCTTGGGAGCATTAGTAATTACTTTTACAAAAATGTATTCCTGCTAATATGTTTTTTTATTATGAAAATTATTTCTGTTATTTTTATTATAAAAATGTTTATATTTTCATAGTATTTTGACCCCAGTTTGGAGGGTAACTATTTACCCATAGCTAAAAGGTGCTACCACAGGGTGGACCTGGGCAGAACATCAATTGAGATAGATTTAATTTAATAAAAGTTTTGAAGATGGGCTATTTCCTGATTGAAGAAACCACAGTTGACAAATCAGTGAATTGTGGGGCCACATTGTATATTATCGTATAGATTAATCCTGTGAATCTCATCGAGTAGCTACTTTCTGGAGCTGGTGAAACATTACAAAGTGTTGACGTACAAGGTGGAGAAGTAAAACTTGCTGTTAAATTAAGACTAAAATTTCCTTCCAAACTTAGCCACAAATGATGTCAAATACAGAACAAAGAGTGTAACTATCAGCTAAAAGAAAAATACCTATTTTGAGGAATATCAGGGAAAATGGCTTCACCAAAACTTGTTTTATACACAATTCCAATGGTAATGTTAGTTATTCATTGGCATTCACTGATAAAATGGCCAGTGTTACTTTCAGTTAAAATTTATAAAATCTTTCTCTTAAAACAATTTTACAGGGAAACAGGTTTCTCTAATTTGCTGTTATTGCTATTTCAAGTATTGATGAGGTTTTCCTTCCTAACCTTTTGTTTGAAGTATTGTGAAATGTCAATATCTTTGTAACCCTCTATTCCAAGTGCCACCCCTCAAGCCTTGTACAGGATGAACCTTATTGTAAAAAAAAAAAAAAAAAAGAATACAGAAGCCATTATTCTCACTTTGAGTTATATATGATATCCATTTTATTTGTGGCTATTGTTAAATGTCTGCAAGCAATGTGGTTTCAATTACTGGATGCAGTTCTTTGTTAACTGGCACTAGAAAATTCCAGTCAAAGTTCAAAGACGGATGATCCTTGCTAAACCTACTGGTTTCATTTACTAAAATCCCTTTTTTACAATTGATTGGAGAAAGTATTTGTATACATCTGACAGTTTAGGTATTTCTGAATGAGTTTAGTACCATGCATGGTGTCCAGATAAAAGTCTCAGACTGATGAGGCTCATGTAAAAACATGACTTGAGTTTTTAAGTTCACCATCTTATTTGGTGTGCTACTCCAATTTCAAAGAACAATAATCATAATAAGTGGTATTCAAAGTGCCAAATTCTTCCCAAAATAAGATCTTCTTCTGATTCATGCTACACTAATCTCTACCAATAGCCAGATGTAAACATTCTGAATGCCCAAAACTCAACTAAAAATCTGTCAGCTGCACAAGGCTCCACACATATCTTCCATTTACTCAGACACTTAAAGAAAGAAAATAAGCAATACAATACAGAATTTCCACCCAATACAACCCACTCCTGCCTAAAGAAACAAAATGAAAACTGGAGCCGATTTCAGCCTCAAAAAGGACATAAGAGACCATCAAAGAGACATTCAACAGTTGGATGCCATCTTGACCTGAGTTCACACGCTTGTTAAAAAGCAACTTCCCATCTCCAAAGACATCAGATTCAACCAGCCTGCTGTCATACCATAAAGTCACAACTTGTGTCTCACTGGATACCTTTATAACTCCACTTATCTCTATTTTTTCATACAAGAGATATCTCACTTGATTTTTCATTTATTGAATTTTATGTTAGAACAATTGTTTATTGTTTTAAATTTTCATTTTTTCTTCTTTGTTCTGCCACTATGCACTTATTAACGCAAAAACACACATTCATATTATAACACAAGGCAGCCTGACAATAGGGAAGTCAACAAGAAACAGAACTGGGATTTCATTAACATGAAAACTGGTAAAAACCCAACATCTATGCTTAAGACAGTTGCTGAGCAACTAGTGGACCAATAGATCATCAGAATGTTCATATATGACAAGCTGAGTGATAAATAACACAAGAGGATGCTAAGGTATCTTCACACAGTGTCCATGAAAAACAGAATTTTAGAAAGTACTCAGGTAACACAATAATCATGAACTCACTTTTAAAATATGTTATGACAAGGACATCATCATCATAGACATTGTTTTGAACAGCTGAAATAACTGATTCCTTGTAGTGTCAATAGTTGATATCAAGGGCACCTTCTAGATCAGACAGAATTGCACAGTATTTTGAGGTCATGATGTATAATCCTTGCAACCTACCTAACAACTGTTAGAATAATACAATAGACCTACCCATAATGAATCACTGGCCAACATATATAAATAGTTGAGCCAAAGACAATGCACATGGCCTGACTATATATATATATGTGTGGGTGTGTGTGTGTGTGTGTGTACTACAGTTTGAAAGTTTGAGGCCACCCCAGGTAATTTTTCAAATTAGCACAAAACGTAGTTGTACTTTAAATAAGAAATTATTACACATGGTTAAAAAAAGTGAGAAATTATTTTTTATTAGAAATTATATTCTGACAAAAAGAAAAAAGCATTTTATGATTAAATTTTGCTCTCGTCTAAATATACACCTTTAGCCCTGATTACTGCAGCATAAATTTTTGGCATTCGTTGTAAAAGTTTCTTAGTAGTTTATTTTTGAGATTATTTAAAATGTATGTAAGACATAAGGAGACCTACAGCTAAATCTTGTATCCCTGAGGAATACTTACATTAATTCAAAAAGATGTAGAAGAGTGGCCATTCAAGACAACTTCCATTTCATAATTTGATAAGAAAGATTAAATCATTTCTAAAAGTCATCCAGAGATGCCATAACCTTTCAAATTGTGAAGAAGATATGTAGCCAAAAACGCAGGTCTCCTGTAGCCAAATTGGTAAATTACTTCAGTTGTAAAGGGGTTTCTCTGATGGAGAAAGTGATACATGTTCAATTCCTGTTGGGAGGATCAATTTTCTTTTAGTAAGACTTCTCAGTATAGGCTGGTTATTATTAATTTCACTGTTAAAGTAAATAAAAAAAGAGATGGAAACTCGAACACGTATATCCACTAAAAATAATGTTTATTGTAATAAATAATGTGAGATTAAAAAATAAGCCAGCAGATATAGATTCATAGATGTTCCAACAAGAGATAGGTCTTCCTTAAATAGGTAAACTAAACTTTACTTTATCAAGATGGTCAACAATGGCCAAATTGGAAATGTAACACATTGGATATATGTGTGCATTCAGCAATATACTTTCAAATAATCAAAATATATAAAGTTGTAGCCTCTGTTTGTTTATGAAAATCCTCCTAGAGTTTTGGAGATAGACTCCCATAACCATTTATATTCTGAAAGTACATTATCCAGAGTACTTGAATAAGTATATTTCATTTTAATAAAAGGGGGTTCCTGGGGCAGGGGTGGAGGGAAAACAACTCCCTGCACTGAACATTTTTTCCCTTTCATATAAATTAAATTTAAATTTGATAAAAGGGAATTACTCATAGGGTAATTGGATAAGCATATTTCATTTTGATTAAAGGGGTGGGGGGCTCAGGAGGCACACCCCCAATGAAAATTTTTCCCCTTTGATTTAAATTAAATTTAAATTTGAACAAGGGAATGACTCCTATCCAAAATATAGAAGGAGAAAGCCAGAAGATGGAGGTCACATTGTCAAGATATTGAAATGCATCATTTTTCTCCACAAATTATAACAATGATTTGAAATCAATCATTTTCGTTAAAAAAAAATGTGAGACACACAACAAAGTGCAGGTAATTCAACTAGTTGTTTATGTATTGAAAGCAAATGAAAATAGACTGTTTTATTCCAATTAATGTACAAACTAGAGGGTTTCAAAATGTGTTTTGTAATTTAATAGTGTGGCTGAAGGAATCATTAACAGTAGCTAAAGTTCAAAAAGTTGTTAACTCTTGGAGGATAATGGCAAACACAAAATATGACTTTAAATATGACCCTTCTGCTAACTATGTAAGAATTCTAGAGACAATCTTTGTAATTGTTAAGGTGACACAATAATATATCACTTAACTTTCAACATCTTTTGAATATTCCATTAACTCAGCACTTCAATTAAGCAATGTGTCTTTCATTAAAAATCATCAAGATATTACAAGGCCATTTTTTTTTCTTTTATTCCTATTCTGTTCTCCTTCATTTCTCCTCCTCACATTTTATTTTCCCGCTTCAAGCAGTGGAGATTGTTTGAGCCTCTATTAAAGGAAATTCCATTATCTTTCGTTATTTGTTCTCTGGGCTATTATTAGAAAAATGAAAGAAAACCATCCTAAACAACATTTGAAAGATTTCCTGTTTTACTGACAAACGAAATAATGGCACCAGGTCAGTCATTAAGAAGAATTGGTAAAGTTCTAATGTTTTGGTCAAAGAGAGATAGAAGATCAATTTATAAGTAAAATCAAAGTGAAGATGTTCACGAGTTTGCTGTAGAATTTTGAAAACTATTAAGACAATTGGATTTGACATTTTTTAAATGTTTTCTTGCATGAGAATGATGCAGAAAATATATTCTTTATAGCTGTGAATGTTAAGTCTTCATTTATGTTATTTACAATGATTTTTGTAAGTAGTGGCAATATGCTTACCATTTCCTCAAACACTAACATTGAAAGCATATTGCTAGTGAAATTCTTTCAGTAAAGATAACTAAAACAAGGAGTTGATTTTAACACTTTGCTGATTGCAAACATTAACAAGTAACACCAACTGCAAAAAAAAAAGATGATAATAAAATGGCTTTGAGATTTGACATGGTAAGCATAATAAAAAAAGAATATAAATAAATAAGAAAAGATAAAACAAATAAAGATAAGTATACATAATATAGTTAAAATAAGATATATTGGTGCTACTATAGTATAATATCTACTGAGACATTTGCAACCTACCATAAATGATGATGCACTCATCATTGCTGGAAAATACTCAGGATAAGCGATGAACTGTTTACTGTTTTTTCTTTTTTTTAAATGACATCAAAGCAATATAAAAACATTAAAATCACTATTTCATGATTTTTTAAATTTTTTTGTATAAAAAATTGTTATTAAATAATAATAATAATAATGAAATTAAAGTTGCCGTAAGATTTTAACTGTTTTGCCAAATCTATACTGTCCTTTGTCTTTCTCATTTACTTTCACTCACAGTAACCCCCTGAATGTCAGTGGCATTAATACCTTGCTTGAAGTGAAATGATAAAACAATTATTTAATTATTCACAATATACTGCTTGGAGATTGGAAAATGTATGAATATAAATTTAATAAAAATTATCTGAGGTGAAATAATTAAAAGAAAAGAAAAGCAACTATTGAGTTACATGAAGGTGAAAGCCATATAGCCATCAACTGGAGACCCATGTAAAGCTGGAGGTAATACTAGTATACAAGAAATTGCAGTCAGCTTTTTTATAGTGATTTATTTCCTATAAATGGCAATTTTTTATTTTCCCAAACAAGCCAGTAAAGCCAGTCAACAATGCTATAACACTGCAGCATTGAAAGCTGATAACCAGACCACTGAGAGACTCCACACAATATAGTGAATGATAATACACTCAAAACACGTGATACTATTTAGAAAGGTAAATAGTAAGAGTGCTGACAAATTAAATATAGTCATTTCCCAATAAATGTGCAAGATCTACATAGAATCTAATTGCATTTAAATCAGCAGCAGGAAGCTTGGCACTCATGTTGGTTAAAAGTCAGTTTCTCCTTTAACAATTTTTGTATTAGGTGCCTGGTCAAGCCTGATCACTTTGAACAAGAAATTACTTTTGCTATTACCTTCTTTGGGATTTTGTATCTGAACTAACATTTGGCAACAGAGCATAGTTCCAATACAGACTTCTTGGTCATGTGCCCAGTATGCTTACAGTGATTCAAAAATTTTGCTGAACAAAATAATCAAAAGAGCTTACGATTCTATTTCAGTAATTAAAGAATTCAGTTGATTTCTCTTACAGTTTATATTATATAGATGACACTTTTGGGTCTCTGGGTCAAAAAGATTGTTACTTGAACAGTCCGATTATTTACATTTCATTAAATGCATCCCTAATCACCATTCAAGCTTCATAGGTTTAATCTGATATGATGCCTATGAGAATAAACATTATTCTCAATCATTCATTCACTTTATTCTGACTGTCTTTAAATTCAATGATAATATTCTGAATCTATTCAAGAATGCTATCTTGTGACCCAAAATAATACAAAATAAAATTTATACTGAAATCCCAGGATGACCAGAAATTAATTCCCATAAGGTAACTTAAATGGGACAACCTGACAAGCAATAATAGGAGGAAAAATATCAATAGTACTTTTTTTTTTTTTTTAAATGTCAGGAGTGATCAAGGTTTGCTAAAATTCAGTATTGACTGATGCTTGCACTGACAACTGACACAAGAGAGAACTGATAAACATGTTGGGGAAGTTTAAAATCTAACAATGAGAATCATTTAGCTGACAGGCTTCTGAAACTTCTGGAATAGTTCAAAGCAGAAGTTAAGAATCACTGAATTATCTTTATTCACATGGATAAATAAAACATTTTCCTCTGAGGTATATAGTCACATGCCACTACACTATTGATATGTTGTATCAGTTCTTAATTTAAATACAATTTGTTCCCTATCTCACAAGCAGTGAAAATATAAACAGCTGTAAGGTGGGACTTAATTTCAGCAACATTCTTTCTCCCTACTTTTGTCACACACACTGAAACATTCTGATGTCAGTGGTACTAAAAAATTGGTGTCTATAGTTAGGTTTTATTTTGACTGTCTTTCTTTCATATTTTAGGCCTTATTGGTATTTCTTTGAACATGTTTACAACATGTTCTATTACTTAAATATGTTGTAATATATAAGTATCTAATTCTTTAAATTAAGTACCTATTGTCATGGTCCAAGGTTAGAACCAATGAAAGAATAACACAAACACAGGTATGGAATACAAAGATATATTACAACAGAAATATAATACAAAGAAGTAGAAGTATTAGTAATGACTATCAGATTTGGTTAGAGTGAACTATGTTGTCTCGACAAATATCACTATTCCAATGTCCTTACAAGATGCTCTCAATTATCTCTCCTCATCTTACAATATCCTGATACCGCTTGAGAGGCACAGTATTTATAATGTCAGGAATAGTCCATTATTATTATGGGTAAGTTCCCATAACACCTATGAATATTTATAACAGTATACTATAGATCAGAACACATAAAAATAACCAATCACAAACATTTCCCTGCATAAATGTGATTAAAAGACATTCTTAGAAAAATTATTGAATTACACTCACTAATATACCATAGGCCAGAACAATGATTGGTACTTGATGATTAAAATAAATATAATAATAATAACTAGTCATCTTTTAGTCATCTTAAAGAATCCTATTTGTCTTCCATCAGAATATTGCTGCTAATTTTGATGTAGTGCTCCCGCAAAATATCTCAAAATTCTTGACGAAATCTAAACAAGTATCTACAATATTATCAATCCTGACTTGGCATCTTGAATTCAGTCTTTTTCTCACTACCATAACATAGTTTCAATGTGTCTTTTCTCTAAATATTTTCATGACAGTGATTCTAATGAGTTTTCCTATTTGATACTTTGACCTTGTGAATTCAAGTGTAGTACTAGTTTGGCAATTTTGCTTCATCATTTGAAATAAATAAAAGTAACCATAAATTTTATTCTTATAATTTCTTCTCTTAACTTTGAAACTCTCTTCTGGCTTTTTGCTTTCCTGTCAACTACAATCTTCAAAAATGTAAATCCAACATCAATCTTTATCTTTTGTCTTTCTGAATTCTTTCTCATCACTAAAGTCTTCTAATTATTTTTCACTCTCAGGAATCCTATGCACCTTAGCAGCCCCAAGAGCAAATTGAGTGAGTCAGTTACAAGTAAAGTAGGAAACGATTTTCAGAAGAGGTAATCAAATGATTGGTTCTTGAAGCAATAACATATAGTTTGTCAAGGATTGCTGTTATCATTTTAACTCCTTCCAATTCTGTAATGCTGTGGTCTACTTAAATATGGCCCATATGTAAGTTAGCAGCATTATTCACAAGAACAACAGACTAATGATTGGTCATCAGTTCAGCAATTTAAACAGGTAACTTTTGTTTTCAACACCTGGCCTTTAAGTCTTCCATACAATCGTCATTTGGCAAATGAAAACCTCTTAGGCTGGGGAAAATTTCTTCAGTTGACCAAATTCTTCTCGGTATATCATATAAGGGGTGGTGGAATAGGTGGTAAAGAGAGGAGGTGGTAGCAACTACTCTGCTACATTTTTTCCTGACTGCCTTTGAATGACTTCCCCATTTTGATTTCCAGGTGTAACT
Organism: Acanthosepion pharaonis; assembly: GCA_903632075.3. Lineage (NCBI taxonomy): Eukaryota > Metazoa > Mollusca > Cephalopoda > Sepiida > Sepiidae > Acanthosepion > Acanthosepion pharaonis. The sequence continues at coordinate 1,680,445 of CAHIKZ030005621.1, read as the reverse complement.
GCCATATCAACTTGGATGGATCCTTATATATATATATATATATATATATATATATATATATATATTATGCTCTACATGGTATTGAGCACTTTTTAAAAAAGTAAATGCTAAAGAACTGTGTATTCTAAATTTGTTCTTCTTTTCACTTGGAGATTATATATATATATATATATATATATATATATATATATGCACATTTCATTGAAAACAACAGATAAGGTGCTTTGATTTAGTTTCTTATATAATTTTTCATACAATCTAATAATTTTTTTCTTTTCAGATGATAAATTATATAAAAACTGTCCAAATGTTCTTTTAATAAGAGCACTTTCAGCTATACATTTAGCCATTTTCAAAGATGATATATTTTAACTGTTAAATAAGAAATGAATTAATAAATGCCATTAAGGAATTGTATTCCTGATCAATTAAAATTCATAATTAATTATATACGCCACACTACAACATGTTTGAAACTACACCTTTCTGACCATAGCTCAATGAGATCTCATTTAAATAAGCATGGAAACCTACTAGACACTATTCATAACATACTTGTTGACAACACAACTATAATAACATCATCTATATGCAAAAAAAGGTTAAAAATAATGAAAACCTTATTAATAAAAGCAAAAAATCCAACACTTAATAATATCAACTATGAACATGGATACAAACAATATCTTGACTGTGTTTTGAAAAATGAAAACATTTTATAAAATATATATGCAACAAACTATTTCTTATTTAACAGTTAAAATATTTAATCCTTGAAAATGGCTAAATGTATAGCTGAAAGTGCTCAGATTTTAAAAAACATTACATTCAAAGTGGGAAGCAAGAAGCTGAAAGAGAGTTCCACAAGCAAAAAGTATGAGAGAAGGAACTGTTCACATAGAATTTATGGTTACATCGAGCCAACTCCACTGTAAATTGATGAGACCTTAGATTGTTAATCTAGTATTGTGTTTAAATTCAGAAAGTCTACATATCATGAAAATGGGAAGGTGAATGAAAGCAAGATGCCAGGTCAGGACCATTGACATTGCAGATTCTTCTTTGGATTTTATTAAGAATCTCTAAATATAGAGCAGTCTCACCATACCAGGCATGGCAGCACTATTCAAAGCAAGAATGAATGGTAGACTTATAAATATGTAAGATTACAGCAAGAAAAATTGTCAAGCACAGCAGAGTGAAGCAACTTTCTTAGCAGCAGACCTAGCAATTGATTTAATAGAATCTTTTTACTTCATGTCAGCAGAAAACATTAACCATGAAGGCCCAAAGAATTACTCTCATGGAGGTTAGCATCAATCATACTGATGAATGGTAAAAAGGGGAGTATCTGAGATTTTTTTTAAAAAAGTTTAATTCTTCAATTGCCTATATTCATACTACTTTGAGAATCATTTCTTTCATGTATGCAGTTTTGTCTACAAAGAAATATTCCGTTTCCACCTACTCTCTTGGCAAAATTTGTTCTGAACATTAGACTTTGATGTTTTGTTAGTGTACAGCTGGTGTTCCATTTAATTCCTGTCTTTCAAATGTAGATAAAAGTTTGGCAAAAACATAAGCTCAAAGAATGGCAATCAACTTCGGCAGTAAATATTTTCTATTCTTTATCACGGTCTTCATAACATTCTCAATAACTGACAAATTTAATCTCAACAGTCTTGCCAAGTTTTAGTTTTTATTCAAAAACTGTTGATGTCATTCAATTATTTTGTTTTGTCAGACAAGAATACTTGTCTTCATTCCAGGAATTGTTCCGACTATTCAGTTCATTTCTTTTTGTGTTGCCTTTGTTGTTACCACAATATTTCCCCCACAGTGCTTTTCCTGTGTCTAATACCTAAGCAAAGAAAGTGGTTTCTTTTCCTTGTTTTCCATTGAGTAGTGGTTGACAGCAGTGGCGTAGCTTTGGGGGGGAGGGGGGCGGACTGCCCGGGGTGCCAGCACAGGAGGGGTGACACAATGTCACCCCCAACAAAATTTTTCAAAAAAATTTCAACCAGGCTAAGGTGCCAAAAATAGTCTGAAAACAGTGGTGGAGAGACGGTTTCACAGGCGGGCATATGACCCCCACCCCAGAAATAATTTATGACCCCCCAGTTTTGTCCCCCCGTCAGAAAGAATTAAATAGAACATTTTTGTGATGAAAAATACTTTTAAACATCATTGATAATTAAATGGTACCCAGAAAATGATGCAACGGAAAATTGGACACCGGAAAATTATCAACAGAAAATTACGTCAACCATGAGCCAGTTGAGACTGTTGGATCTGGCTGTGCTGCCCATTGAAAATGAGCTTACAAGACAAACAGATTTTGACGATGTCATTGACCAGTTTGCCACAATGAAAACAAGAAAACATTCATTCTAAGACCATAGTATCAAATGTCATTCTTTTGTGTATTGCCGTGTTTTGTATTTAGTTGTTCTGAAAGTGAGCAGTTGCATTTTAAAAATCTTTTGATTTGAACTGATTATTTTGTGGTATTGTCTTGGATCATACATGTAAACAGTAACGTATCGGTCAGTAGAATAAAGTAGAGGTAGAGCAGCTAACCAATCAGCATAGGGTGGATTGGGGTCATTGGGGTGACATTTGAGCTGACCACCCCAGATGACGTTTACTCTAGCTACGCCACTGGTTGACAGAAAAGAAACAGTGGAAGCTATACCAACCAGTTCCATGAAAAAGAACAGGTCTGATACAAATTACATAAATTCTAACAAAATATATTTGTTGGTTTATTTGGGTGGATAGTGATTAAAAGTTCTTGTTTTGAATCACCTGCATCAAAGAAAGGATAAGTTTTCTATACCTCTACCTAAAATCATCCCTTTACCTTCCAAATTGTAGGGATCAACCCAATGTGACTTATCTCAAAAGACAGGAGGAAGTGAAACTTTTAAAAAGGAACCTTTATACCCCTTTCCCTTCTCTTTAATCTTGACTGAGCAGGCATTCCATATAGTCAAAGCCATATCAGTATTAATCGGTTGTATGATGACTATTGTGCAGCATTTTTGTTCAGTCACATCTTATTACTAAATATCAGATTGTCTGATTCATTTTTCTCTTTGCAGGTTATTTAAAGTCAGAATCATTTTTAGATTGTAAGATTTTTTAGGAGACAATAATGAGTTAGTGATACAAGTATTACTAATTAACCCATAATTGGAGGGGAAGAAGTGGATTCATACCTTTCACAAGGGTATCTGTGCATAAGTGAATATAATGGACCCAAGTGGAATTGGAACTCTGCTCTCCAATTAAGAATTTTGAGGCATAACCACTACACCACCACACATCCAAGTTTACAGCACCTGGTATTCCCAAACAGTCACCACTCTAGATACTGACTAAGCTTGATGTTGCTTAACTTCAGCAATTGCATAGAATTGATGTTTCAATCTGATGTAGCTGTAAATCCACTAAATATCAAAGTATATCCTTCAATCACGCTATCTATGGCATTCTTTGAATAAAAGCCGTCAGGCTGAATATATTGCATTAAGCATTTTCGTTGTTATTATTTTATTGCAAGTTTTATTCCAGCAAATTATGGGTTCCTTAGAATAGAGTAATTGTTGGCTAGTTAGTCTGTTTAACCATTATTGTTGACTATTGACCATTGCTCCTGGATGAAATCCAAAGAAGAATCAGCAATATTATTGATCCTGATCTGGTGGCTCGGCTTCAGTCATTTTCCCAATGTCATAAGGTTGCTTCCCTGTGCCTTTTCTATAAATACTTTCATGGTAACTGTTCGAATGAGCTCTTCGCTATGGTACCTAGAATATTTGAATTTAAGCTCAGTACTAGAGTGGTGTCAAGATCTCATCAATTTACAGTTGAGCTGCCAAAATGTAGATGTAAGTTCTATGCTAACAGTTTTTTCTCACACTTCTCATTTGTGGAACTCCCTCCTGGTTCCATGATTTCCAGCCAATTTTAATATGCAAAAATTTAAATACAATATCATCACTATCTACTCGTACTGCATTTAAATTCAAAGAGTCTAGGTGTCATAGCGAAGAGCTTATCCAAACCATTACCATAGAAATGGTTGTGAGAATGTGACAGAAGCTGAGCCACCAGATCAGGACTATTAATATTGCTGATTCTTATTTGGAGTTTATCAAGGAGTTCAAGGTTAATATCAGGGGTACCAGACCATATGTGACAACAATATTCTAAGTATGGGCAAACAGTAGACTTAAAGATATGTATGATAGATTCTGGAGAAAAAAAAACTGTCTTGCACAACACAGTGAACCATCTTTCTTGACAACTGACCTAGCAATGAATTCAATATATTCTTTCCATTTCATGTCAGCTGAGAACAATAACCAGAGAAGGTGCAATTAGTCACTTTCCTGAAGGTTAGCATCAACCATGCTGATGGAAGGCAGAGAAGGGTCTCTCAGATGAATAATGGGGAGAAGTTTAGTTTTAGAGGTCTTAAAATTAACAAGCTATCTTTTGTCTCAGTTAACGACAGAATGAAGGTGGTTTTGGACATCAGCTGCCATTTTGATCTTGTTGGACTGATCAGCCTTACTATCGAGGCAAGCATAAATGGTTGTGTCATCAGTGTAGATGTCAAGTTGAAAGCTGATGTCATTGGGAAGGTCATTAATGAAAATTAAAAACAGAGTAGGACCAAAGATTATTGTTCTGGGGCGGGGATGCATTTGTACAAAAGGATATAGACAAGTGGTCATTCGTGATAACTTTCATTCCACAATTTGATAGGAAAGACTGGATCAGTTCAAAAATGTGTCTGGTGACATCATGACTTTTCAACTTAATGACTATTAAAGTGATACCATCAGGTCCACATGCTTTGTGGGGACCTAGGTTAGAGATGATGGCAGAATTAATGGAAGGGGTTTTATGCATATCACTCAACAAAGATTCAGTTCTTAGTGGGAAGTTAGGCAGGAATACTCCTGATTGGTCAATGATAGATTTTGAGGAGAATTCACAGGCAAAGCATTCAGTTGTTGCTGGCTATGCAGTGCCTCATTCTCTCGGCAAACAGGGACTTAACTCCTTTGAGGACTCACTTACATTTATTATGAATGGTAATGAATAGACACCTCTTGTGATGAGAGTTGTAATGCTGGTATAGCTGAAAATAGTGGCTCCTGTGTGCCATAGCAGCCGAGCATGCTGCTGTAAACCTTGGAGAGGATTGCAGTTTCACCTGGTATTTCCAAGAAGGGATGAAAGCGTCCATGCTAGCTTTGACCTAGGAAGAAACCTCAGTGGTACAATTTTTGGTTGGGATGTTGAAGGTAAGATGTCAGTCCAGGTGGGGGTCACAAAAATGATCACTGAGTGAGTCCCAGTCAGCATGCTAGTAATGGAAAGAAGTCTTATGGATAAGGCATTCCTGCTTAATGCAGGATTGGAATGAAATATCAATGAATAGCACAGAGTGGTAAAAGGGCAGTGTTGCGAAGCTCAGCAAGAGCGAGGAGAAGAGGTGAGAAATAAATCAAGAGATGAATGCTGCTGGGTTTTGCTAGGGAAATAAGTAGGGAAGGCCACAATTTGAGTAAAGGATGGGCAATTGAGAAATTTAATGACTGAATAACAGCAACATCAGTAACTTTGAATATTTCAGACACATGTCATGTTGAGCATTAAAGTCACCGGAGAGAAAGATGTTCACAAATGGAAGGAGATAAAGTGTTTTTTTTTATACTGTCAGCTATTATATTTAATACACTGTAGTCCTGTGAGGAGGGGGGGTGATAAAGGAAAAAGAGATAGCTGACACAGTTCAGTAAAGAAGCACATGAAAGAGTAGTTATGTGCTATGAGAGACAATACCCTGGCCATTGGAAGATTATCCAGAATATAGACACCAGGGCCATGCATGTAAATTCTGGAATCTTTTTGGCAGAGGGGTTGACAGCCTAGAACCAACAATTCATTGGTAGCAATGAAAGCATTTAAGTTGGTTTTACAAAGGACAAAGATATCTGGTAAACATTCCGAGAGAAAAGATTCTATGCAGCAGAAGTTGGAATGGATACCACGGATATTGGAGAAAGAAAGGTTGAGGTGGGTAGGTGTTTTCTTTTTTGTTTAACTGGTTCATTTGTATTTCTTTATTATCCTTTTACAGATTATATCTTACTTATTATAAAACGCAGATTGTGTGTGTGTGTGTGTCTGTACGTTTATATATTGGGTCGAATTTCCTACATTTTTCAACTGATTTCAACAAAACTTCACGGGACTATGTAAAATTACCTTGCGGTGGTTCTGACAGTGCCAAAAATTGGAAAAACACAATTGTTTTTGCACAAAATCAATTTGAAAACACGATTAAGAGGCATCACGAGAATGAAAGGGGAACAACTCATATCGAGTTTTACTCATTATAAAACCCAGGTTGTTTGTGTGTGTGTGTGTGTGTGTGTGTGTGTGTGTGTTTTTGTTTATATATGTGATTAGATTTCCTACATTTTTCAACCGATTTCAACAAAACTTCACTTTTTTTTTTTTGGCAGGTAGTGTTTCTTATGTTTAAATTTCAGAAAAATGTGGCTGAAATTTTTACTTTTAGATATGTGTGTACAATTTTTGGGTTAGTTTATTCAAATTATATGTATATCTGATGTTGTTATGCTTTATTCAATTTATAACATCAACAATATGAGAAAATAAAGTGTATTTTACTTATTTGATTTCCTGGGTTTCATTGATTTTAAGGTCAAAAATAGGGTTTTTAGAACCCAAAAGTGCATATTTCAATCCTTTTGAGTAAAAATAACCCCATCTTTTTATATAACAGTGGAAGTGAAATTTTGAGTAGATTCTGAATATTTCATTTTCAACACATTTCCAAAAAGTTAATATGCTTTAACCAGCTTTCAGTAACCTTGGGAGGAGCTTTTGCTTATATTCTACAAACATTTTTTTTCTTTTTCATAGATATTTAAAGTTTTAAAAATTCCTCACAATTCATACACATCTAGTGAATAATGATATTCACAAATCTCATCTGTGTCAAATGATACAGAGGCAGATTGGCATCTCAATGAAGATTTAAGAAGACTACAAAATTCCTTTGGAAGGATGCCAATAAAGAAACAAAATTGGTATACTTCTATCAATTGAATAATTGAATTGTGTTGTACATGAATGTAACAGATACTATAGAATGCAGGAAGAGATTGTGGTTAAAATACTATGAGAGAAATACTAGAAAACTAACCCAATTTTATGATCATATGATGAACGACACTGTCTCAGTGTTATTGTTATATTAAGTGAAAATTAAACATGACGTCTCATATGTAAGTAGAAAGAATTGCTTTTTCCACAATGCTGTGTTGGCTTTTGTTTTTGTATTTTTGTATCTATTTATTCATATATTTTATAACTTAATTTTTAACTTTGAGACTAATTTTCAGACTAGTTAGGTTATTTGTAAATTTAAAAAAAATATTGTCATAAACATACATAACTCCCCCTCTTAAAATTTACTTTGTATGGAAACTGCAGCAGCAACACCTTGTCTAGTGAGGATGTGGCATTTAATGGCATTTACAAGTAGGAGATGGAAGGAGAGGAATCCTGAAAGTAAATATTCCAAATGCTTAACAAACTTCTGCTCCAAGCTGTGTGTAATGTTAATATTTAATCAAATGTTCTGGTGAGCTATATCCATTAGTTTCACCAGTTCAGACCTTCACAGCTAAGATCTGTCGTACCATGTACACTGGAATACATTATCCCCACTCTGTTCATATTCCATTAGTAAGAATAAAGTTCCATTCAGACAGCTTCTTCCCAAGAACCACTATTTTGTGGAAGAGACTCCTGGTGGTCATTTCTTCAATTACTATAATCAAGTCACAAATTAGCCATTATCTTTTCTATATATCCTCATAAGCAGCACTTCTTAACTCTTCCTCTTACATTCATATAACACCATTAAGTACCCCTCTACCTTGAGTAGCTATTGTAACTTGTATTGAGTGAACAGTTGGTAAAAAAAATGATCAAAAATTACCAAAGTGTGTTAATTTATACCCTGTAATTTTTAAGTCGGTCATTACTTATATAAAAATGTTATATGCAGATATAAAATAATAGTATTAATTTCTTTTTATTGTACATATCATTGACACACAGAAAGTTTTAAATAATTTGCAAGATTGAAAAATATCATGATTATATGTCTGTAAGCTCCATGTACTGCAGCTGTAACATTGGTGTGTGTGGCTAGGGCAAAGCTCACTGATATAGCACAGGCTGGTTTTGAGATCTGTGTCATCCATATACTAGACTGCTTACCCTACAAAAGCTAAAGATTAAAGATTCCAGTCTGTCCTGTTATTTCACGTGCTTCAATTCAGGTTTTTCCTTTTTCGAGACTGGTTGTCTAAAGAAAGAGAGCTCAATCTGCCCTGTTGGTGGAAGATAGATTCATGCCTTTTCTGACTCTGAGAAGAGGACTAATAACCATTACGTTATATGCACATTCTTAAAAAAAATGAAATCAAATAAAAATTCTAGCATAATGTGTTCCACAACATAATGTACATATATTAGTTTTGGGGAGGAGAAAGTTTATTGATAAAAAAAAAGTTTATTAAAATAAATCCTTAATTTAAAATCAAAATAATCTTTTTCTCTCTGGGAGAATTGGAAAAGTTTAATAATACTTTATCTCTGAAAATTTTGCTGCTTTTCAATATATTATAATTTTTTGCTAATTTAATCAAAATTATAAAAGGATTATGATGAATGTTTCTCTTGTAATTATTGCAGCTTATAGAGTAGATTTGTGTGTGCACACACAAACTATATATATATATATATATATATATACACAGACTGTTTTGCTGTATCACAGCTCTTCAGTGTGGCTAGACATCCATTTGCTTCAAACCGAGATCGAAACCCAACTCATTTGACATCAGTCAGATATTTTACCTCTAGGCCATCATTGCATGGCAGAAAGGAAGGGAATTTTAATGTTTTTCTCTATACAAAATACACCAGTGGCTCAGAGAACTCAATTCATACATATAGTAAAGGTAATAAATCTGTTAGTATATAATCTAAGTAGATCCTAGTCATATAAAATATTAAAACTGATCCACAAAAAGAGCTCAATGTATTATTACAGAGGAAAAATTAATACAAAATAAAATCCCAGATCACCTCATACTGGGAATAAGCTTATTTCAGTGAATGCTTATTCAATCCCAGTATAGACTGTGTTTGTGTTGGAAATAGAAATTTAACTGTGAAAGCTAAAAAAAAAAAAAATCAGAAAACTAATACAGAATTTATCCATTTCAGTGTTTCAGTCAGACAAAAGGCATGAGGAAGTGGTCAGGGGAGGGTGGAAAGGAAGAGGTTTTATAAAATTAAACCCAGATATTAACCCTATGACATTAAATTGGGGTTATATGAAGAATGAAATGTTAATTTAAAATTAAGAGAGGAATAAAAAGGGGTTTAAAAAACCCTTAAAAAATGTAAGGTTATATTTAAAAAGAGAAAGTTATGCTTAAAAATAGAACCTTGAAATATATTGATAAAGAGATGTAAGTGATAAAAGGAAAGAGAGTTCTTAGAACAGAGGACAATTTATAAGATAAAATTAATATAGTGTAAAGATTGGAATCTAGAAATTATAATCTTACTTATTATAAAACCCAGGTTGTGCGTGTGTGTGCCTGTATGTTTATATATTGGATCGTATTTCCTACATTTTTCAACTGATTTCAACAAAACTTCACAGGACTATGTAAAATTACCTTGCGATGGTTCTGACAGTGCCAAAAATTGGAAAAACACAATTTTTTTTGCACAAAATCAATTTGAAAACATGATTAAGAGGCATCATGAGAATTAAAGGGGAACAACTCATATCGAGTTTTACTTATTATAAAACCCAGGTTGTCTGTGTGTGTGTGTGCGTGTGTTTTCGTTTATATATGTGATTGTGATTTCCTACATTTTTCAACCGATTTCAACAAAACTTCACTTTTTTTTTTGGCAGGTAGTGTTTCTTATTGTCTTGCACACTTTTTTCTTTATTTTTACATTCAGAATGCTTTAAAAATTCCATTTACAAGACAATTGTTTATAATAAAATTCTATTCAATCGATAGACTCATAACGATTGAAAACAATGTTTTTGTTTGAGTTTGGGTTTGACCAATTTGTAAAAAAAAACCCCAAAAAAAACAAAAACAAAAAAAAACTAATTAAGACATGCGTGTCTGTCAACCTTAAACAATAATCTTTGTCAATTTTTTTTTTCAGTCTTTATGATGGTCAATACTTGATCTATCTCTTACTGTTACATCCCCGGGCAACGCCGGGCTCTACTGCTAGTTAGTTATACATTCAATATTTGAAAGAGAGAAATATAATAGCTAATTAAGTAAATTTTCATTAACCCACCTATTTTACATACATATATACACACACACACACACACACACACACACACACACATATATATATATATATATATATATATATATATATATATATATATTAATTTCAATAAAGGTGCATTTAATTTACAAATTCATGAATTATTCATACAAAAACAAATACAAAGGTTAATGATTTAATTGGCGAGAACAATTCAAATAATATACAAAAACCCCGAACCTGTTATGAATGAAAAAATCCTTGTTTTTATAAATTTCTGTTGCATTAGTTCTTATTTTACTACAAGCTTTCGTCTGTTCCTACAGACATCTTCAGGTATGGAATAGATGTTGTTTTTACTCTCAGTAATAAGAGGACAATGAAAATATATGTATTGTTGTATCCGAAAAATGCTATTAGAAATGAGTTATTGTTTTTGGAGCGTGCAGTAGCAATGCTGAGTTTGATTTTAAATTTTCCAATTTTGCATTCTTGTACAAATATGGTGATAAGCGAATTCATTTTTACTGGTAAATTTTCTGTCAAAGTGGCATGAACTATATTGTTCAATAATTACAGTAATGTCACACTTATTATCCAAAAGTTGCACTTGGATCAGTTATTTTAATTTCAATAAAGGTGCATTTAATTTACAAATTCATGAATTATTCATACAAAAACAAATACAAAGGTTAATGATTTAATTGGTGAGAAATCCATCGTCGCGAACAATTTTTTTTTCATTCATAACAGGTTCGGGGTTTTTGTATATAATTTGAATTGTTCGTGACGATGGATTTCTCGCCAATTAAATCATTAACCTTTGTATTTGTTTTTGTATGAATAATTCATGAATTTGTAAATATATATATATATATATATATATATATATATATATATATATATATAGGGCAGTTATTGAAATTTGAGGAATAAAAAGATAAGATGGTTGCAATATTGGCAATAAGATTGTTGATATTTATTGTATATTAGCTTTTTGATTAAATTGAAGTAGAACAAAATAAAGATTTTAAAGTCAGAATTTTCAGACATGTTTGTGTCCTTTTTCAATGAGAGAAGAAATAAACAATGAAGCAGGACTCACTCTTGTATTTTTATTCTTCAAATTTCATTAACTGGCCTATTAAATTTACATATTACAAGAATCACACATAGGCCATCTTTCATCTTAATTTATATATATAATGAAGATGGTGTTCAAGCATGAAACAGAAGGTTACTGCTTGGAGTTGACCTCAGTGTCCACTCTTATATTTACACAATTACACTGTCCTTGATATTGAGCACTCTTACCTATAAATATAGCATATCATAAAACTATGTTATTTTAACAGATGCACACACACACACACACACATATATATATATATATATATATATATATATATATATATATATATATATATATAAGAAAAATATAGTTTTAAGGTGAGCTATTTTTTATGGGATAAAGTGCTCAATATCAGGGAGAGAGTATATAAATATAAAAGTGAACATTGAAGTCAACACTCAGAGATGACAGGTTGTTTCATGCTAGACAATTGTCAGGTCACTGATTGCATCTAGCATGAAACAGCTTGTCGCCACTGAGTGTTGACTTCAATGCTCACTTTATATATATATATATATATATATATATTAATTTCAATTAAAAGGTGCAATTATAATTTACAAATTCATGAATCATTCATACAAAAAACAAATATAGAGGTTAATGATTGCTTTAAATATGTATTATTGGTAATTTTACTATAAATAGGTATTGTTGGCTGGTTGATTTTATTTAGCAGCATATCAACCTACGATGGGTTATTCAATACCAAAATTGAAATACTCTGAATGTAATTTTATACTTTCAGAGTAAAGGTATGTTTTTTTAGATTTATAGTTTGTAGATCATAAAATTGTTGATAATTTTACTATAAAAATGTATTTGTATATTTTTTTAGTGTTGGACTGATTGTTATTTTGCTATAAAAATGTCTTGTTGCTCATTTTATTATAAAAATGTACAGTTGATATTTGTTTGGGAATTTACTATTTACTTGTCACTGGGACTCTAACAGGTGTTACCTCCCCAGATCAGGTTGGACCTAAGAACACCAGCAGTTAAGAGGTGTATATATAAATTATGCTGCCCATCATTTGATGGTGTTTTAATATTTTAATGTTGTTTATTTGATTATACAATCTGGAGCAGTAAGGTGCATGTCCACTTGAATCTCACATTTGTATGTCCATTGATACAAAAGGAAAAACTGTATTATATAATGTTTTGGATGTTTCAGTGGTCTATATTAATTCCCCTAAAATATTGTAGGAATTTTGACCCTTTTGACAACAGTTATTAACATTCATATAAGTGGAAGGAATCATAAAACTAGGAAATAAATGTTATTTTCCCACAATGCCACTGATAAAAAAAGGAAAAAACAAGCAAGAATCAAGATTAAACATTCATGTTATAGAGGTGAATAAACTAACCATTTATACACATCAGAGTGTGCAAAGGCTCCAAAATAATCTGTTTCATGCTTGAATACCATCTTTAGTATATATCTATTCAAACATATGTATCAAATAAAAATATGTCAAGTAATAACAATGACATATACATATTTTGTTTATAGAAGAAGACCATTGCCTCACTTGGTAGCTTTTTTTGTGCTTTTCATTCTGAATTTTATAATTTCCATCATTTATACCTGAGTTAATAATTGATTCAAGGCCAGCATCACTTTTACAACTTCTCTTATGCACATGATAAATGTAAAGTTTGTTGCTTGTGTTGGAAACTTGTATGTCCATATGTACTATCATGTGATGTTTGAGTCCTGCAACAGACTTACAAATCTTGTCACCAAATTCACACAAGTAACCTGCAGGTCTTTGTGGTGGAGTTGCATTCACAGGAGTTTTCACCTGACCTCTCTGATGTCATCTCATGTGACTGGCTAAATCAGCTGCCAAAAGGGTGACTTTTCCACAAATACTGCAAGTATGTTGGTGTCCTAATAGCTCTGGGACGGATTCTATTTTTCCCTTCTTAATGGTGTGCTTTTTGTTGGAATGCCCAATTTTCTTCTGCTCAAAATTACCTCACCATTCCCAAATCAACTTTCACTAACCAAATTTCTCTCCCGCAACCGTTTCCCAGTTTTCAACATTAACGCCAAGAGTCTTTAGGTTCCATTTAACAACATCATTGAAACTTTTTTTTTAGGGCCTATGAGCACATCAATTACTTTGTACCAGCTCACCATAAAAAATAATTTTGGGCAATCTGTCATCCACTATACATGTCATATGACCTGTCAAGAACACTTGATTATGAAGAAGCAGTTTCTCTGTGATGGCTATGTTTGTGTGCTGAAGGGCCTTTATGTCTGCTCTGTGTGTGTGTGTATGTGTGTGTGTATATATATATTCCAAAAAAATTTCACTTGAAGATGGAACAGAGCTTACTTTAACTCAATTTAATTCAAATAATTATATTGAAGTTTTCGGCTCTTGTTTTGAAACATGAGACCTCTTATGTCGCAAATTGGAATCATATTTTTAAATAAATATATATATATATATATGTGTGTGTGTGTGTGTGATTGAATAAGAAACTTTCTTACAGCCAATTAAAGAACAGGTATTTGTTTTAATTTCATGTCTAGGAAGCAAACCTTAAAAAAAATGTCTGTTTAGGTTTTTTACAAATGATGATGTCATAAACAAGAGGAATGACACAGTTGGTAACCAAAGCTATATAAGTAATTTTTTACTTATACTTCTCTTCTAGGGTTGGATCGGAGTCCAGCTGGAATCCTTTCCAGCTGTGCTGGTCAAACTTTCTACCTTCAGGCAGAGAGGATCCCCAGATGAGGCTATGTCAAAGGGCAGAGTCTCATCTTGGGAAACAGTTATCTGACTCCGTTTTATATGGGAATTTTTGGCCGAGCTTACAGGTTTGGATAGCCCCACTTTAAAACTCAGCCTTGTTCCACATCTTACCTTGTGGGGAGGTTGGTAAATATATCCAAAAGGTTTATGGCCATACTAAATTAAAAGAATGGTTCTTGTACAATCACCAAAGTTAAGCAATATGGAGCCTAGTCAGTCCCTAGATTGGTGACCGCTTGGGAATACCAGCTTGGATGTTCAGGTCGTATAATGGCTTGGAATTGGAAGTAGGAGAGCCATGTTCTAATTCTTGTCAGATTTATTATACTTACTTATGCACAAATAGCCTTTGAAAGGGTAAGAATGCACTGCTTCTCCTTATGGGTTAATTAGTAGAACTTGTATCAGTAAACCATTATTGTCTCAAAAAATTCATATAATTTGAAAATATTTTCTGGCTTTAAATGATCGGCAAAAAGGTTGAATAGTAACGAATCTCTTCCAAAAAACTTTCCAAAACAAGTTGATTGATTTATATTGGAAGGGATTTTAATCAAAGTAACAATAAACTGTCTTGCAAGAATCAACATAATGAAACTGGTGTGCCCTCTGATCAGCTATAAAAATGTTTTTTCCATAAAACATGCAAATATAATTACACATAATAATCATCTTTTCTAAAAATTCTTTAAGAAGATAAAAATAATGGCAGAAATATTTTTATAGAAATTCTCATGCTTATATAATCACTAAAATTTAGATAAGTAATAGCAGTTATTTGAACCCAGAATTATATTTCATATTACAGTGGTAAACTTGTATTAAGTGAGTAGGAGAATTTGTCATCTAAATCTGTGTCAGAAATCATATTCTTAGATTTCCTATGTGGTTCAGCAAACACATCCATTTTTTTCTCTAAACCAAAATCCATATACAATAATTCAATATATATATATATATATATATATATATATATTTGAAAGGATGGATGAGAGGATGTATGTGAATGAATTGTTTTCTCTCTACTAATAAATGCATTTTGATATATATACACACACACATTTGTGCATGTTTGCACATCATGTAAGCATTTATGTGCAGATGCAAACTTGTATAAGTCTAGACATCTACTAAAATCTTATAATGTCTGTATTATAGAAATAGATTTCTGTTATTCTTCTTTGCATATACAAAACACAGAATTGTACTTAAATAAGTACATTATAAGTTTAAGAATATTTCTAATTACATTATAAATTGTGAATATTTTAAGAAGTTTAGAAACAAAAGACTATTGAATTGCTATGTAATATCAATCCTTCTACAAGACAGTGAATGCTGGTCATTTAGAAAGATTGATATTAGAGAACAGAATATGTTGGGTAAGATAAGTTATCATTTTGTCTTAAACTAAAAGAGTACTAAACTGTTATGTGAAATCAGTCCTCCAATATCACAGCAAATGCTGGACAATCTCCGCACAGATGAAGAAGTTTACAGAAAATTAGTTGTACAGAATGAGGCTGAAAATACCATAAATAAAGCATGTAAATGGCAAAGAATTTTAAAGGAAAATGGAAACAAAAAGGACACTTATACTTAGTATCAGAAAGAGACAGTTGAAATTTAACATGTGCATAGTGAGGAAAGGGCTTAGAGAATTTGACACTCACAAGATATATTGATGGCAAGGACAGAGTAAAGTCGTGAATAGCTTATGTACAAGCTTATGTAAATAGCTGGTTAAACAGATAAAGAGAGATAACAAAAAAATAAAATTAAGAGTCACAAAGGGCAGGAAGTTGTGGAAAGCCATGATCACCCACACAGAAATCTTGTGAGAAGAAACCTCTTGTCTTACACTCTTTTCTATTTTTGTGTATTTACTGAATTCATTTTCTATCCATATACAGGCAATTTCCTTCCAGTATAAGTTCTGGGTTATTCTAATATCCATCTCCAATATAAGTTGTTCAAAGATTTCATTATGACACACATGCTTTTGTATAATCTATAAAACATAGCTATACCTTCTTCTGCATTTCTATATTAGAGTTAATTCAATACAAAGCTCAAAAGCTGTTTATATGAATGTACAAAGACAAAGGAAGAATTTTTTGAGAATTTCAGCCATTATGTCTTTGTAAATTAGAAAAATGTTAAAATGAAAGTATATATAAATGCTTGGTAATATCAAACCATCTTTTAAACAACCAAATAGTTGAAAGTAATTCAGATCAACATTTCTTTTGTGTATTTCTAATCATTTAATAAACTAAAATTTTTCGCAATACACTGACATGTGTTGAAATCCTCACAGTATTTAATACTTTTGAAGTTATTGCTAATATTTCTTGTCAAGATTTACCAACTCTACATTTCATTCAATTTCAAAAACCAATTGATAAAATTTGAGTAAGCTGATTTGCTTGGAAAAATACTTTGACAAAAACCCTACTTTGCAGTTTTTACACACCCTAGTAAATCCAACTGTACTTTCCACCCTCTTACATGTTTGCACTTCTCCCAAATCTTTGGTTTTGATCAGTCAATGTATAGGTATTTTAGAGGGTATGGTGGACGGACAAACGGAACTCCTAGAATTTTATACATAAATATCTAAAGAGTGAAGCTTTCATGTAGATCTAAATGAAATTAAAATTAACCATAACATTGTGATTTTTCTGTTGATAATTCTCAGGTGATCAGAAAGCAAATATTCCACTTCCATTGGTGATTCTGTCTGTTCATAACTCCAAGAAGAAAAGCTTTTCATATTCTTTATAAAATTGATTTTTCACTCAATCCTGCAACATAAAGTTTGAACGAACACTGGAAACAGATTTGTATAAGATAATTTTATTGTGTTTAAGAAGATTTATGAAAGAAAGCCTACGATGAATAGTTGGTGTGTTCAAGAGGTTGAGAATAATGGAGGTGTTATCCAATTAATACAAGCCAAAGGGGCTGATCCTAATCGATTGACAGCTGATTACCATTCTTCAGAAAATAAGATAGAGCTTGTAAACTTTAATTTCATTTTCCAATCACTCTGAAATCTACTGTTTTTTGTTTTAATTAATGTTCAGCTTACATTGATTTCATTGTGGCTTGTTTATTCAGATTATTACCCCACTTCTTCTTGTTTTCAGCTCACAAAGAGCGATCTGAAGAGCCTTTTTTTTAATTAGGAGGCATCGAAAGAGAAAGAATTATTTAAAACATCTTGCAGACTTCTATCAGTAATTTACAGACCTACATACCTTCTTTAAACTTCTTGCTTGATGCCTTTCACATTTACTTTGATAATATAATCTGTCAATATGCTTGAGGTTATTAATACAAATATTCATATGTTTGTCTATCTGGAAACTACAATTCTTGATTTCAACTGAATAGAAATATCTGTGGTCTTTATCTTTGTTGAATCAGTTGGGCAAGGAAATCTTGAAGAAATTAGGAACAAGGAAACTCCTACATACAATCAGATAGGTACAGTTGACATTTCTGAGACACAAATAGGAAAGAAGGCTTGGAGAATCTAACACTCACAGAACATTTTCTGATTTTAAGAAAGAATATACCTTTAATTCACATTTTTAAAAAATAAAAACTTCTGGTAAACATGGAGTGTCATGCCCATAATAAGACTAAATGTTAAAAGGATGGTTTTTCTCATGACACCTCTTTTTTAACTGTCTTCACTCTTTGGCAATGTTTATTGTTTTAAAAGTAATGATTATAATTGTAATAAAGCTTAAATAATGAATTTATACCTCTTCTTTGTTCTTGAGAATTTACAGCAAAAATAATAAAAACTATTATTAGATTGTTTATTTATGCTGTTATTTATTAAAATATTTAGCAAATTTTATAAAATGGTAAATAATAAACATTCCCTTGCAGTTGTTTCACATTTTATTAATTTAGTAAGTATAGATATTGCATTGCATTGGTTCTAATTTTATTAGTATTTAGAATGTTGTAAATATAAAATTATTCTTGTAAGCAAACAGTTGATATTACTGTTTCTCCATTTTTCTGAAGATAAATATTGAAATTTCAGTAATATAAACTAAAAAGATTTTTCAAGTCCAGCAACATAAACACTGTATGTTTTTCAGAGTCACTTTCTGTTGTAGAGTAATTTTCACAGTGGAGGCTTGTATTTCACTAAGTCGGTTCTAAATTAGGTTCGACGTACAAAATGTTAGGAACTTGAAATAATAGTTAATGACGCAGCAATCTAGTTGTGGAGCTCATACATTAATGTCCGACATCAACTGACTCACACAACTCACTCAGCTCCCCTGGCAACTGCTACTACTACTACTTATCTGTGGGAGAGTCTATTTACAATTGAACTAGGTACATTCCGGTATAACACTTTCATCTCTAATATTATAGAAATAAAAAAATTCAGATGAATATGTCCTTTTTTTCCCATAAACTGGTATATATAATTGAATCTTCATGCTCAAAAAAAAAAAAAAAGAAATCAGACAGTAAAACGGATGGTTTTTCCATTGACACCACTGTTATTTTAACTACCTCCACTCTTTGTTAATGTTTATTGTTTTAAAAAGTGATGATTAGAATTGCAATAAAACTTAAACATATGAAACTCAGTTATGTAATTTCTTTGTTCTTGAGAATTGGCAACAAAAATAATAAACATTATTTATTACATTGTTTATTGACACTTTATTTTATTATATTGTTTCTTGGAAATATTGGATAACTTTCACTGATTCAAACTTTATAAAATGGTAAATAATAAACATTCCATTACAGTTGCTTCACATATTTTAATAATTTAGTAAATATTTATTGATTTATGAATAAAAATCATTTTCATATTTATTTCTTTATAAATTCATAAGTGATTATTAATATTGCATTGCATTAGTTCTAATTGTGCTAGTCTTTAGAATGTTTTAAAGATAAAATTATTCATGTGAATAAACAATCTAATAAAAAAGTATTTAATAATTTTGTTGTAAATTCTAAAGAACAAAGAAAAGGTATAATTTCATTTTCATCATGTTTAGATTTTATTCCAATTCTAAACATTGCTGGAGAGTAGCAGTAGTTAAAATGAAAGTGGAACCCCAAGAAAAACCGTTCTTATTACACTCTGTCTTATTGTGGGTATGAAGGTACATATTTGCCCAATTTCTTTGTTAATCCCATTCTCCATACATGGAATTTTCAGCATCACATCTATGTTGGTTTCAGTCTTCTCTTCATCTGTGAAGAAATTGTCAAGTATTCAATGCCATATAAGAGAATCTACATAACAACATAACAGTTCAGCACTATTTTTATGTTTCTAATAATATTTCCTTTCTCTAAATACATGTTTACTTTCTGGTATTAGTTGCCTTTAGAATCCAAATCACATTCCTCTTCTTGAAATCTTAGAATATTTTATACACACTTCAAGATACTGTTTCCTTTGGTGAAAGATATGGGTTGTTTATTTGTCTTTACATTGTGTGCTGTAAAATATTTTGGTATTATCCACTGATATTTGTCTTACGTTGATAGCTGTACTTTGGTCATTTGTGATGTGCTGGTCAATATGTGCATGAATTCCACTAAGTTTTTGACTAGTCAAGTTCGAGTACTTTTAGATATGATGAAAATATAGTTTCAAAGTATGCTATATTTATGGGTAAATGTGCTCAAAATTGGGGATAGAACATAAGTAAATATAAAAGTGGATACTAAGGTTAACACAGAGTGGCAGCAGTCTGTTTGATACTTAAACATAATATTCATACCTTTGAGTCAGCTTCTCCTCAAGAACTGATACTTTGTGGAACAAATTGCCACCAAGATGGTTTCTCAGTTACTAAAACCTTGACCTCTCTTAGCCTAGAGTTTGCTCTTCTGTATAGCCCAAGAACTTTACCTCCTGCTCTTCCTTACACTCAGAGTATTATTATGTGGTATTCTCTATCTTGGAAAGCGATATAATTTCCACACCATTATCACATCATTGCCCAAATTCCTTGCCAGGCAGCCAAGTACTTTCGATTTAATAATAATAGGGTTCAAGATAAAGTACTGTAATTATTATTACAAGCAAATGAATGACAAAGTGGTAAAAATGATATATGTATACGAAGGAGAGGGGGGATATATAAAACTGCAAACATTTGTTAAAATTATGTACTGATAGGAGACAATGAAGATGTTAGAACTCTGAGATTGTAAATTGGGCTTATAGTCTCACTGATGTCCTTTAGTTTCTTTATGCTTTTGTTTTTACCACTTTTATTATTACATCTCCCACATTGTTATAATAGAAGATCTGTCAAGAAACATTAAATGATATGTGAATCTGGACATAAATTTACCATGGATGATCTAGTGATCAAAGCATATTCTATACCCCTTTGCCTTAGTAAATTACTTTCTCTCTTAATTAAAGCAGCATTCTATTAAATCAAAGTTATGGTCTGATTTATTATGGTTAACAACTAATGCAATGAGTGTGTTGTTTTGAAAAAGATCCCTTTTGTGTACATATAATCTTTTATTTAAATTACTTGAAGTTTCTCCTATGTATTCTTTGTGGCAGCCATTACAGGTGTTTGATTAAATTCATCCTTTAAGTTTTAGCTTATTATTTTGTTTTGTATTAAGTCTTTTATTGTTTTAGAAGTAGTTGTAATATTTTGTTTTAAATTCTTTTCAGTTGTAAAGGGTGTTTCATTAAGACAGATTATATATAAGGGTGTTTTATTAAGATGGATCAATGTCAGCAATAATAAATCAGTGTTATTTGTGAAAATTTATTTATCTCTCTACTGGCTCATGTTATTTAAGTCATGGCAATTATGTGTGAAAAACAATATTGCCCAGATGTCCACCAGATCTGAAAGAAAAAGAAAAAAACCATTAGATGCTTAAACTTAATTCACACTTAAAATCAGTCCAAGTTATTGGAACACTCTTTAGTTGTGACAGAGTTGGTGGGTAGAGTAATCTATCTTATTTCGTTGGATTTTCAGGAATGATTCATTGTTTTATTTTGAAATATTTAATGAGCCTTTTGTTTTGTGTTGAATATGAAATTAGTAGCCTTATTTTATTAGTAGTTTACTGTATATTATTACTTGATAGTTCATTGGTAAGAACAGTTGTGATAAAAATAGCTACAGTAAGTAAAGCTTGTAAACTTTGTGGTAGGCATATTTGGGTGATGACTTTGGACTGATTACTTAATCCATAGTAGTTGTAAACAAGACTGTATTTCTTGTACTTCCTCTTTCATGTTTTCATCAACATACTCTTAAATCATTTTAGATAAACTGATAATCATAATTTATTGATCGTTTTGTGTTTTTTTTTTGGCTTCTCTAGCTTGTTTTACTCTCTATTGATCTGCATATTTTCTTTCTCTGTTATCAGATGATATGTCATAAATAATATTATGTCTGTTTGCGCATACATTCCCTTCTTTATCACGGTCACGAATAAGATAAATTTCTTGAACAAAATAAAGCTTTCCCCATAGTTTGCCTTTAGTGCAAATGTCAAGTCATTACTTACTAGTGTCTTTTTTTGTTCTTGCAAAATACAATTCTGTTTGCTTGCAATGTCTACAGTGTTTTTCAGCATTATGCATCCATTTATTCTGTTTTATGAATTGAAGAGAACAAAGGCTTTTCAAAAGATGTTTTTTCATGTGCTTATTATGTTGAAGGAAAGATAATGGGTAGTTTTTGGTTCTTTTGAGAATGAAGGCTATAAGAAGCAGTTCTTCACATTAAGTCATTAATAGTTGCAAAAAAAGGAATATTGTTCTGAAAGTTTCATTTGTTAAGAGTATCCTGTTTGTTTTCATTTGCAGAGTTTAGTTAAAGTTGTCCCAAGAATCTGACTATGGGGTTTTATATATATATATATATATATATATATATATATATATATATATATATATATAGAAAAAGGTTGCAAATTAAAAAAAATAATAATGTTTTTTATGAAAGTATTTATTTATTTATATATATATATGATATTTCAGATTGACCTC
Source organism: Acanthosepion pharaonis (assembly GCA_903632075.3). Taxonomy (NCBI): domain Eukaryota; kingdom Metazoa; phylum Mollusca; class Cephalopoda; order Sepiida; family Sepiidae; genus Acanthosepion; species Acanthosepion pharaonis. The sequence goes on along the minus strand of CAHIKZ030005621.1, from coordinate 1,658,043 downwards.
AATCTTTCTTCAGAAATAACTGTTTGTTACAAATAAATTAAAATTACTGTTTGTTTACAAGTAGCGTCCATAGCGAGACGCGGACGTCACGTGATATGGAACGCCACTGTGTTTGAATATTCCTAACGTAAATCTAACTGTAATAATATTTTAGATGTTGTTTAAAAAAAAAAAAATTAACTATATCTAAAAAAAATATTTAACTATTGAAATATTTATAAAGATTTAAAATACCCAAGTCTTTATTCAACCCTAGTTTATATGTATTTAAATTAAATACAACTTGCAACTTTTTCTATATATATATATTAAGAAAGTATATGTGGCTTCTCATTATGCTATATATATATATATATATTAGGTGATTAATGATAGGAAATACCAGAGGTCAAGATAAAATTTAATGTCAATAAGGAAACTTTGTTCTAAGCGGGGTTGATCTGTGATGCTCCCAATATGTACTGGGTTCACTCTAAGCTTACTTTGGTATCTAAGAGATACCAAAGTAGGCTTTTCACTTGTGACATAATATAATGTCAGAGCAGCCAGGTGCATCAGAGGGTAGACTTGGAAAGGGATCCATAGCCATCAGGTGCAGAATTGAGCTTAAAAAATATCAGTGCTGCCCCTGACACGGAAAAAAGATGGTCAGTTCATCTGAGCTTGAAATGTGCGCATATGAAACAAACAGATAACAGGAAGTTATATAAGCATCCCACCCAAGAGGTAAACATCAGAGGTTCTCTCATATCCTTGTGAGAAGATTCACATTCAAAGAAAGACACCAAGACCTAATGCTAATAGTAATTATGAAAAGGTTCAAAATTGAATAAACTATAATTTTACACAGGAGAGATTTAGTTTCATAGTCTTATTAGTTTTTACAATGACAACATTAGACAGCATATCTTAACCAGCTTCTTGAAGTCCTTTCTTGGATGTAGGCTGTTCACCTTTGTCATTCATGTACTGGCTCAATGTGGGTTGGTAGGAGCTTCCATCACCTGGTATTCCTAAATGGTTACCCATCTAAGTGCTGAACAGGCTTGAAATTGCTTAAATTCTGTGATCAGATGAGAACTAATATTTCAACATGATATGGCCATCATCTACATAACAAATATTAGGAAAACTAATGAGAGAGCGGGAAAAAAATTGAGTGATATGTTTTGTCCTTTAGGAATGCATCAGATTAAAGTGATATTTACATTGATTTAACTACACCTGTGCATGAAGGAGAGGAAGGATATGTATATATAAATAAAATAGCAGAAGAGAGTACACACACACACGCACACAGATATATATATATATATATATATATATATATATATATATATAATGTATCGATGCAGCAGATCATTATTCAAACATATATTGTTAAATATAACAGACAACAACTGTCTATTATGTTTGATCATGTGCCATTCTTGTAATGGAATGTCCCTCACTCCCTATCACTTATGTGGACTGACTATATTAGTAGATATATATAGTAAGCACAGGATATACCTGGTGGACTTGCTTCAGGAATTACTAGCTTGCTAACCGGTTCCCTGTTTTTCAGTAGTGTATTCTCTTTTTCAATAAACCTCTCTTTCTTTCATCAATGCCTATGTTGCTGTTTCTTTCACTTAAGTACAACCTTTGTCTGTTTGTAACCTTCTTTAAGGATATAATTCTAAACTTCATATGGTTGCTTTAATTTCAGCTGAAAATAAAGACAAAAATTTTTCAACATTTGAATATTTTTTTATTATGCTATTCCTCAATCTCAGCTTTTGGGTCATGTGAGTCATCTTCAATGTGGTTATATAGACTTTTAAACAAAGATATTCACCATCAAAGAGTATATTCTGTCATGTTAACATAGAAGATTGCTATACCATGTTAATGGTCATGGAATTTCAGATGCAGGTTTTAAATTCATGATGCAGTACTATGATGTCGTACCACATGAGAGACTGGAATATTAACAACAAAACTGTATGTCTAGATGCAATGTAATGCATCAAACTAGTCCCAACACATTACAATAAGACCAATTTTAAAATAGGGATCATACCATAAATATAATCTCAATTAAAATTGGAAAAAATAAAACTCAAGGCGTCTTTTGTCCTACACTTTGTTGAAGTAAATAAATTGTTGGAATTAAATTACTGAAGGGATGGTTTCTTTAAATAAGATCTTACAAGAAGACATCAGACAGAAGAAAAAAATAAGCCATCCAGAATGAGTCAATGATTCTCCAAACAATTATATATATATATATAAACACACACACACAGTCTGTAAAAAATTTATACTCAGTTCAAGAAAGGACAAACGTGTATAGATTTTGTAATACTAAATTTATTCAATCATAACAAGATTAATACAATTTATCTTTGGATTCTATACTCACAAGAGATTCTTTAAATTGTGGCCTTTAGTTTCCAGACATTTATTAGTATGACAAACTACTATTTGGACAACATTATCCAATGTATCCAGTGGAATTGCTGCACATTCAATCATTTTTTGATGCTACACCCATCTGTTGAGAAAATATTGTACAACAGTAAACAGTGTTATCACAGTTTGTTGAAATCATGAAAGTTTTTATTTTCCTAAATTGTGTAGACATTTTTTGGCAAACTATATATATATATATATATATATATATATATATATATATATATATAAATAACAGTAAGATATATAATCTGGTGTTCTCATTGATATTTTTATTTTTTTACAAAATAGTGTAAATTTACAGAGCATTAATATTATAAATTAAATTATTTAAAATATGGATTTTTTGCTACACAGTAATAACCATGTTTCAAAAATGGAAGCTAAAAGCTTTGAATTTAATTTTGTAATTAAATTAAAAACATCAGTTCCATTTCATCCTAAAGCGAATTTTTTGGAGCGGATATCATATATATATATATATATATATATATATATATATATATATATATATATATATATATATATATATATGATATCCACTTCTGCTATTGTGTTTAAATATATTTATTTGAAACAACATTTTATAAAATTGTCATCTTCATCAATTTTTTTTTTTTTTTTGCTGTTTATCGCTCAAGGGAACACAAACGGTTCGAGTCCTCATTTAATTCACAATCATTTCTTTGAAAGAGATTTTACTTGATTCTGTTTTCATCTCAACTCATCTTGTTCTTCATCAACAATTGTCCATCATATTGAATAAGTAATTCTCATGAAATACCTGACTTTGCATCTTTTTTCTGATCACCTTCTGTCTACCATGTTCATCAGCTATGTATTAATGAGACTGATCATTTTTTTTTATTGATTTTGAGAAATAAAAGAGCAGACATCAATGTTCTGCTGCATATTTTTCAAGAATTCTCTCAATGGATCAAAATGGTCTTCATTTTTGTTCTATCTAATCCATCAAGTTTTTATTCTTTTCTACTTTGTCTGCATAAGTAATGAATTTGGATTCTTTAAATCATATTTATCAATATGAACTTTAACAGAAAACTAGTGTATAACACAGATTGTGACACCTGTTGCAGAAATAGGAAGCAATAAAAAAACAATGGTCACTGAGTACCTGATTGAAAAGAAGCTTTGTGTGAAATAGAACTTGAGCTAAACATTTTGACTTTCCACTCATATATGAAATTGATTAAGGCAGACTTTAATAGACTTATTCAATTTCATTTGCTTCTTTTCTGTTTGGGGCATTTTCGTGAAACTGGAATGAAGTACCTAATCAAGACCATCAAAAAAGGGAAATGGAGATGAGGTGGGGACATCTCTTGTCTCAGAGATAACATGTGAACTATTAAGTAACAATGGACACCAAGGCAGTGTGAAAGAATTCAAGGTTGGCCAAAGGCAAGATGATCTGACCTGATACCTCGGATGAGTAAAGCCAGAGATAGGAAGTGGTGGAGATCAATCAGAGAAGGCTTCCTCCAACAAGAGATTTGAATTTCATCAGTTTCAATCAACCTTAGAAATAAAGAATTCAAAAGTTTTATTTAATGATGGTTCCAAATTACATGAATAATGATGATTCCATTCTTTCAATCCCAGAAATAATAAATTAAAAATAAAAATACCACATTCCTTCCAGATATCATAAGGGATCATAAGTGTCTATAGATTACTTTTCTTTATTGTCTATGAATTGCCATCAATTCTTGCTCAAGATAGTAGAGTGGTTTCCCATCAACTTTATCCATGGTTTGAAATTCAAAGTTTTCCTTCTGTTAGACTGGTTGCCACCTAAGGATATATAGCCTAGTCTACATTACTATTTAATCTATAGCTGGGTGGCAGAAGAGATGGATTCATGCTTTTTCTAAAGGTATTAGTGCAAAAGTGAATGCAACATACTAGCCCAGAATTTGAACTCATTTTGCCAATTCTACTTTTTTCATGTCGATATCTGTTACACCACCTACACATCCAAATAATTCATTAGTCTTACTGAATAATGGATCTAAAACAGAAGAGTAATGATGCCTGTAATTCCTATATAAAGCTGTGAAGTGCTTTCTTTAAATGCAAAGATGAGTTTTCAATTTGATAAGGAAAGAAAAAAAATCATATGCTGATGTTACTCAGAACTACATTAAAAACAAACTTTCTATTACAGTATATTATTGCAATTGCACTATTATGAGTTAATATTGTCAATTTCATGTCTAATTTATAAATTTGATTGTAACATGGTACCTCCAAAGAAAAGTGATACCTAAAGTTTAAAATGTATGTTTAAAAATGAAAAATCTTTCTTGAAGTTTTTATCTTAGTTTTAATTTCAAGCTAATAGAGTAAATTTAATATTTTCAATAATTTCCTGTATTTCAAATTGGAATGATATTTTTTATTATCAATAAAATCACTAAAATCATCCATATTGTCAAATCTGTCAACACAATGTAATTCACTTTATTAAAAAAATCTTTTGAAAATAAAACATACATTTCTGAAACTTTATTTGAGGAAGATTAGCTGATTTGAAGTTTAATTAATCTGATTTCAAAACAAATATTACCTACTTTTAGTTCAAAATATTGCAGAAAAGCATTTTTTAACATTGTGGCAGGTATTTTTAGGTGTTGACTGATGTTTGGGAATATTTTTAAGGAAGACATACCTGTAAAAATTAATTGGCAAACATAACAGGAATCCTTTTTTATATAATTTGTTTTAAGTAATCAGTAATCTTAAAAATTTAAGAAAATTTCTATTTTAATGAGTTTTAGGTACATTGGCTTTATAGTTTAACAAGAAAAGATTGTTGAGGAAATGTTAAAAAATTACCAATAAATTTTAACTTTACTATACTTACTTACTGTGCTTACTCTTATTTTCTGATAATATTATGTTTGGACCTTTGTATTTACAAAAATTGCCACATTTATACTCATATAAAATAAATTCAAAACTCATTTTAAAATATTGGGGGTCATTGAAGTGTAATGAGCTTTTTCATTTATGATTAATAGTCTTAATTTAATAACAAAATCACTTGACTGCATATTAATACAGAATTTTAAAAGATTTAAAAGTTTATAAATTGTACTTATTAAAAGTTTAAAAAACTGAAGACAATTCTTGTAAAAATTTGTCAAAAAAATCTTTCCTCTGTGTGTGTGTGTATATATATATATATATATATATATATATATATATATATATATATATGAGCAAACTGGAGAAATTCCTGCCACATAGGTATAACTAACTTTGAAAAGAATTGTCTTATCCATCTGAGAGAATTAAGAACCAACATTAAATTTGGGGCCAATACATCAGCCCATATGACAGTCAACCCTTCAGCAAAACCCTTGTGTGGATTTGTTTGCAAATCCCATGCAGGATTGTTGTCTCATATGAAATATAAACATAAAAAATGAACTGAAGGACACTCATACATCAAAAACGACGGGAGAGTCCATCATATATATATATATATATATATATATATATATAAAATCAAGCTTTTCTAATTAAATAATGTATTAGGTTTATTGCATTTTTATTTTACCTTTCAGACCAGATTTTTCTGTAACTGGAGGGGGTCCTGTTTGACAAAAAAAAACTTTCATGATTAAAATTTTACTCAGACTTCTCCTTATAATCAATAAAAAACAATAAAAACATTAAAAGTCCTACAAAAAAAGAATTTTTTAAAATTTCATAAAATTAAACAAATGGTGATAAACAGATGTAAAAAATGTTTGCAAAGATTTTCTAAAAAGGAAACATTTCAGACATAATTTCATTCATTTGTGAATATGTCTTGCAAGTTTCATTATAATCCAACTGATTCTTGTAAGAATTCCCAAATCAGTGTATTTTGCACTGAAAAAAGATGCTAAAATTTCCTATACTAATTAAAATTCACCCACTGATGCAAGAAAAAATATTTAGCCAAAATTTTAAGGTTCTGAAAAGGATAAAAAAAATATAATCTAATAATCAAAAAAATCCTTTGGTCTTTCCTCTTAGTAATAACATGAAGATTTTTTAATCATATATGCTTATATCTAGCCATTTCAACTGTAAAATGGTGAGACCTCGCTGCCAATTAAATTCTTAAGTGATTGTCCAAGTAAATAAATGTATAATAATGATAATTTCTCACCACAAACATTAAAACAAAAATTTGGAGATCACTGGAACATGCAAGCCATATAACATGACAAAGCTTGACTATATGTGTTTTAGATTGGCTGTTGGAGTGAACAGTTCTTTATCAAATGTATCATTTTGACTTGTTATTACTTTAATGACAATAAAAATGAATCAATAAATAAGAAAAGATTAAAAGTATAAGATTATCATTAAATATATGAAAACATTTTTATTGTTGTTGTTGCTAAAAATATTTGAAAGGTAATGAAGTGTGAAATTTACTACTGATAGTTAAAAATCAAAAAAGCAAACAAAAGAAAACAATGTTATGACTTGAAATGCTTTTTCTAAAAATTTGAAAATATGTCCTTGTCTAAAAAAGGGCATGTTACTGCAATCAATAAATAAGAAAAAGATAAAATAAAATGAAATTATCAGCAAAATTTTATTAAAAATGTTTGAATGATAAATAATAGGGAAAGAAATTAACAATACTGAACAAATCATCAGAGATAAGCAAAACAAACATTTATGATATGAAATGCAATTCCTACAATTTCAAAAATTACATTTTATATATAGTTTTATATATTTTTTAATGTGGCTTGCCACCAAAGGGTCATTTTATATTTAGTAAATTGAAATGACATTTGATCAACTCAAATCATGTGACATCAGTAGTCTTAAGGAAAATAGGAAATGTAGAAACAGAAAGAGCTAACTGAAATTTCTCGGTGATATTATGAGGGAAAAGTGTCTGAAGAACTTAATGCTCACAGGACATACTGATGGTAAAAGCTACAGAGGGGAAAAAGTGAGTAATCTGTTACAATCAGACATGTCCCACTGGTGATTCCTGTTGGCTATAGTGGCTGAGCAAGCAGGTGAAAACCACTGAGATGGAATGGGGTTTAACTAGGTATTTTCTTGCTGCAATGAAAGCCTTGATGCCAGTTTTTACTCAGGAGGAGACCTTAGACATGCATTTTTGAATGAGATGATTAAAACCTACATTCCAAGAAACATCACAAAGGAAATCTCGGAACGAGTCCCAGTCTGCTTGTTGATAACAGAAAGATATTCTGATGGTAGTGGTTCTTGGCTGGTGGTGGAACAGAAGGAGATTTTTACAGAAACAACCATGTGATTAGAGTTGCCAAGAGGGCAGAGCTGTGTAGTGTCATGTGAATCAGGGATAAAGGCAAAACAGAGACTGAGATGAGAAGCGTTTCCATCAGGCTTACTGGAGAAACATGTAAGAAAGTCAACTACTTGTGTGAAGGATAGAGTGATTGAAAAGTTAAGAGTTTGAATGCCACTGGGGTAAGTGACAGTGTGTTTAAGCCACCTGGTATGATGAGCGTTGAAGTCACCGAAAAACAAATATGTAGCAGACAGGTGTTGAGAGATGGCCTTGTCAATATTTGAGCAGGTTGCATGAATGGAAGGCCAAAAGAGGACAAAGATTTGGTTAAATGTGTAAAGTTACAGAGCCACAAAAGAAAGCCATGATTACCTTTTGTCATATTTTATTCACATTAAAATCTTTCTACTTGGATTTTTTTACATGGAGTTTAAGGTAGCTGCATGATCTGAAACCAGAAAACTTTTCTTTCTCTTTGCATTTTATGTCCAACATCAACACATATCAAATAAAGCAAAAACTCTCAAAGTCAAAAAGAGTTGTGTTATATTTTTCTGTTATAACAGAACAGGACTGACCACTTCACAACCAGTAATTTTATTCTAAAAAGCATTACTCTGTGGGAAGATTGTTATTATTATAAATGAAAATAAAATATAAAATAATAATAATAATGAAAATTATAGATAAAATAAAATAAAATTTAAACCACTTTCAAAATAAATAAATAAAAACTAAAAATACTAAAATTAATCCCAGCATGCAACAAAGACTGTTTCTGCCAGAAATATGAACATCCTGCCAAGAGATGTGAGATTCAATCTCTTTTCCCCTCCAGAACTGTCGGGATGACAACATGTACTTAAAAACCCACCATGATAAGACTTGTGATATTATGGAGTGACTTACTCCCTTCTATAACATGAACATTATCCAGTTGTAATGTAACAACACACACACACACACACACACACAAACACATAAATAAAATTGTATGTAACTACCATACAATTTACCATGTTTTTTTATTGTTATTATGTACATTGGTTCTGTTTTTCTTCATGAACACAAACCCTAACTTATGATCATATTGTGTGAGTGAATATACCACCATAACTCTTCTCCCAATATTTAAAACTTGAAGGTAACTTCCTTTTATTTTCTTTTAATTCAAAATGATCTATTACTCTAGATTTTGTTTTCTGGGCTTGCTACTGATTCAAAGTTGGTTTCTACTTTGAAGTATAAATTAAAGTGACTAATTAAACTACTTAAGACTTCAAAGTTGTAACTTTGAGATAACCATTTGATCATATTGATTCATAGATTTGAGCTACTAAGTACAGACAGCATTGCACTTTCTCTTAGAATGAAAACATTTTTTTAAAAAATGTTATTTCATTTATTATACTGCTTTCATCTTTTTTTAAAAAAATTGAATTTGTGCCAAAAGTTTAACTTAAAATCCAACTATTTTAATGTTTGTCTTTGAAAATTCCAATCTGGAGTGAAACATTTTAAACTCATATAATGTCAGAAAACAAATTGGATTGAATTTTGTACATAGAAAAGATAAGATTTCTTTTTACAATAAAATCTTTGTTTACTGAATCAAATATTTTTATCCTATTCTCTACTTTAATCCTAATCCATTGAATTATAAAAGGTTTTGTCTCTAGCAGTGTATGTTATTTGGTTGTTTTCAATCAAATTAATTATGTCTTATATATGAAGTCATAAAACTCTTTTCAGCATTTGATACAAGCCTAACTGTACTCAGAAAAGTTTTTCTTATGTATTAATAAACTTATTAAAACTTTATTCTAATTGAATGAAGAACCAGTATACAGGATTTAAAAATGAACATTTATATATGAGGTGTATCAGAGAGAAAACACTCAGTAAAAAAAAAAAATAAGTCCTACCCAAAAATGAATTTGATTGGTCAGAAAATAATGGAGTGACAAGATATATTTTCTGTGAAGAAGCAAAAAAAAAAAACCCCCAAAAAACAAAAGGCAGAAAATTGTATTTTGTTTTTGTGGCTATTTTGGACTTTGATAGTGTTTATTACAAGATTAATTTTGAGTAATGGTTAGGCAAATTCACTGTTACTTATATCCCTTGCATTTTTGGTAGATTTGATTCCCAGTTTAATTAGTCAGACACTAGTGTCAATGTGTAAGCATAAAGACATGAAAAGAGTTGACATTTGCTTACACACACACACACATACATACATATGTAAAGGGCAGTTTTCTGTATGTGTGTATGTCTGGCTAAAATTAGAAAACTACAAAAATTACGACAAAATAAATATATATACATACTCATTATCACCCAAGCTTTTTGTAAAAAATTATCATTGTATGATTTGTATTTACAAAGATATTATATTCCATTCATTTTGACTTTTTAATCCTGCTGATACTTTCAAAATGCTATACAAGTATACATTTTTAAAATTTGTTATCTTTATTTCCATATCTATAGTAAATAAAAGCATAACCTTCAAAAATGAATATTAAAACAACAAAGTAAATTTAAAAGGAGAATATTAAATACAAATTATTTGACTAAAAATTTAATATTTATTTATTCAAATATTCGTGTGTGTGTGTCTGGTTAAAACTAAAGAAACTACAATGATTATCAACAAAATAAAGATATATATAAAGACTCAGTATCACCCTAAGGGGCAGTTGTCTATGTGTGTGTATTATTGACTTATTAATATTTTTTGGACATCTTAATAATTTTTTTACTCAATCCTGTACTATCACCGAAGTTAAACAATGTCAAGCCTGGTCAGTACCTTGATGAGCAACCATTTAGTATCAGGTGCTGTAATCTGGGATGTGTGGGTGGTGTAATGGATAATGGCTCAGAATTGTTAATAAGACAGTCAAGTTCCAATTTCAGTTGGATCAGTTTTGTCTACTTAGGTATAAATAGCCCTGGAAAAGGTATGAATCCACCTCTTCTCCTCCTAGCTATGGGTTAATTAGTAAAACTAAATCACTAAATCATTTTTATCTCAAAAAAAAAATTCTTACAATTTAAAAATGTTTTTGGCTTTAAATAATCTGCAAAGTGTTGATAAGTCATAGAAAACAAATCACTTAATCAATAAAAAAATCCTGCCTTTTAAATAATCTGCAAAGTGTGACAAGGCAGTATTTTTTTTATTGATTAAGTGATTTGTTTTCTATGACTTATCAACACTTTGCAGATTATTTAAAGCCAAAAACATTTTTAAATTGTAAGAATTTATTTTTTTAAATATTTATTAATAAATATTTCTGATGGTTTTGGTCAATTTTTGTTTTACTAATTGTTCACTCAATACAAAGCCCAAGAGACAGTCAAGGTAGAGTCTTATTGATTAGAATAAAAAAAAAATCTCTGGCTTTAAATAACCTGCAAAGGGTTGATAAGCTGTAAAAAAAAAAAAATAAATCTATCAAATTTTTGGTGTCATATTTTCCTTAAATTTTCAAAATAGAATGTTGATTTCATGGCAAAAATTTTGGGACAAGTTGTTTGAAACTGTGTCACTTTTCATTCTTTATTGACATTGAGGATATGTGATGATCACTACATTGTAGCGGACAGTGCTACATTGTAATAGATGTGGCTGTTTAAGAATTTTGATGAAGTGGCTGAAGTTGAGAACTTACAAAGAAATTGAATTGAGTATTTTTAAAAGGAATAGCTTACAACATGTTGAGGAATTTTATATATACAAGGTCTGATCAAAAAGTGTTGAGACTGGTGCTCTAAAAAGAAAACTACAACACATATCTGCTTGGCATTTAATTTCCTTTGAAGCAGTTTCCTTCTAAGTTTGGCATTTGCTCTTCTTTCTGGCTTAAAAAAACCTGCAAAGGTTTGATAAGCTATAGGAAATAATTGAATCAATCAATCTCCTGAAGAAACATACTTTATCCAGCATCATTCCTGGAACTCCTTTTCTTGGATAGTGAGTAACTGTGTCATTATATTCTCTTGGATTTCCTCAAATTCTTGAAATCTTTTCACTTTCAAGTGAGACTTGATTTTTGAAGAGAAGAAAGTTGCAAGGGGTGAATTTTGGAAATATGGTGGTTGTTGGGCTTGGAAAATATCATGCTTGGCCAAAAACTGCTGCACATGTCATAGTCACTGATGGAACCTGTGTGGTATGGTGAGACATATTTTACACACTTTTAAACACTGCTATGAACAACAGAATATAAACAAGAATTTTATAAATTAGTGTGCATGCCTGTCAGAGTTCAAAATCAGTCTGTGCAAAATGGCTTCACTCTGCATACTTCAGTTCAGTTACTGTTTCAATAGTCCTGATACCTTTTGATCAGACCTCAGACATTTTTATATAAACAATAACAATAATTGACAAGAGAAAATATACTTGTGTGGACACAGCTCAAAAGGGAAGAGAAAAAAAGCATAAGGTTAGTGGTAGTATGTGCTTGTCTAAATCTTCCAAGAAGAGAAGATTGGGCAAATTTTCTACCGATCACATTCTATAACAAAAAGACCTAAGAGAGAAGAAGAGAGATTTTATGTCCTTCCTTTTATAGTCCCATGCAGCACCTCTTTATGACCATTTTGGCAGACTAGGTGGGGATGAATACCTACAATGTCATTCAGAACAATGTTTATGGCTCAGTATGATAAATCAATTAACACTAAATTCCGACTTTAAGAAGACAGTAATCCTTATCACCTTATCTCTCTTAGATGGCTTGCCACCCATACCAGCTCTGTATCTGAATGTCTCCTATTGTCTCTTTGTTCTCTGTCCAGAGGGCCATCAGGGAGTCATCTTTATTGGTTTTTCATCTGGGATACAATGGCTATTCTATAACTTCTAGCTGGTTATTTTTGAATGATGTCTAGGTCAGACACTTGCATTTCCTCACCATGTGAGACAGGTCATTAAGTCACACTGTGTTATAATTACCTCATATCACACTGTTTCATTTAGTACTGTATTTTGAGGAACTTATCAACAGTGCTAACCAAGGTATAATTGTATTGCATTTAAAGAAATACATTCTGTTTGTTCTTCTCTTCCCAAAATCTGAGTTTTCAGTGCTTAGAACAAGACTGTCTCAATCATGTTCAGGCATATTTTCCATTAAAAAAATTTGACTACTGAATTGCTTTTGGTTTCTTAATTTCTTTTTTATGGTGATCTGCTCTTATATACATTTTTTAGTCCAGGGTGTGGCACCTCCTCTGTGATTAAATAAACTTGCAGTGTGTAGGAAATAATTAAAATTAAAGTAAATATTAAGTCTTGTAATCAATGAAAACAAAAAAACTTAAAATTTTAATTAGACTTTTAAATCAGGACATCAGTTTTTCAGAGAATGTTTTGTGACATACTAAGATTCTTGGATATTACCATGGATTTCACCATCCACAGGTTCTCTTGGACAGTCTCTACCATGAATAACAAAGTCTGTTTGTATCAGTCTCTGTCGGTCCTGATATTGTTGTCAATTATATGGAAAGTGTATTTCAAAAGATACATTTATAAAGACTGATTCATCAGACAATTCTCAAACTGTAATTTACTGGTATTTTAATGTTTGTTCAAATAATTTTCAGGCTATTCTCAGTGGAAATAACTTTCTGTCTGAATGAAAGCAAGACAAACAACAGCAAATCTTTAGCAGCAGCAGCTGTAACATATTAGAAAAACTTCAATGAGTGCAGTCAAGCATGATAATCAGCAGCACTCATTAGCAGGCAGGCAGATAGCTTAGGTTTAAGGCTCCATGTTTTCTACAGAGAATTGTTCACCAGAACTAAAGTATTGGTTCATGAATTTGGTGACATAGTAATTATGAATTCAATCCTTGGGCTGAGTGTAGACTTAGAATCAGTGGAAACACAGCAAGCAATATCTTAGCATAACTAAATATAAGAATGAGATGAGATATCTCTAGACTTGAGCGGTGTAATGTGAAGTTTACCCCCATAGATTAAATAAATGGTTCAGTTTAGAATTCCCTAGATTGATATACACTTGATGATGGTCAGAGAGCACCATGGCTAAAACGTTTTGATAATAACAAAAAGATGAGGTCAACAGTCTGAATGTAAATAGTGTAAATAACTTTATTTTCTTCTTTCAGATTTTGTTTCTCACTCTGTCATTCTTTTTTTATTTATCACACATTTTATTAGTTGTCATATTGAGAGGAAAAGAGATATGTCGTATGATCCTGGATGTAAATTTACTGGAGTGGTTTCTGAAATTAGTACACTTTCAATACATTTACCTTAATAAATCTCATTTTCTAAATCAGAAATGCTTTCATCATCATCATCATCATCACTTTCACTTTTATAATCGCGGGGGTCGGATCTGAATACAGAAGCCACACTAACTTATTTCCATAACGGTCTGTCAACAACAGCCATCAGCAATTCTGGTATAACCATACCTGTCCATTGTTTGACATTGTCCAATCAGCTTTTGAGTTGGTGTCCTCTCCTACATCCACCTTCAATAGTGCCTTGCATGATGGTCTTGAACAGGCTGTCATGCCTTGTAATGTGTCCAAACCATGCCATTTTTCTCTGTTTGACAGTGGCAAGAAGAGGTTCCTCTTGTCTCACAAATCTTTCAACCCTTTTCTACTCAAACTCATTTGTTTTTTCTTCCCAATAGAAAATGCTAAGGATTTTTCTCATGCATTTTTGGAGAACTGCATTCGCTTCTTTTTATATATAAAATTAGTTCCATCAATGAAACTTATTTTGTATGAAGAAATTTCTTCTTGCCATGAAGCACTACACAGTTTTCCATTTGGCTATTTGTTTACTCACTCTCATACCTTTTTATGTGTTTTTTCCTTTCAGGATGTGGATAAACATGGCTCATCACAACATTCTAAACTTTGTAGCACTAAGCAACATTTGACTCTTTGCCATCCTTCCCTATCCCTTCTCTGCTATCCATTCATACAAACTCATAAGGTTACTTACTATCTGCCGCTACCCTTCCTACTTTCAAGATATCTTGTGAGTTTTAAATTTTCCAGGCAGTCTTTCCTCATAATGTGTCCTAGAAATTTCAGATGACTTTTTTTGATGTTAAGTATGTCTCCTTCTAGTTCCCATTTTTTTAGAACTTTCTCCTTGCTCACATGTTCTGTCTATATTATTCTTAGTATCCATCTGTAAAAATCACATCTCAAGTCTATTCTTCATCTATCAGTAAATTATACAACATTCCCTGCCATGTCAGGGGAGTGATTTTTAGCTTTTCTAATTAAATATTCTTGTGTTTAATGCTTAGTTACAGGAAGGCTGTTTTTGCTATTCTGATGTGGTTTAAATCTCTGTCGCACATTTTTCCTTCATGATCTAAGATAACTGTTATGATGTTGATTTGGGGTTAAGTAGAGACAAATGCCAAATAACATGTAACAATAAAAAGGGTTTTAATAGGTTGGTAAAAAGGTACAGAAATCACCTGAGAAGTCAATAACTAGCTCAGCTAAGAACTTCTCTGTCTATCTGTCTCCCACCATGTCAATTGACATGCCACTATTTAAAGTCTTTGTTCACAGACAAGTTCATCTTCAAGAGGGGTGGTAGGTTTCTGACACAACAATAACATTCCAGTTTCTATATTTACTTGATTATGGCATCTCCAGTTTGAAGTTCATGCCTTAGGCTGCCTCTCTCACTGATGAAAATACATTCTGTCTTCTTAGTCTTGATAGTTGGTCTTATTTTGGTAGTTTTTGTTGTTTTGCTTATTAACCTTTCCTGGTAAAAATATATAATGTTTGTGTGTGTGTGTGTGTGTGCTTGCACAGGGTGCGATGGATAAATTGTCATCTAACTTACACAAAAATGAAAATAACACTGACCTCTCATTTTAACAGACATATTTACCAAAATTACACAAGAATATCTTGAAATGTTAAAGGGTACATTTATTTAATAAAATCGCCATTGACTTCAACCACTGCATCCAGATGACTTTGGAACCTCCTGCAACTATTCTAGATAGTCTTTTTGTTTAAGTTGGCAAAAGCTGTCATAATCCTTGCCTCGAGTTCATCTTTGGTATTACAAGGAGTTTTGTTGGTCTCTCGTTCAACTATGCCCTAAACATAATAATCAAGTGGTTTGCAGTCTGCTGAATTGGGTGGCCAGATATAAAAGGTGACATAGTTGCAGAAATTGTCCGATGGCTATGACTGGGTTCATCTACTTGTGTAGCATGGTGCAGAGTCCTGTTGCCAGATATAGGCCTCCATGTTGAGTCTGAGGCACTCGCAAACAAATTCAGAAGATCTTTTCTAATCAGAATGATCAGAGTGAGTTTTCCGAGCTGCTATACCTTCATAATCACCCCTTAGATTCATCCAATTCTTTCCAAATCCTCTGCACTGCCCTCAGATTCACACCCAAACAGTTTGAAATGTTCATATTGGAGCTTTCAACATGAATACCAAGTAGTACAGCCTTAGAGTGCCCAACTGACCCTATTATACTGAGCATTTGACAAAATAAAAAAACATGTGTATGGTGTATCAAAAATATTTTTAAAAACTTTGGGGGCAGGTTCCTGACATCAAAACAATGACAAAAGTCCATATAAACATATATTTGAAAATCCTTTCATTTTGACATATTAAGTTTAAAGAAAATTTATAGTAGATGGCACTGTATTGCCATACAGACTGTTTTACATTTGTCGTTCATGTACATTTCTGGCTAGTCAGTCTTCAGTGTTTAAGGTTTGTAGTAGTGAGTTAACTGAGGTGTTCCATTTGATAATGGCAGAATATGAGATCCGAGATCTGCTTGTATGTCAGCATCTACTGTAAACTTTAAACTTAACTCAAAAAGGAATGATATGCGAACATATGTTTATATATATATAAAATCATATTTTTATACTGATGACCAGAAAAACATAAATGCCATATATCCAAAAACCTATCAATAGTTACTAGTCTCCTGTCATGATAAAGAATAGGCATTATGTTTTTTTTTCTTTGACTAGAGATAAGGATGTGTGTAGGTGGTGTAATGAATAATGGCTCAGAACGAGAAATTGGAGAGCTGAGTTTGAATTCCAAATGGGTTTGTTGGATCCAGTTTTTCCCAAAAACCCATTGGAAAGCTATAAGTCCATTTCATCTCCCCCAAGTCTGAGTTGAATATCAAGACAAATTTGGTTCTTTACTCGTAGCTGGTACTGTGTAATCCAATACTACTTGTTGTATGATCAGGTCATCAGCAATTAAACTGGTTGTTCCACCAGTCTCTTCTGATGAAGTGAAGAATTAGACATCCAGCTGGAAAAAGCAGATGGGTCTAATGGCTATGTGTGCAATGAGTGTGGTGTTTACACAGTGTCACTGAAGTCAGTATCCAGGATGGAGTTTTCCACTGATGAGATCAACAAATACAAATCTGGGACCAAGGCAAGCCTTCAAGCCTGAGGATATTGGCTGTGGCCTGATGTGGTAGGAGATAGGCTTTGCCAAGTCTACTTTCCACAGCCACATCAAGCTTTTCAACCCAGAGATATGGCCAGGTACTCAGTTGTGCAGCGACCTCTAAAATCACATAAGGTCAAGGTGTACTACTACTGATGATGATGATGGCGGCGGCAACTTATTCAAATCTTCATTCTTTCACTTTCTTCACCATCAGTGATAAGTCATTTTTGTAAAGGTATCTGGTGATGAGACAGAGCACAGGGAGAATTGGATTCATGTATTTCCCAAATGTATTCATGTTGAGTGAATACAATTTAAGTTGAAATTTAGAAATGCATTCACCAATTTTGTTTTGCCTGCTGCATTCAGTAACAAATCATTGCCATCCAAGACTATTTTATTGTTTACTAGCAGGCTTTGCCCACTCGCTATCACCTTGCAAAGTAAGATATATTCACTACTTGAAATCTTTGAAAAACAATTTTAAATGAACATGTCATTCATAAATTGGCTTGTTATAGTTTACAAATAGATGCCAACTTGTTGAAGGCCAAGTAAAATGCAAATTTCAAACACTTTTCTGCACTATATAAGACAGTATTCCTAAACAGAACTATTTTTGATATGAAAATCAAAACAATCCTTGAATAAAAGAAGAATAATGAAAGACAATTATTTAATGAAATAAACTTTTTAAAAATCAATATGCAAATTAGTTAAACCTGAAGAGTGATATTGTAGTAGATAAAAATAGATAATATATAATACAGATACTGAGTTTTTAGTGTGTAAATTGTTCTCTCTCAAGTGGTTTGCAACACATTATTTATCATCTCTCAGTTGTGTCTCTGTCTTTGGGCAGAGTGCACTCAGGGGTGACCAGCCCTGGGGAACAGCTGCCCAAGGCTGCACCTTCTCATTGCACTAGAGAGAGGGATTGGCACTCACATTGAGGCCAGTGCAACTGACAATTGCTGGGGCTTGGGGAATTTTGTTCCTAGCTCAGGTGTCACAATGCAACTCTGTGGGGTGAGGGGGCGAGTAAATACCAAATTACTGTAAAGTAGAGCTGGGACTTTTTAATCTCAGAATTTGTGGGAGAATTGAACTCCAATTTCACATTTATTCATATAGTTTCCATAATATAAATTTTACTTAATTAGCTATTATGTTTCTCTTACTCTTCACATGTTGACTGTGTAACTAATTCTAATTTCTATTTTTCTATAATCTGGCAATTCTGAATCTGAGCTCAACGAAAATTGTTTCCTGTGCCTACCTTTTCTAGAGCTTTTGAATGAGCTGTGAATCATTGAAATCAGACCAGTGGAAGAGGAGAAGTGCTTGGAAACACACATGCACATATACACTGTACTTTATATATAAGATGATTTGGGCCAATTAAACATCTTGATCAAATAAGCAGCCATTTTGTTTCTAAATATGAAACTTTTATAAGCACTGGTTTTGTGAACTTTCATGTTTTATTTGCCAATTCATATGCAGAGGAAAATTTGGGAACAGCAAACAAGATGTTAAGGATTAAAAACTCTCTTCCAGGCTTGTTAATTTACTGATTGCTTCAACTTAATTTCTTTTTGGGGACATAAGGAGATGAAAAGATATCGTGTTTTATTTGCATGGAAACTTAATTGCTGTAGAGATCCAATAAAGCAAAGACAAAACTAGAATCACTCTGAAGGCTTGACTTCAGAGACATTTTTGGTAAGATGACATTAAAAGGCAATAAAATATGATTTGTTTTATAGAGCATGTACTGCTGATATCATAAATTCTGATTCCTTGAAAGCAAAAGGACCTTGATAAGAAATAACAGGAGTGGGAATTTTTTGTAGTCAATTCCAATTCAGATATTAGGTTAGATAATAATAATTATAATAATAATGTTTACAGGTATGGTGGATAGCAGTTTGGATTGTGTCCTCAGAGAGCTGAGTTTGAATTCCAATCAAGTTCATTATATTTACTTATGTCCTAATACTCTTGGGAAAGGTATAAATCCATCTCTTCTTTCCTAGTAGAACAGACTGGATCATATTATCTTGGGTGGCATCTGCTCTAGGAGGAGGACAACTTTGAATTGGAAACCATAGGGCCAAGTATATGGAACAAGAGTGACCGACACTATATTCCATGGTTTTCAGTTGTTGGTCAAGAGCTTGGAGAGATGGGTACTACCAAGCTATCCAAAAGCCTACTGAAAGATCATGAGGAAGAAGAATATTTCTTCTCTCCTAAGACCCCTTCCCCTGATAATTGAAGCTGTTGAGGGACTAATGATTGCGCTTTACTTTAAAGTAAAGACTGTCATGGCTGAACGGTAAACCATTCCTGATAAAAAGATGCTTTGCCTGGATAAGAGAATGCAGGTTCAATCCCAGCAAGGGAGTAGATTTTCTTTATTGTGAGGTCATATGATTTACATCCAGATTGTTTGAACCTTTTATTTTATCCACCTTCTTAGATTGTTGTTTCTAGATCTAGGGAGATAGATGTCACCTTGTTCGTATTTTGTAATAATAATAATATTAATAATAATAGCTAGCCACTCATATTCGAGGATACCTGTCTATTAGGGCAGCTAACCAATCCCTATTGCAGACTATTGCTCAGGGACATTTCTGTTTGTTCAAGATACACAGAGAAAACCTGTGGTTTATACTGCAACTATGCTGGGCAGACCTTAGTTACTATTCCTGGGAAAGAGCATGATCAACAATCTGAACAACACCAGCACACTCAAGCCCTCGACAGGCTGCTACCCAATTTCACTCACAAGGTTGAATCAACATGTGGTATTGTTTTCAGACACTTTCCAAAGGTGCTGCACACTGGTATCATTCCCCTCCAAATGTCAGGGAGTCTCTTTCCTGATAAGTCAATTGTGGTGAGATTCAAACTTGGATCTCATAGTCAGCAAGTGAATGCCCTAACCACTCAGCCACATGTCCATATATCTTATTTTGTGCTGTTCAGTTAAAGACCTCATATCTTGCAACATGGACAGTCAAATAGGAAGTGTTTACCATCATAGATTAAATAAAGGTTCAGATCAAAGTTCTCTGAAGGTTACTTCAATCAATAAACACCTGAAGAAGACAGAGGGCAACAGCAGAAATGTTGTATTAATAAAACTGAATATGAATGTAAAAATGGTAACTCCTCATCCCAAAAATTCAGATATAAAAAAAAATTTGCCTATCTATTTGAAAAAAATGGGAATATCTCCTCACACATGTGTGTCCACTAAAATAATGTTTATTGATATAAAGAATAATATCAAATTAAAATCCATTAATACCTTAGATTACTTTGTTTATGTTTCACATTAGGTGATCTAGATATTGAAAAGTCCCAACAATAAAAATGACATATATTTCTTAAAAAGCAAATCATTAAGATTTTATATATCTAGGCTGATAGACATGAATTTCATTGTTTAAGTCAACATTTCTCATTTTTATCAGACATGTGATAATATTTATTATAATGGAAATATTAGCCATTTCCTTATAAGGAAACATTTGACATTCATTGACAGAGCAGCCAGTACTATTTTCAGTTTAAATTTATAAGATCTTTCTTTTTGAACAATTTTTCAGGAAAATAGATTTCTCAAGTCCACTCACTCATATTGCTCTTCCCAGTATTGATGGGATTGGGGGGGGAGGAGTTCCTTCTTAAACTTTTTATTTGAAGTGGTGTAGAATGTCAAAATCTTGATTATATCATTATTTTCTCTTCAATTTACATGTGCCATCCATTTTAGTTGTTGCTGCTACTGTTGAAATCCTCAAGTAATGTCATTTCTCTTACTTGATACAGTTTTTTTTTCATAATTCTATAGTGCCAGTTTCCAAGGTTTGCAAAAAGATGGTCTTTGCCAAGATCCAAAGGTTTAACTCAAAGCCAATTGATAGAAACCTATTGTATACAACAGATAGCTTAGATATTTTTGAGTATGTTTTGCACCATGCATGGCATCTGCATGAAAGTCACAATACAACAAAGTAATTTAAGGACATCATTAGAGTTTTTAATTTAATGTTTTGGTTCTGTAGCAACTTTTGGTCTTGGATGAGACTACCTCTAGCGCAGTCTATTCTACATACAATTTCCCTATCTTCTCTATTAAATTTGTTGGAAGGTATTTGTTACCAAGGTATCTGAAGTGTTTAGTGTTAACTAATTCCACATTTTGAATTTCCAAAATTCTCTTATTCCAATTCCAGATCATAGTTTATTTTTTGGAAAGGTTTATTTTGAATTCTGTTTCTTGGAATACTTGGTAGAGGAGTTTGATTTTTTTTTTCATTCAAGGTCATTCTTATCCCAACTATGAATACCTATGTCATCAGCATAGCCCCACCACCAGCACAACATGATTAGTACATTGGTCTTGAGAGGGGAAGTCGGATTGCTGTCTTCTGTTAGGAGATTCATTTGGGATGATGTATGAAATGCTTAAATGATCAGCGTACATCTTTTCATGTCTGCTTTAAATGTGCAGAGCATAGTCTAAGAAAAGATTAAATAGAATGATGCTATCATTTCCTCATTGCCGTATCTTTGATGAGGTTGGAAATGTTTCCATATTGGTGTCATTGCTTTAAATGTAAGATTTTGTGGACCAATAAAATTCCTTTATTAGGCTGATGCATTCAATGGATTTGGAGCTTGGAAAGTGATTTTTAATGGATGAGAAGTCCAAGTTTTTATTGACGTGTTCATATGTTACTGTGTGGTCAACATAGCAAGTATACAATTTCCTATTAGAGCAGGATGCAATTTCCTGGAGTTTTTTGACGTCATGTATGCCTTCATTACATCCCTTACCAGAATGAAAACTAAAATGGATCGTGAGGAGATGATGTTCATAAAACAATAAGAGCTTAGTTAATATAATTTTCATTAATACTTTCACCATGACAGATCAAATTGAGATATCTCCCTATGCATGAGGCTCTTGGGGGATAAATTTTTGTTTCCAGAAAGCATTAATGCACGATAAACCCACTTTTTTGTGATGCATTTCTGATTCCAGATTTTATTCATAAATTGAGAAATTTGTTATTAAATTTGGAGAGGAAAACTATTTTCAAAAACTCAGCTTCAATGTCAAGTGATGCTTTATTATTCCTTAGTTTTAAGATAACTTTCTTATTTTCCTCAACAATAGGCTCATTAGAATAATAATTACCATATTTGATAATGATTACCTTCTATTTGCACTTAATATTACAGTATTCAAAAGTTGGGCTTCTTACACTTACATTAGCTGACCAGATACCTCAACTTTTCATAAGGCTTAAAACCATATTATGTTGAAACACCTGTTTTTGTATGATCACTGAAGTTAAGCAATATTGAGTCTGGTTAGTATATAGATGAGTGACTGCTTGGGAATACTAGGTGCTATAAGCTTGGATGTGCAGGTAGTGTAATGGATTAATGGCTTAGAATTGGAAATTGAATAGCTGAGTTCCATTTCCACTTAGATTTGTTATATTATGAGCAAAGACTCTTGGGAAAGCTGTGAATCCACCTCGTCTCTCCACAGTTATGAGCAAATTAGTAGGACTTTTTCAGTAAATCATTATCTCAAAAAAAAAAAATTGTACAATCAAAAAATATTTTCTAGCTTTAAATAACCTGCAAAAGGTTGATAAACTGCAAAAAGCAAATCAATCAATCATATAAGATTTGAAGAATATTTGGAAACATTTTTTGAGAAACGCTATTGGAGTAGTACATCTTATAGAGTTGTTTTGTAATAATTAATCACATTTAAACATTCTGAATAAATATGTTAATTAAGCAAGTAAAATGTCATGACATTTTCTTCTTTGAATTAAAATATAAATCCCATGACATTTCAGGGTGTCGTCCAAAACTCTGCTGCACAAGCCATAGTCACTGAAAAGAACCTCTGTGGGGTGATGAGATGGCCACACTCTACATACTTTCCTTCCAGGCATTGCTGTAAACAAGGTAGTAAAAATGTTTTACTGTGGTGTGCATGCATGACAAAGGTCAAGATAAATCTTTGTCAAGCAGTTTCACTCTGGGTACTGTAGTGATAATTGGAACGAAAATATTCTCCCACCTGATCGCAAATGGCAGCATATATGTTCCGCGTGCAAGGTTTATCTTCTTGACTGGAAAAAGAAACATGGCCACCCCCAGCAAGCTTGTATTGTGAATGGTCACGTATCCTCACGCGGACAGTCTTGTAAAGCCATGGAAAGTGGATTCACGCATGCACATGAAGGAAGGCAGAAAAGGGCAGTTAGAAAAATGGAGTCTCTTTTGTAACATGGAAGGAGAATCATGCAAAGGAGAAAGCAGAGGTGCAGAAGAAGATTATTGAGAAAATTGAAGGAGTTTATCAGTCCTTGCGGTTTTACACCAGGTATATCAAGAAAATATTGCGCTTTTGTTCAGGAAGTTTCGTCAGACGTCGTGGATTGCAACAACAACAACAACAACTACAGGTACATTATCTCCATTACCATAGCAACAGTACAGATATTTTCTGATCAGATCTTATATAAATATAATAGGTATTACTAAGCAGCAAGAGTAAGGATCTAACTTTCTATTAATGATCAGCAAGTCTAGTTCATTCACAATTACCCTGAGATATGTCTAAGGCATTTGTAAAGATAAAACTACTCAATTATGATAATTTGCTAGACAAGTTCAGTAACCATTGCACACTGATGAGTTGCTCTTTGTATGGATGCCATAAGATAATAAAACACCTAATCTTTAATTATTTCTTTGTCCCTGTTTTTAGATCAATCCACCTGTTCCCTAAGATAATCACTTCAAAGTCATGAATATGCAAAGAACACACTTTTATTCATGAACTTGTCAAATGTCTTTTCTCCATGGGATTTTCTGTTCTTCATGGCTTTCCAATTAAGTTGACGCCAAGTTGCTGACTTGATTCTTCAGTCCAACACCCAATGCCTGCCCTAACCAATCAGTGACTGACACACTGATTGACTTGATTACTTGGATAAAGTTTTGTCTTTTAGTCACTCCACTGGACCAAATATTTGTGATATAACAGTTGATGTAGCCAGATACTTAACTTTACCACTCTTGAGCATTCTCAGTCTTATGACAATTTCTATCTTCATTCTCTAGTACAATAAATATTAATACACTTTTTATATAACTATTTACTAATCTCTTTAAGATCCAAATGTGACTAAAATTCTCTTGGTAATAAGAGAGTGATTTTCTTACCTTTTCTCCATCATCCATCATGGCATACCAGTGAGGATATCTTTCTTCTGGGTATTAATTAGAAATGAATACATGTAATATTAGAAAAAATTTGAACAAGTTTTTAAATTTTGCATTTGGTTTGGACACAAATTTTACTATCATGGCATTTCCAATATCAGACTGAGAGAATCCTGAGCATTAGTTTGGTCTAATCAAGAATAATTTTAATTAGGAAATTGCAACATAAAAGAGTAAAAAAAGATTGTGAAATCTAACCAAGAACATATTCATGATATTTCAAGGGAAAAGGGCAAAAATAAATTGTGAAATCTAATCAAGTATTCTTGATTTAATATTTCAAGGAAAAAAGGGCAAAAATAGATTGTGAAATCTAATCAAGAATATATTTGATATTTCAAGGAAAAAGGACAAAAATAAATTGTGAAATCTAATCAAGAATATATTTGATATTTCAAAGAAAAAAGGGCAAATTGTGAAATTTACTCAAGAATATAAAAGAGTAAAAAAGTTTGTGAAACTTAATTAAAGAATAAATATTTACTCATTTAGACTTATATACTGATGGATGTATCAAAAAATATACTGGTTGGACTTAACACAGTTGCTATGCAGATATCTTAAGTTATTTGGATGCGCAAATCTCTTTTCATAGTTGTTGTGAATTTTACCCAATCCATTCTTCAGCTCTTGTCAAAGCTGCTGAAGAGGACTTTTTGCAGAGTGAAGAGCCAAAAATATTTCCTTTTATTTTTTTAGTGAATAAGGTATGGATTGGCAGAAATGTTGTTTTAACAAGAGTTGGGATACACAATGTCAGTGAGTATACATGAAAAATAGTGCATTAATAACTATTTTTCAAAGTTATAGACAATATATTTAGTTACTGTTGATTATCTCCCTTGATGTGGAGTTATGCATTTCTTATGCCTCCATGATATCAGAGAATGGTATTGATCTACAAACTTCTGCATTATGGGTCCAGCATGCTTTCACTGCTCACAGGGAACTTGATACAGTTCTACAATGGATAGAGCAAAATTGTCATTGAGACATGTTTGGTTCACTAACGATTTAACATTCTTGTGTAGATGGTGAGAAGAATTTTGATATCACTGAGCCTGAAACTAAAGAAGGAGCCATTCCAAGAGAAATAATTCAGTATTATTTTATGGTCATATCAAAGAGTAAGAAATGTATCATGTGATCATCTGGTGAGAGTCATGACTGTTAAGTCACCTGATTAGCTAAATTCAATATTACAAAATGACTGCATGTTTTTGACTTTTCCTTGCCTGATATTGCTGAAGTCAGACACTAATGCCAGTAATGAACATATCAACTCACAAGAAAAACTTTAATAAGCTTCCCTTTTCTGTCTTCTTGCATTATTTACATTATTCAGACTTTTATCCTCATCTTCATTGCCATATTCACAACTTTTCAGCTGTTGTATGTTCCAGCCTTTGAATTTCAAACTGAACCCTTTATTTCGTCCACCAGGGTGAATTGATCTAGTTCCACGTGTCATGCCTCTTCAGCTCAACTCTCCAAGTTTTGGTTCACCACTGCTGTGGCCTCATATTAAACTCACAACTCTTTGGGTGTAGTCACTGGATCTAAACAACATTTTTATCCACTGGGCCATGTGTCCTTGAGAACATCTGTGAATATGGCAATGAAGATACCAGTTCAAATAATTTAAATAATTATGATTATGTATAATTGTAATACCTCATCTCAGGGATATAGACAGATCTTTTCTGTCTATTTTAATATTTGTGCCTAGTTCATTTCCTGAACATTTGTAGCAAACAAGTTCTGAAAATGCATAAATGTTATTTAAGAGCTACAAAAGGTAGGAATTTGTTGTGAACCCTGATTTGCCCATGTCCTGAAGGGACATGACAGAAGTATTCATGGATGACAACACGTGTATATGTATTTAATAGAAATCACTTTATTTGTCTTTTTTCCATAGTTCTGATAAGCTAGTTAGATAGGTGGGCCACTGTCTCCTTTTGTTCATCTTGCCTTCAATCTGTGCTATGATTCTCCAAGATCTTCCTCATTATGTGCCCTAGAAATTTAATCAGTCCCTTTCTGATTCTAAGCATCAGTATCCTTTCGGGTTCCATTTTCCTTAAGATTTCTTTGTTGCTTATGTGCTTCATCCATTTTATTCTCAGTATTCTTCTGCAGAATCACCATTTCTGTTGGTCATCCTTTCTCTTCCTCTTTGCAGATATTTTCCAGCATTTAATGTCATTTAGATTTTCAATATTAAATAACAATTCAGCACTCTTTTTTTGGTTTCTAATTTCTCATTTCTTAATACTTTACTCAACTTTTGCTATTCCAATACACATTTGGATTTTGGTGTCACATTTCCAATAACTTTTTTAAAATACTTCCCAGATTTTTCAAAATTCTATCTGGGAAGTGTTTTAACAGAGTCCAGAAAGAGTGACACTGAAATCCGAAGGCTCATTGGGATCACAAGAGATGTTTCCAAAAAAAAAGCAAAGTATTAAGATCTAATTAGAAACAAAGAAAAGAAGACTGAACTGTTATGTAATATCAGTCCTTCTATATGGCAGCGGATGCTGGATAATCTTCCCACAGATGAAGAAGAAACTTGAACCAACAGAAATGTGATTCTGCAGAAGGGTGCAGAGAATACCATAGACCAAACATGAAATTAACAATGAAGTTTTAGAGAAAATGGAAACAAAAAGGGCAGTTTTACTTAAAATCAGAAACAGTTGAAATTTCTAGGGAATCAAATGAAGAAATTGGGCTTCACACGATATATTAAAGACAAGAAGGATAGAGAAAAACACAGTATAACCTACATAGTGAGTTTGAGTAAATCAGTGATGGAACAAGTTTTAGGAGAGATAACAAAAAGACAGCAGTTATTAAAAGCTACAAAGGAAAGGGAATTGTAGAGAGCCATGATCGCCTATATCATTGAAAAACAACAAGCTTGAGTAAATGGATGGCGTCGCAAGGTTTAGGAGAAATAGCAAAGAGACAACATTTATTAAGAGCTATTGCCATGTCTCAAAGTTACATGGCAGAAGAAGATGCCAACTTGGATGGTTTTGGCATATCCAGTTTATAGTTTGCATCTTGAGCTTTTTCTCTTGCTGACAACAATGTTATATTGCAGATATAAAGTAGATTTTCCACCATTCCAATAGGGTTTTTCTTTAGCAAATGTGTATACATGAATCCAAGGGGCTGAGGAGCTCCCTGAAACATGCTTGTTTTTGTATAACAAACAATATCATGTTAAAAACTTGAGGAAAGAATATTACTTCTTTCTTTGGGTTACACACATTGTGTTAACAACAGTCTATACAATAAAGTAATCTGAGCCCCTGAATAATGTTGGCTATATCAATGACTATTCTAAAAGTTAGAGACACTATATTAAGATGCAAATTGGATATATTGATAAATGCAGATGATTGGCAGAGGATATTGTTAGCTTTCAATATGGAGAGAGAGATAGAAAAGAAAGAGACTTATGAGTAGAAAACAAAATAAAAAAATAAGTTTACAAAAGAGGTAAAAAAGAAAACCTGGACAAATGAAGATAATCATATCCAGTTAATTTTATCTTTAAAAAATATTTGTTTTATCTGGTCAAAGTTCATTTAACATTTTTTATTTTCCTTTCTTATTTTTTTTCATTTTATCTCTCTGTTTTCTTTTTTTTTTTTGCCTGTCAATACTTTTTGATTTCAAGGTTCTTACTTCTAAGGTTCATTTATTCATGTTTGCTTTCCACTTCCATGCAATTTCTAACTAGCTTTTTCTTTCAAACATTTAATATTTTCTGTTGAAAATTATATTTCATTTCAGCACTCATTCGTCTTTAATTCAATCTTTTCTTTCTTTCTTCCAGATGTTATTTTTTTCTTTTATCTTTGACTTTTATCTCTCTACTTTTATTTTTAATATTTTTCTTACATTGTCTCTCATTGTTCTTTGAGTTTTTTCATTTTGTTTTCATTTCTTTTCTTCATTTTTTCTTTCTTCTTCATTTTTTTCTCTTTTCCATTTTTAGTTGATTATTTCTCTGCATATTTTCCTTCATCTTTTCTATGTTTTTTATTTTACCTTCCTATTCTTTCCTGTTTTAAAATTCAAGCAAAAAAACATCCACCTACCCAGCCTTCATCAATCCATAGTTTTATTGTTATGATCATTGTGCTTATTTAAGAACCAATTGCATCATAGCAGATGACAACTTTGGGTTAAGCAAGAAAGTAAACAAGAACAAAATTGGTGATGAGAATTTAGAAAGAGAAGAGACTTGTGTATTTAAACTGGGAAGATTCTATTTTTCCATTTTAGTCTCCAGAAGCAGTGATGTTGTTCACATGTTGTTTGCGTAACTTGTTCCACTTGAAGGATACTGTTTTTTTTTGTTGTTTTGTTGATGTGTTTGTGCGCATTGGCTCTGAGATTTGAATTTACTTGAATCCAAAATAGATGCATAATTGCCAATTACATGCACAAAAGCTTGATCGTGCTTGACTAGCAGAATCACCTGATTTCTCTGGTGGGGCACTTTTTAAAATTTTTGGATTCCTTTTTCCTTGCAAACAGCTTGCTGAAACTCTGCCAAAATCTTTCTGGGATGTTGAGAGAATTGTTGAAGAATGCAACTGAAACAAATTGCAAACCTAACTAAATATCTTACTCATTTGATGCATACAATTCTGTTGTAAGATAAAAAGAAACTTCTTTGGCTCCACCAATAAGAGCCAATATGGAATAAGTCATCTTGCAACAGATATCAAAGGAAGTTCCTGATAAGTTGATGCCAAACATAGTTCTTATTGGATTCTTGTAGTTTACTCTTGTTCAAGTGAGTTCTTTGGTTGCTTTCAAATTATGAAACTATCTAACAGAATACAAGTATTAATTTGCCATTTTTGTAAATGCTGTGTCTTTTCAGGATGTAAGCAATCATGATTCTTCAGAGATTCTGTGTTAGTGTTCATTACAGTACTGGCAGATGTTAATTTACTTCATGTGATTTCAATTATTTTCTTTATCTACAGATCCCATTTTTGTTTCTGAAGACATGATCATCCAAACTTCAAATTTCTGAAAAGTTGAGAAGTCTTAATTTTTTTTTTCCATGCTTAGAATATTGCTGCCACATTTTTGTCTGATACTCCTGCTATTTTTTTTTTCAGACTTACTCGGATGTTTTTAGTCTTTTCATTTTTTCCATTTTTTTTCTTCTCTAGTGTCACAGATGTGAACTTCCATATTTATTAGTAAATAGTTTTTAGCATGTATGCATCTCAAAATTATTCCCACTCTTTTATTCAATTACAAACTTGGAATAGGGAACATTAAAGTAGTCAAATTTGTTTCCTGGTACAATTTGCAAACCTTTTTCCCCTTGCATAGCTTTTATTTCTTATTATGCTCCATTGTACCATTAGATGAATGCTTAATTTATCTTTAAATCCCAGTTGTATTGAGATAGAGTGGTGCCTAGATAGTGGTATGTATTCAGTGTAAATGATGTTAAAAGGTTGTTAAATATATTTTTAAAACATGCCTTGTTTTGAATTCAGAGTTATCCTTCTAGAGTCATCAACCAAATGTAGTGAGTCAAGCTTACCCTCTTATTACCCTGTAATTGAGTGTGGGGGTAGAGGTGGTTTCATACATTTCCAAGGATACTTTTGCAATAAGTGAATAAATACCATGGTCTTGGCTGGTATTTGAACTTAATACACCATCCCTACTTTCTATGCTGATAACATGCACATCCATTGGGTAAACAAAGGTGAGCCTAAAATCAGATATACTAGTCGCTAAGATTGTAAACATTAATATTTTTCATCTCTTGTCATTTTAAGCAAGTTAAAATCTTTGATAAATTTTTTTTTATATAAAAAGGACATGCATTTTTTTTAAAAGAACTATTCTATATTCACTATTCAGTTCAGAACTCCACTTTGAAAAGAGTGAAAATGCAATAACAGATTTTGAAAGAAGAGAAGATATGTTTTTAGTTTTGCTATGTATTTATATTCAGATTTTTACTTTCAATAGAATTAATTCTTTGTTAGCCATCACTTTTTGGTATCCAAAATAATTTTGATTTCTCAGATCCTTGTACTATTTACATTACAAAATGCTGTTTTTCTTTGTGTCTTGTAACTTTTAACAGCTTCCAGACTAATGGAACATCTTAATGGTACTAACATAAAACTGATAATGCTTATCATGCGATGGTTAATGTTGGGTATACACTGGCAATATATAAGAGCTCTTTTCACATTTATTGACATGACTAGAAACTATTTTTTTTATATTTCTTTTATGTAATTTATATGTGAATATTTCTAACACTACTTTGAGTGAATCTTTAGAATATGCTGTCAAAAGTAAGAGAGTTGTGTTTTTAGTGAGAAATGTAAAGTCAGGCTACTATTTAAAGTCTCTCCAGAAAATATCTTAAACTGAACAACAAAATGAGAAAAAAAAAATCATATGACACATTTTATCCTCTAGAAGGACTTCTCCAGACTAAATATTTTAACATGGCTGCGTAACTTTAAATTTTAAATTCCTAGCATTTGATGTATCTAGATGTACAACTGAAATTACTTCATTTCTTTTTCATATTTTTTTTTACTGTTGTTTTTAAATACCCCACATTGTAATAGAAGTAGTTTTTTTTAAAAGAAAGGTGGCAGTGCTGTATGAATCTGGTGATCAATTTATTTTAATATTTATTCATTATAACTGTTATTTTTAGTGGATGCCCATATTTGAGTAGACACTCTGTTTATTTATTAAACACTATATTTATTTTGTCCACTGACCTGAATATTCAAGAAATGTTATTAAAGAAAAATATGAACTCTCCAGCAGGATTTGAACCTGTGTCCCTCTGAGAGGTAAACAGTTGTTAGGTCTGATGTGCCTTAACTGACTGGGCCATGAAGAAGCATTGCCAATCAAGTAAAGACTGAACAATGCATTAAGAAAAATCCTTCTTGTCATAAATTACTCAAAATTATCAGATCTGCTCCAAATTGTAAACAAAGTAATCTTCTAAAGAAGAAATGGATTTTTTAATTTATTATAACTTTGAACATTTTTTTCTTTTGGCTTGAATATTTGATAAATCTTATTAAAGAGAAATCTTTGCTCTCCAACAGGATTTGACCCTGCATACCTCTGGGTGGAGGTAAACTGTTGTTAGATCCAATGTGCCTTAACTGACTTGGACACAAGGAAGCTTTACCAATCAAGCAAGGACTGAACAATGTCTTTAAGCAAAATCCTTCTTAAAATTTGCATATCTGCTCAGTTTCATATCCAAATGTAAACAAAGTAATTTTCTAAAGAAGCAATACCATAATTCCCCATGTATAATATGCGTTTTTTCTGAAAAAATAATAATAAGCAAACTTAGGGGTGTGTATTATGTACAGCTACAAAAATATCTTTAAAAGAAATTACTGTTTTACAGGTCAATTTCAGTTGCAAAATGACTACTCACCACAAAGATACCACAATTTGACACTAATATTCAGCAATTGCGACCCCAATAAGGATGTCAAATGCAATCACATGTAAAATAAAATAAAAATTATCATAAAACTAAATTAGAATAATATTATTCTATGTTTAAAACCATTTTTTATAAGAGTAGGAAATGCTGGCCATAATGAAATTAGAGAGGTACAATTTATAGGGTTTGATTACCAAACAAGGGGTGTGTATTATGCATGAGTAGAAGCATTTTCTCACACTTTAAGCACAATTTTAGGGATGCGTATTGTGGATGAAGGTGTGTTATACATGGGGAATTATGGTAAATTGTTTATTTACTAATCCAACAAATTTTTATCACTTTAAATGTCATTTTTTCGTGGATACTTATGAGATTTTTCAAATATTCAGGCTATTCAGGTAAATAAAAATAAACATACTGTTTAATAAACAGAGAATCTACTCAAATATAAGCACAGACCTCATGAGGCATAGACATTTGTCAACAAAACTCTATGATAGTTCTCTGATGGTTTCGGGTGTGTGCACCAGGCATAAGTTAGGTCTGCTGGTTCACCTGAATATATTATTAACTAATGACCATTATGGTACACTGCTCTGTAAAAAATTGCACCCATTCATGACTTCCATGTTCTTGAAGAATCTGATAAAGTGGAATATTTGGATGCATGATATTGAACCTACACATACTAGTGAGAATTGAACTTCTATTGACATGGTCTGCTTTTCAGCTACTTGGAGAATTAATGCCACCTCAAGATGCTGCACTTTGCCAGGCTATCCCATAACATTTGACATGTCAGTGTATTTTTTTATTTTAATCATTTGACTCCATGCAAGTCAGTAAAGACACTAAGATACATGGAGTTACTGAGTATAAAAGAATAAGAAAAAAGAAAAATATTACTAAAGAGTGAGAACAATGGAAAAGTAATCAAGAAGAAATTAGATAATGATTAACCTTACATTTAAATTTCTGAAGATCAAAGCTTGCTGGAAATCATGGAGGTGGAAGAGAGCTCTACAATCAAGAAGTGTGAAAAAAGAAACTGTTACTATATTTTGTGACATACAATGACCATTAATAATTGAGTATTGCTCATGACTTCAATGTGAAGATAAAACAGTATTTAATTCCAACCACAAATAAATACTTAGCAAGAACAAAGAAGTAAAATTCAACCAAATATAATTAACCATTTCATTGAATACCTTCTTAGTAGTGTGGCTCAGCTTAATGTCTGGTAAATCTTAAATCAAACCTAATTTATCAATGCACAATAATTCACACTAATTTGACTGGATAGTTCCACTCAATAGTCACTTGCAATTAGTAACCTGACTGCTATTTTTACACCTGGCAGAAAACATGGATAAGTCCAAAGTGTCATGCTCGAACCTTGGTGTCAGTAGTGACTAATTTTCTTCCTATATGATAGTATAGAACTTACGGTTATATCTAGTCAATTCAACTTTAAATTGATTGGATCTTGTTGCTAATCTAGTACTGCATTTAAATTTATAATGTCTAGCTACTCTAGTGAAGATTTCATCTAAACAATTACCATGAAAGTATCTGTAGAGAATGCAAGGTTAATCATTATCTGATTGGGATGAATGTGGTCAAATAACTATGGGGAGTAGGAATCTCTCCTTTGGGTACAGTGGAGTTCTTCAAGAGAAAACCATCCCTGTGGGCAGCTCTCACTATAGGGGAACCAGACTTCAGCATTGCATTCGATCAGAAAAAAAAAAGCATGTAAAGTGTCATGGAAGTGGACTGAAAATCAGGCACCAACCAGCCTACAAAACAAGATAACAAAGTATCCTGTGTCTTAGCTAGTGTATAAGGAACATAAACAGGAGTTAAAAACATGGTTGGATAACAGCTGGCTCACACCATATCCTGCAAGAAGAGGCTGGTGTGTGAGCAGAAAGAAAATACAGTGTGGAGGGATGCAAGTTCCTTGGCCACTGGGGTGGCACTGGAAGTGAATGGAAACATTTGTGGAGGATGCAAGCTGGCTTCATTGCAATAGTGACACTCAAGATATTAACTTAGCTGAGCTCAATGCCATGTTAAAGGGCATAAATTTGGCAAAAACTGTCAAGATGGTGATTCAGAAGTGTTCTTAATGCCAGTCCCGTGCACTGGCCGAATGGAAGACTAGGGGTTTACAGTACATGGTCCAGGCTGGGGATGGATATCACACTTTATGACCACAGTCATTATCTAACCTTGATTGACTGTGGACCAACACAGTTCTCTTTTTAGTGATCCCTAGTGCGACAAGATTCTGAGAGCATTATTCGGCAGTTGGAGTCAATATTTTGGGAGAGAGGTCTGCCATACGAAATCCTTACCAACAACGATACTGCATTCAACTTTTGGTGTGCGCATGTATCATCCAGAAACAGAATAAAAGAAAGGTGCCATAGGACCATAAAATAGATTGTAGTGCAGAAGCAGTACCCCATACAAGAAGCTGTTTACTGGTATAATGCAACACTGATGGATGACATGTTGGGCCTAACTGTGCCAGTTAACACAATTCATACTTATGAAATTAGGCTCAAGAGTATTGGCACTGTATCATCTCTAACATCATGGACAGTGCATGAAAAATATGAAATGATGTAACTCCAAATTTACAACTAGGAAGGTCACTGGGATCATTAGTCCACAATCTGTCATGATTGTTGGCATGCCATGTCATGTTAAATATCTCCAACCTGCATGGGACCAATGCTCTGCTGCAAGCTACACAGATGATTCATCCATGAGCAATGGGGAATAGGAAGTAGATTCCCAAATATTCAAGGTGCCTCCTGTCGCAGCGGAGATGGATAGCAACAACACTGAGGATGAAGTACCAAACCCACATAGTGACAACAATGAGAATGAAGTACCTCCCCTACAAAAGAGCACCAGAAGGAAATGTCCATCCCCTTCATGTTGGTGCTGTGATCAGGTGATCAAGGGGGAGTGTAACAGAGAAGTGGGTCAGCCCAATAAAAAACTTGAGAGTTGATTGTATGTGGTGTTGTAAGCACCAGGAGTTGCATTCTCTTCCTCAATGGGCTGTTGAGAGAAGACCTTCTACTTAGAGTAGGTGGCACTATTTGCACATGAATGATAATGGGCGGGTATTAGCCAATAGTCAGCATAGGTCTGGGTGAGCTATGTAACACCAGTTTTTTTTTTCTCTCAGTTGAGAGAAGCGTTCTCAATGTGTGGATGTGCAAAAACCAGACAAGATGACCTCACATCTCCAGTTTATAGTTTTGCATTTTGGGCTTTTTCTATTGTTGACAACTCTACATAGCATCTTTTTACAATTGATGCTTAGTCCTTTCTTCTCACTTTCCTTTTCACCTTTTCTAAAAGTTCCTGCAGTTTTCTTTCTTTGTAAAAGACATATGCTTACCTTTAAAAAGATTGAGGGCATGTGCATGACATTTGCTCCATGCTATAAACTAAAATCAGGGTAAACTCATTTTGCTGTTTATAGAAGAAACTGGTTAAAGGAATATACCACATGTGATACATATGGGTTTGATGGAATAGCTTGGATGTTCTGGCTATGGATTACCTTTAAATGCATAAAAAGTCAGTGACAGTGAACAAATGAGAGAAACTAACATGCTGGATGATTTGCAGCTATTTGGAATTACAGCTCTGTTAATTTGTGAGAGTTTACTACACATTCTGTGTCGGACATTTACAAAGAAACATCTGCATATCTTTGTTGTTAATACTGTTATAAAATAAAATAAGACATATCTTGGCTGATTTGCAGGCAAATAAACTAACATACTCAAGAGTGAGAGCCAGATGTGAACGGGACAAGGCCCTGTCACAAAATGCGTTTACGCATATTCCCGACGCACGAGTTCCAGTTGAAAAATAAAATAATATTTTAAAGTGTTTCTATTTTTCGACCAATAAAAATGCTTCCCTCCTAATTATACTCGTGTCGTTTTACGAGCCTGTTAAGCCATAACAAATGCCATAAAAGGGGTCACACGGGGAAGTACAACAGCAGTCAACAGGAGGCCAGAGAAAAGACCTGTCACGGTCAGGCTGAGCGGTCAGCAGCAGTCAGCAGCAGTAGCACCACACCAACCAGTGAGAACTACTATAAGAGATCAACCCAGATCTGCAGCTGGCTTATGAACTATACCACAAGTTAGCTGTTCCAAACCTACACATTCCTATTGAAATAAATCACGTAAATCTATTTCTGCTGTTGTCGTATTTCTTTCTTGCAACTATACGCTTGTCTATAACAATACTGTGTTCAGTAATAATAAATCTTGGTAGGACATCCAGTTCTTGTATGATTTCCCTGCTGTAACAGTTGAAAAAGTCTGGTGAGAAGAACCATCCTTGTCTTATGTCCCTTTCTATTTTTGTGTACTTAATTTTTTTGTTTAGCAGCATATCTACTCCTTATGGGTCATTTAATGCTGAAATTTAATTTTCTTGAGAGCATTAGTAATTTTCTTTACAAAAATGTATTGCTGGTATTTTTTTTTTCAAGAATGTATTGCTGGTAATTTTTTGGAAACAATGCTAAATAGGGCTTGGTCTGTATTTTTATAGGTTCAGGGACTTCTGGTTGTACCCTGCAGGTTATTTCCATTGCTGTAACTGCTGAATCAAGCAAAGTAAGGAAGCCCCTAATAAGCCAACAAGTTTTCTATATTCTATATATAAATAAATCTGTTAAGAATATGCTGAAAGCAAAAGGATTCTTACAAATGTTCCTTGTTATTTTTTAAATTTAAATCTGTAGTGAAGTAAGCTTCACAGAGAAATTTTCTTGATTCTATTATTTCTTTCTAAATGTATGATTTGAATGACTCAAGCTCTTTGTCTTATTGGTGAATATTTAGTTTGGGTTACTCATTGTGTTAAAACAAATATGGTGGTAACTGATTTTGAACTTTGACATAATGACTTAATTCATTGCTTTCTTTTGACTGGAGTGAGAGTGTAAAATATATATTTTAAGATAAAAAAAAAGTAAGTTAAATTCTATCACCAGACTGTTGTATTCTGATATATATTTTACTTTCAAAATCCATTTCACATCCAGACTGTTCTTGATAAAGCCAATATAATTCTTCTCAGCTGAACTTCATTTTCCAATTCACATTCCTAGACTTAATTTAGAAAAAGCTGCATTTAAGAAATTGTTTTTATTTCTTATTTTAATTTATTATTCTCACATATTTTTATCTTCTGAGCAAAGAAGTTTTGCAAATGGCAATATGTCATAAAAAAGCAGTATTGGATTCTGCTGAATGTCAGAAACTTTAAGGTAAATTTGAACCATTTCTTTTTTTATCTCTTTCTTTGACTTCATGGAATTGACTTTAGAAAGTGTTTTGGAAAAATGGTTTTGATTAAATTATTCAAAACTATATCAGATATACTCTGCCCTAAAAATTCACAATGCAGCTAAGAAAAATCAGTTTTTGTTCGAAAGATTGGCAATATATCAATATTAGAAATATGGAAGGTTTTTCTGCTTAAACCTAATATTTTCATTGGAATGCTTACTGAGTGTTCTGATGTTTGGTCATTGAAATATTGATTTGGAAAAGAATTTTTCAGCACCTTTTGCTCTATATGTGTCCTCATACATGCACTGATAGCCTTAAAATGTATATAAGGATGTGTTTACTACATTTAAATGTTTCCTCATTTTTTAGAGAAAAGCTCACTCGCTCTTGCTCTCTCTCTCTCTCATATATATATATATATATATATATATATATAGGGAGAGAGAGCAGAGAGGGTTGGAAGTTAAAAAACAGTTCTTGATGTAAAATAATAGATCTAAGATATATATTGTTCCTCATCATTTGATGCTACTGAAAATTTCATGCATCCAACAATCGTCAGGTATAAATTTCTTTATAAAGTTTATGCCTGATGATTACCATGTGTAAAAAACTTTGTGTAGCATTGAGTGGTGAGGAATAACTCTATAATTTGCTTTGATAAATATCTGTAAAACACTGTACAGAACGTTCCTTCACACTGAAGGTTTATAATATGGGGATAATGAAAAGTTATCTGCTTAAAACACTTTCCAAAATCAATCAGAATAATTATTTTGGGAAGTAGGCCAGAATTTTCAGCACCTCCTCATATCTACAGTAATCTATGATTTTAATACATTTAAATTTCTTGATTTTTAAGAAAATATGTTTGTATAGAAAGTAATACACTTTCTATACAGACAGATTTGAAAAAAGGCCCAGAGAATTTAACACTCACAGGACATCATATTGAAGACAAGAGCGACAGAAGGAAACAGCAAGTAACCTACCTAATGAGTTTGTGTGAATGGGTGACACAGCAGGGACTAAGAGATATGAACTCATATATAGTAAGAGGAAATGTGGAAATCCATGATCTCCCACTTTCTGAAGTGATACAGCACATAAAAGAAGAAAATTATCATGGGACACGATTCATTTAGAGTTAAACTTTTGTGGTATCTCCTAAATTTAAAGATAAATTTGTTTATTTCTGTTTCCAAATCTGATTTACACCTGGAAAAGATAAAAAAAATATTTCATTGTTAAAGAGTTACAATGTGCGTCGACATGTTTTGGGAGAACTTGCATTAATTACTAACATCACCCACTTTCTCAGATCAATGGTTAAAAATGTCTCCCACAGAATGAAGCCTATAGTAAGGATCATCCTCATTCAATTCTCATGGAGTAGCACTACAGAATCATAAACAACTGTACCAAATAATAATAATAAATAAATAATAAACATTGCTTGAAGGTTTTCAATAACAGCAACAACTAAAATGGGTATTGCATATAACTTGACAAGAACATGATGACATTACCAATATGTAGACATTCCACACTACTTTAAACAAAAGATTAGGAAGGAAATTCCCATCAATACTAGAAAGAGCAATAACAGTGGACTTCAGAAACCTATTTTCTGAAAAAATTCTTTTAAAAGGAAGATTTTATAAATTTCAACCAAAAGTAACACTGGCTACTCGTTCAATGAATGTAAATTGTTTCCTTATAAGGAAACAGTTACTATTATCATTATCATTGTTATCCAACAACCTGTAACTTATATTATTGCATTACTTGGTCATGAATATGTTAGATATAAGAATTAAGTGCTTTCATATGCCAAAAGCCAGAATTATGCTATATTGCATGTGTTGAATTTACATCTTGCATAAATGTTTTAGACATCTTGCTAATGATAAAGGAGGGAAAAAAACACACTCTCTCTTTGACACTCTGAAACTCATGCACATATCATATGGAAAAGAAAATCATGACATAATCAAGATGTTTATGTATCATATAAAAGAAGAGGCTTACATATGATTGAACGCTATCGTTTTTTTTTTCTTTGTTATTCTTTGAATAAAAGATGCAAGTGCAAAAATGTCTGAACAGAAATCTTAGAGATCTTTCATTTGCATATGAATCCTTGGATAGAATTTTGCTTCAAAGTCAGACATATTTTCAACGTATGAATGGAACACTTTTATTGAGTTATTTTTCTTTTTTTTCTTTCTCTTACTTGAGCCATGGTGAAAATCATTGAACCAAGTTGCAAAGAGCAATTTTGACTTTCAATAATGAAGTATAATAATCTTTCTATTTTTTTTTTTGCTTTATTTTTTCCAAACATTTCTTTCTTATTTTCTTCCCTTTTCAGCTATATTCTTCAATGTGCCTATCTCTCTAAATGTTTTGGCTTTTTCTTTTCGTTCTACTCTACAATTTTCTTTTGTACATTTTTTCCTTGTTTTCATTTTTTTCTTTTGCACTCTTTCTTTTTTCCTCTTCATCTTTTATTCTTTTTTATGGCTGACATATTCAAGAATGTCTTCCAGTATAGAATAGCTATTTTCCCAAAATAAATCTTGTGTTTCCATATTGTTTTGATTTCTTGGCATATACTAAAAATATGTCTGTGGGATGCCACATACAGCAGTTAGTACATTATGCTGAATATACACTTCACAGGCATGTAATATCTTTAAAAAAAAAAAAAGTAAAATAAAAAGAGAGAGAGTAAATCAGAGCGAAAATAGATAGTCCTGATACTCATCTGAAGAATGTGTAAACTTGATTCAGTTTTATGATCTTGTAGTTTAAATTAAGTCTTCTTTCTTCTGCTCTAATCAAGCAACTGGCAAAAATCCTAAGTAATAAAGGTTCTCCATGCAACAGGCCAAATGACCAGGTAAAGAGAAAGAACAATGGCTTTCTTTTATGGATCTGCACTGGGTGATCTTACTCCAGTCAATCGGAGTGACATCTCTATTAAAAGCTGAAGTCTCTAGTTGGCTAACTGAAGGTTTTGAGATCACTCCTTATGTTGGGCAGTGTGGTAATAAACACATTCCATCTCCCTTCTCATCACAATATAAATGTCTTCAGCACTAAAGCAAAATTAGTCAAATAAATATTCATAAGCTTCAACTTAGAGTTGTTGTTATATGACAGGCAGTAAATTTTATTTTTATTTTCCTCTTCAACCATAGGTCTCAAATGCTCTCGTTCAAAGATTGTTTTCATACAACACAAAGAAATTCCAGAAAGTGTTCTATATTTCTTCTTAGTGAAACATCTGATTTATATTGACTTACATTCAAAAACTTCCAAATAGTCAAAAGCAAAAACCTTCCAAATAGTCTAAATCTATAATTCCTGCTTATAATTTCATTGCATTTGCTTTGACCAAAATACCCTTGGAAAGAATTGAATCCATCTCTTCTTCCTCAAGCTAGGGGTTAACAGCAGGGCAAAGCAACCTCTCTTGCTTCAGTTGGCAACTATTCTAGAAGGAGGAGAACTGAATTCAAAACTAGTTAGTCATGAGGCTATAAACTTCACCTTAAAAAGTGTTTTGCTATAGCAAACACAGCAGCAAAGTCTAGCATGAATCAAGCAATGGACCACTTCCACAGGGAAGTCTGTTGGTTTAACATATTTACATAACTTCTA
Source organism: Acanthosepion pharaonis (assembly GCA_903632075.3). Lineage (NCBI taxonomy): Eukaryota > Metazoa > Mollusca > Cephalopoda > Sepiida > Sepiidae > Acanthosepion > Acanthosepion pharaonis. Next base: position 1,616,913 of record CAHIKZ030005621.1, on the reverse strand, counting down.
AAATTATAAGGAAAACAAAAACGATTGGTGAAATTAATGCACACTTTAAATTAAAATTTTACTAATGATATTGTAGGGGGGCTGTACCCCTATTATTTATTTTGTGAAGATTAAAAATTCCTGACATTGAACAAGAGAGGAGAAAAAATAAGCTGAACAAGTATTCAATCTGTGACATGAATCAAAGTAAGTTGTATTCACAAATGTTTACATTTAGGTTTGTAAGAATGAGTGAATTGGGCGAAAGTAAGTTTTGTGAACATTCGTGTCCTGTTTCTTGATGTGTGAGGCCGCAACTGACTGGTTTCTCGTGGGAAAAAGTTTTTATAGGGTTTTGAACAACCCCACAATTTGGCGGCAAAAAAGTTTACACTCATCCCTGCCCTGATTGGCCGAATCAATCCAATCAGTGGACATTTAACATATCACATCCATTTTTTCAGCATACATTTGATTTAACGTATGTGAGGATGTGTGTGTGTGTGTGTGGACGTACAGTTCCACAATATTACTAATGGATAAACAACAAAGAATTACCCTTGAACTCCTAGAATTTGGTTACACAAAATTAAAGTTAGTATTTACAGTCAATAAGCGAAGTGAATTTGGATTGGAGAGTTCCTTAAAGGGGGATAATTTTGTGAAATTTCTAGTATCTTCATCTTCTCATGATCTTTAAGAAAAATAAATTGATGCTTCAGTAGATTAATACAAATGCAAATGAGCAGAAAATATTTTAAATAAAGAAGTTCTGGTTCAATTTTTTTTTTGATATGAAATAGAATGTAAAACATGTCTGTATCTTCATGGAAAAAAAAGACTAGCATTACTTGAGAAAATAATTTTCAATATAATCTTCCTTGTCAATGCACTTAATTCAATGTTTAATATTCATCATACAGATCAATTACACTGTGAAAAAGTTAAATGAAATTTCAGTTAATAATTGTGCTATACTTATGTATACTAATGTTGATGAGTAATTGCTGAAATGTTTTTAACATCAAAACTTAGTTTATGTCAATAAAAATTTTCATATTTCAATCAAAAAGTAGTAAAAAAAGCTCTGCTGTCTCTTTGCATGATATTGATTAAAGCAAGGTTCTTTAATTATGAAAAATTTGAAAAAATTTTGAACAGCTGCTGAGGCAATGATGAATTTGGTTGAATGTTAATGATGATGTGTACCATGCATTATCTTTGTCTTTATGCATTGAACCCATTGTAAAAGAAATTTCTACATTTTATTCATATAAAACAGCCATGATTTTCCTGATATGCAGATACTTAGTTTACAAAAGCAAGCTTCCTTTCAGTCTTTTAGTCAGTTTTCAAATGCATACAGATATGATCCTCTATTGCAGGGATCAACAACCTTTTGCTAACTGTGCCAACTTAGGGTTTGAAAATCATTCACAGTGCCAACAGCATACGTATTTTTATCCAAGTCAAGGTTAATATACATGTTCTACAATATGTTTTATATAGTAATATATAGTATATATAATTTAGTATATATTAAAATTGAAACAGTTAAATATCTTCTTTGCATTGTAGTAGTTATTGGTTCACACTTAGTGATGTCATTTGCAGCTGCGTGCCATTGGAATTTGCTTGGTGTGCCACAAGTTGCCAACCCCCTGCTCTATTGTGAATTTCTTTACTAGCTTCTTGTGAAGTGACATGTCAATGGACTTTGTTGTCTCACACACAATCCTCAGGAGGCACTAGTTACTGTTTAATTAGAAATATCAGTGGGCAACAAAAAGAAAAAAAATATTGTTAGGAATTATCATTTGACTGTTCACCAAAAACCACTATCGCTGTCTTTATCTTACTGTAGAGCTAATGTAGAAGAAAAATAAAGGTAGTGAAAATCGTGACTTGAAGTTAATATCATCCTATCTTCCGGTGGTGGGAGAAAACAGTACTCAGGATTGATTGGTGAAGTTTTTGGAGACAACAAAAAACTTTTAATTAAAATTCTATTATCAGTCAGTTATGTGCCATGCGTGATACATGCTTAGGTGATCATGAATTTTTCAATACATGACTGACAAGGCAGATTTTTCTTGCAGTTGGTTGCCATTTCTTTCTGTGGTGGACCAGTTGCCATCCAAGGCTATAAAACCTGGTCTCTCCTGCTATTTACCCATAGCTGGGGGGGAGAAGAGGAGGATTCATACCTTTCTCAAGGTTATTAGCATGTAAGTGAATGTAATGGATTCAATTGGAATTTGAACTCAGCTCTCTGATTCCTCAATCTGAGCCACTATCCATTACTCTACCATACATTTATTCTAAAATCAGCTAATTTTTTAAAATGAAAAAAATCTTATTTTTCCCTAATAGTAATATTTTTTAAATAAATTGTGCATTCATATACAAGCAAAAAAAAAAGAAAATAAAAGAGTTACTTTTTAAATCAATGACTGTCACCTGACCGTCTCTCACCATATTTCTCAGTTGTATGCAAATGTTCACCGTGTCTACTTCAATCATATTGTTTTCTTTGTCTTATTTTTTTTGCCAAAGATGGTACCTTACAGGATGACAGTGTAAAGTTGGCTCTGGTGGTGTGGCTATTACATTTCAGCTTGAATGAAACCTGAATGAAATATGCATTTGGAAGTACTTCAGTTTAAATATTTGTATTATTTGTTTGCTATTGTCTGCAAGTACATTGATAACACATTATTTGTGTTTAATGATGAGTTGATGGCAGAGAAGTGTTTCTTGGAATATTGAATAGTTTGCAGTATTTACATTAGTCGGACTATTGTCCTCATCTTTGTCGCCATATTTGTCACAACGTTTCAGCCGTTGTACACTCTGGCCTTCTTCAGGTGGTTGGAATTTCGAACTGAACCCTTTATTTCGATCACTGGGGTAGACTGTTCTAGTTCCCACGTGCCATGTTTGATGGATGTCAGTTATCAGTTATCTCCTGCTAATTTTCCCTCTGAAAGTTCTCCACTGCCTTAACCAGGTATTAAAATCACCTTCTTTGGGTCTGTCACTGGATCTAACCAACGCCTTTATCCACTGTGCCATGTGTCCTTGAGGATATGAACTTCTGAGTATTATAAACCTAATGTTTTCAGCATCATTTTTACCAGTGCTCATATTGCAATTTTGCTGTTATCATTGCATGTCTTTACCAGAGTTCATATTGCAACTTTGTTATCATTGCTTTTCTCTGGCACTCCTTATTACTGGTTCCCATATTGTATTTATTTCTATGCTTGGTCGGCTCAGGAGATTTTTGTGGCCTAGCATATGTGCTGATTCCTTAAGTTTACGAATTTTCCAATGGTGTTTCCTGTCTATGATCTTTGCATTCATCATTTTAGATGACTACAGAACAAGAAGCAACTATTCTCTAACTTTTAGACATCTTGATACAAACATGTAGTTCTCTGTTGATTATGTCAGTGCCTTATAAGCTCACATTTTTAGGTTTATATACTCACTGGGATTCTTTGTGTCCTAGGATACATAAGATCAAAAAATGGTCAAACCTTGGTTTATTGAGTTCTTATGATTTCTTCTCTTAATAAGTTATAACAAGGACTGTTAGGGAGATATAAAAAAATAGCTTTTAATTGTATGAATTAATTTTGGTTTAATAAACAAAACAAGAAAATTCTATTTTTTCTGTTAAATTTTAGTTAAAAACTTGAACAAGCCATTAACAAACAACATTTATGTTATATTTTCTGCTTATCATAAACTAAATTTTGGAAAATTGTGTTTTTCAGAAACAAAATTTAATAATGGCATATATTTAATAAGTCATATTTAAAATACATTTAGTTACAACAAGACAGAGTAAAAAAGGAGACTGACATTTACTAAAAAGATTAGAATGATCAAATAAATTAGGAAATTACTGATTATCTCTACTCAGCATGTTAGAACTCAATCACGGAATAAAATAGTAAATGTACATACCAATTAAAGCAATAAAGGAAAAACTAATATACTCCTATTTGTAATATACTAAACACAGAATATCTATAAGCAGATCATATTAAGTGCTAGCAGCCATTCCTTCAGTTGACACATGGAAGTCTGCCTGAACTTAATTAACTTTGTCTAAGGACTTACTTAAGATGTAACTGTTGTAGCATATGACTCAATGTACTTTCTTCTCTACCATACTACAGTGACAATGGACTGCTCCTACTTACAAATATGACAAGTGGCCACATTGGAGTAGGGTTTGAGGAGTAGTTGATTTACTTGAGTTTTTCTGCTCTATGTATGAGTATTTAATAAAAATTTTCTTTGTTTCCTCTACATAGTCTTCTGTTCCTTCGACATTCTCTCAAACTACAGCTTTCCTAATTCTCTGTTATTTTGAATAAAGACAGCATTGCAATTCAGAATTAAAACTGCACAAAACAGAGAACATGTTCTCCTGGTATGCCTTGGCACACTGGCAGCTTTTAAGCAGGTACTATGCAGTTGCAGACCTGGATGACACACTAAGCATATGCAAATTATTTTCAGACTTGTCTATTCTAATGAACATGCTGGGAAATTCTCCTCTCAAGAAATTGAGTGGTTCTGCCTATATAGTCAACTTTGCACTAACATTTAAAAGAATAAACAATGTCATTTAAGATGGATTTCAGTATTGGCCTGATGAGAAACTTAATCATAAGTTTGCTGAAAAATAATATTGTGGAAGACTAACTGAGATTCTCACCAATCCAGAGCAGCCATAAATAGACAGGTCATTTTTCAGGGCCAAAATCTTTAGACTTACAAAATTATGAAACCTTTGCATGTATTCTCTATTGCCCTATATTCAAAGGTAAGCATATATCAGAAAATATCTCTTATAAATTTTAGTTCTTGGTCAAACTTAGTTCTTCACCAAACTGATCATGTACTTCCAAGGACACAAAGAGTTTCAGCAGTATACAAACCTGAAAATATAGTTTTACAGTATACAAATGTAATAAACTTCGAATTAAGTCTTTATACCAAGGCATCCAGAAAAAGATAGTTATTCTTCTGTTCCATAGCGAATTGAAGAGATGGATGAAAACTATTCAATATTGTATGAAACACGTCTGTGTCCTACTCATCATTGAACATTGTCATGTACATACCTCACATATGTTAGCAGGCAACAGAAAAATTTTTGCTAATGAAACACCAGAAAAATTTTTGCCATGGTGGACCCTAAACGGTTACCCATAGCTATTCCTTCAATTTTTCTGTACATGATATCATTGAAGCTGAACTCCACCAACATGGTAGCAAAACTAATTAGCTCAATGGAAACAGTTTCAGAAATATAAGTTGTGGGAGGTGGGAAGAAAGACAATACAGAGCATCAGCACATATATCTATATTTTCCTGAAGAGGAACACAAGTAAACAAATTGCTAATGTCAAAAAAACACTAGAACTTATCTTGGGAGAAGAAAAGAACAATTTTGAATATATGTCCAGCACAGATTGCAACAAATTTGTTAGCTATATGGCCAGTTTATGCTGGAAAGACAAAATCATTAACCAGATATGTTGGATAGGAATATTCATCATATTGGTTTTAGGTAACACGTAGAACTTTTTTAAGACTGTTAAGTTGATCTTTTCTTACATCACTGTTCAAATCACTAGAGCAGAATTGAATTCCAGTTTTTCCATTGAGCTTGCTTTTGCAAATAATAACAATATTAGCTGTTTTCCACTTGGGATCTGATCATCATATTAAAAATACCCCTGTAATTTGAAAAAAACTCTTTGGAATTGAGAGAAAAGTTGTATGAACTGAGAAACTGAGGTTTAGAGTGAGGAATTAGACATTGATGGTGGCCACACAACTGGTAGACAGTGAAGGATTGTGGGTAAGGGTGGTGGTTATAAAAGAGAATCAAGACATAGAAGGGGAGTTCTCTCTTTTGTATGGTCATGGGATTCATGCAGATATGTTGTCAATGGAACGGAGAAAAGTGGAGAAGGAGTGGTTTGTGTATAAGATGGAAATTTGTTACATTCCATTGAAACCAGGTTTGAGAGAAACCTGATGAGTCTAAGCATTACTTTTCTGCTACTGAACTACACAATAGAATAAGAATAGGCTTTTATAAAGTGTCATAATGACTTTTTTAGAGTTGAAGATTTTCATAATTGAGGATCAGCATGATGTTGTGTTGAGAAATGTTGCACTCCAGCCAAAGAGGAAATGACATTTAGATATTTCACATTATAAGACATGATAGTGAAATAAGTGATAAATCATCAAAAGTGTGTCTGCATAAGAAGAGATTGATGAGGATGTTGGTTCTGTATCTCAATTAGATAGCAAGATAAATCTTAGAGGAATATAGGACAGCAGTATTGATTGATTTCTAACGGCTCATCAACCATTTGCAAGTTATTTAAAGACAGAAAATTTTTAGATTTTAAAGATTTTTTTAAAGAAAATAATGCTTTACTGATACCAATTCTACTAATTAACACATAGCTGGGAGGAGAAGAGGTGGATTCATGCCTTTCACAAGGGTATCTGTGCATAAGTGAATATAATGGACCCAAGTGGAATTGGAACTCTGCTCACCAATTAAGAATTTTGTGGCATTATCTATTACACTACTGAACATCCAAGTTTACAGCACCTGGTATTCCCAAGCAGTCACCACTCTAGATACTGACTAAGCTTGATGTTGCTTAACTTCAGCCTTTCTCGATTGAATTTGTGCATAAGTGAATATAAAAACCCAACTGAAATTTTATTTTTTTTCAGTCAGTATCACATGCAAAGCAGTAAATCCATTATGACACAAGGGGGTTACAGGGTGTGGAAGAATTAGGAACAGAAACATTAGTAATGAGAAGAAAGAGAAAACAGTAATCAGGAGGATGGTGGATGGTGATAGACATTGCATTTAAATTTTTGCTGATTAAAGTTGGCTAGAAAGCATGGAACTAGAAGGGAGTTCCACAAGTGAGAAAAGAAACTATTAGCATAGAATTTATAGTTACATCTAGCCAGCTCAGCTGTAAATTGATGAGATCTTGACACCAGGCTAGTACTTCACTTAAACTAAAAAAGTTTAGGTGTCATAGCAAAGAGCCCATTTGAACAATTACAATTGAAACTTGACACTCTGATTTCGAATCCTGAGCCATTATCCATTGCACTATCCATAGATTCGAGCTTACAGCATTTGTTATTCTTGAATAGTCACCAACCTAGTTACTAGAACAGCAGTAAACAATGTAAGTGAGAGGTAAACTATATAAACAAAAATTGGTCCCAAAGATAATTGAACTTCCCAAACCAAGACAAGTAATTTAATAATGATACACTATGGAGAAAGTTGAAGATTATAAGCAAGACAAAAAAAAAACAACAGATAAAAAAGTATTTGTTGACTGAGACTTTTGAATGAGGTGAGCTTTTTCAGTTAGATTTTGAGCAGAGAATATTCAAATGGAGTTCAGATGAGATTCAGCAAACAAACCAAGTTGAACAAACTTCTGAAAACAAATATATTTTCTTCCTTAAAGTATAAGTTAGACATAGCAATAAATAAATAAAAGTACTTCAAAGTTGAATTGAAAATCATGTTTATACAGAAGTACTTGACTATAGTCAATTTAAGATATCTACAAAATAGATTGATACAAATAAATAGAATGTAATCAAACAAATTATTAAATCCAGTTTTGTGACAAACGGATTTCCAAAACATCAATAAAAATTGCCGCTAGTCTACAAAGCAAACCCCCGGCAATGAAAGGGACACTGACCAATCATGAAAATTGCCACTGCTCAAACCAGCACAAGAAATAGGTCAACACTTGGCACTACCCTTACATCTGATCACCATCCTGACAATTGGCCACTGAAACTGGTATTTCACCTATTTTGCAACATTTCTGTTGTACAGCATACTAAACAATAAACGTTGTTCAAAAACCTAGTCCTTATTATTCCTTTCCTCTTGTAACCAAATGCTTATTAAAACAAAGTGTGTCTGAAGATGTGGGATAATTTCACTACGTTGGGATCTATATTCAAAAGAATACGATAAATATATAAAGAAACTGAAATACAAGAGTTTGTTTCAAAAATAATCCCTCTTAATTTATAACTTTAGTCCACAATATCAGAGGCAGAAATTGAACCTTCCTACTAATAAACTATAATTGCTTTTGGGTGTTAATTTGACAAAATGGAGTCTAATGTGAAAGCGTATACAAAGTAGAGGCATGTCATTGACTTTTTTCCATGTAGAAAATATTGCACCTATTGACATTTCCCAATGTTTGCAGAAACCAAATAGTGGATGTGAGCATAGTTAGGCAGTGAGTAGAGTGTTTCAGCAGTGACAACAGTGATGTGTGTGATAAACCACATTATGGTGGCCTTGTCTCATCATCAAATAAGGAGCACCTCCAAAGTTCATAACTGATAGTGCTTCATGGAAAAATAGTTTTTGGCAACCGAAAAATGTGCATCTGACAGTGTTATTGTGATACTTGTATCTATTGGATATATCATCTATCTAATAGATGGAAAGAAATTGGAGGTATTACTTTCAGAGCATCCCTCATATGTCACAGTTGAGAAAAATCATGAAATCTGAGGCAGGAAAATGCAGATTGTAGGCAAAATATTGAAGAATGCAAAGAAGTTTCAAATAATTCTTCTCGAATTATCAAGTCTTGATGGCTTGCAAATATTTCGATGACTCTTTTGCTAATCTCACAGATGCACATTTGCATATAATGATTTTTGGTTGGTAGTGACAATGAACATATATCCAAGTTAAATCCTTTATAAAAATAGATGTGTCGATGGTGTAATAGATACTGGCTTGGAATTTGAAATCAGAGAGCCAAGTTTAAATTCCAGTTGGAGTTGTTATATTCATTTACACTCAGATACCCTTGGAAAGGTTATGAATCCATTTTCCATTTCCTTACCCCCAGCTATGGGTTAAATAGTAGGACTTGTATAGAGAGAAATCATTGAAAAACCCAAAAAAACAAAAACAAACATTCTTCCAATCCAAAATAAATAATGCACAAAATGTTGGTTGAGTATTTTTGTTTAGTGGCATATCAACATCTATGGCTTAGTTAATGCTGAATTCTAAATATTTTGCATGTAATTTTATATCTCTTTCTAAATTTAAGCCTAAGCAAGCTTTTTCTTTCCATTTTCTTTAAGACTTTCTCATTTTTTTTGTTGAACCACATTTCTGTTGCCTGAAGTCTCTTTTTCATCTATTATCTAACATTCGCTACTAGAGAAAAGGACTGATATTGAATAACAGTTCAGCAGTCTCTTCTTTGTTTCTAATGAAATTTTCCTGTTTCTTAATAGTTTGCTTAGCTTTTAGAAGGAATTTTTTGCTATTCTAATGCATCATTGGATGTAAGTGTCACATTTTCCATCCACTGTTAAAATACTTTCTAGATATCTAAATTTTTGTAGTTACTTGATATTGATAACTACAAATGGTAGTTGACATCTTGGGCTATTCTTCTTAGTGGCAACCATATATACTGTGTTCTTACAATTGGTTTTGTCCTTTCTTCTTGTTTTCCTTTACTATTTTCTGTCAGAGTTTCTGCTGTTTCCTTTCTGTATCTGATATCAACACTGTCATCTGCATATCTAATATTGTCAAGACTGTGTATGCCTATCATAAATTCTGTTAGGATGACCTTTTCTCTCAGGATTGTCACACTGTAAAGTTTGAATAAGTCTGGTAAGAAGACTCATCCTTGTTTTATGAGTTCTTTCTGTTACTGAATTCATTACTATAATTTTTCAAATGCCATGTCTTTTTAGAATATAGGCAATCATGCCTCTCCACAGTTCCATTTTCTTTATTAATTGTGATCTGCCTTGTCTTCTTGGGAAAGATAGTGGAACAGCTTCCCACTGCCTTCTCTACGGTTTGGACTTCAGAGCTTTCTTTCTCTGAAGCTGGTTATCATCCAAGGCTGGAGAGTCTGGTCAACCTCACTAAATAAATGATAGCTAGGGAGAGATGTGATAGAACAATGCCTTTTCCAATAGCATTTGTGAAAAATTTAATGCAACTGACTTGGCCAGTATTTGAACTTGGTTTGCTGATTCAATATTCCACACTGATAACAGTTACACTCATCATACATCCTTGAGTATATTTATTATTTCAAAATTCTGTAAAGAAAATCCAGCAAACCATCAAGGGACATAAAAAGATGAAAAACTATTAATACAAATGACAAATAAAGGGAGATAACTTTTACATATCACCAGTTAAGACTTTTGAACAATAAAAGTTAAGATTTTTTTTTTTTTCACCCCAAGCAAGGCGAGAAGCCACTAGGACACAAGGGGTTATAGAAAATTTAGAACAAGATCAGATAGGAGTGATAGAAGAAAGGATGAGGAGAAGGGTAGTGGATAGATCAAGGCAACTGGAGATGTCGATTGACATTACATTTGAATAGCTGGAAATTATAGCTCTCAAGGAAACTAGAATAGGGAAGGGAGTTCTACAGGTGAGAGGTGTGAGACATGAAGCTATTGGAGTAGAAGAGACGGCTACATTTAGGAGTTTTGACAGTGAAGGGGTGAGAGCGGGATGCCATCCTCATAGGGCGCTTGAACTCATGACGTCTGGGAACCAGCGAATGCAGCTCCTCGGAGCAATTGCCATGAAAGTATTTCTAAAACAGACAGTGGGAGGCGACATGAGACAAGATGCCAGATCAGGGCCAATTATTTTGCATATCCACCTCTGGGGCGGCACAGGGAGCCAACTTTCCTCGTTGTGGACAAAGCAATTGACAATGTATTTGTTCCATCTCAGGTCAGCAGTCAACATGAGACTGAGCAGCTGCAGAGAGGTGCTCTCGAGCAGTTGAGCGTCAGACATTCTAATGGAGGACAGGGAAGGATCTCTGTGGTGATTAATATAGAGCAGTTTTGTTTTTGAAGCATTAAAGTTGACCAGTCAATTCCTGCCCTAGTTCACAACCGATTGGACATCCTTTTGGAGACACACGGCCTGGTTATTTTTGTCACTGACACTACTAGATTTGTTTTTGAGGCAGGAATAAATTGTGGTGTCATCCGCATAGATGCCAACTTGGGAATTTATGGCGTCAGGAAGGTCATTTATGTAGATAAGGAATAGAGTGGGTCCTAGGATGGAGCCTTGAGGAACACCTGCGTTCGTGGGATAGGTACTGGAGGAGAATCTGTTGACAACGATCTTCAATTCACAGGAATGATTGTATTAGATCAAACAATGCCATAACCCTGGAGCTTACAAAGAAGGCCGGAATGCCAAACCCTATCAAATGCTTTGGAGATGTCTAGGGCCACGGCACGACCTTCCCCGTTATTTTGAAGAGCTCGGTAGACAGTTTCAATGATGGCCATAAGCACATCAACTGTAGATCTGGCAAAGCGGAAGCCATATTGCTTGTCTGAGAGCAGATCATGGGATGTGAGGTGGTTAACCACCTTGATATTGTTAGGGCTTCGAAGACTTTGCCGAAGAGGGGTAGGAAACTGATAGAACGGTAGTTAGAAGGATCAGAGGGATTGCCAGAGTTCTTGAAGACAGGAACAACCAAAGAGGACTTCCAGCAGTCAGGAAAACAAGATTCCTTGAAGCAGTAGTTGTATAGTTTAGAAAGGGTGGGCGCCAGTTCAGGCGCACATTTCTTCAAGATAATGGCTGGTATCCCATCGCCACCACTAGCCCTGTTGGGGTCTAAATTGGAGATAACCCCGTCATTGGTATTGGGCGTTATGTGTAACCCACTCAATAGGGCTTCAGTTCTAAGAGGGAAGTTGGGTATGGGTACACCAGAAGAGTCGAGCGTTGAGTTGAATGAACATTTCCCTGCAAAGCATTCAGCCTTGTCGGCAGAGGAGGTCAGAACTTCGAACTGACAAAAAATTTTTTTTTTATGTAAAACAGTCTGAGTGTATGTTGGTAAAATACAATTTATAGAAACATTTAAAACAGTATTTCCCAAACTTTTTTGGTTTGCCAACCTGCTTGCATACACACAACCCTAAACCCCACCCAGTGTATAGTTAACTCTTTGATTGGAGGTGCTAATAATGCATGTCTATCTTAGTATTCCCCATAATCATTGTTATATAAATGGGACACAATGTAAAAGAAAAGCAAGTTACACTTCAGATACAATGGGTATGTGTAGTGTATGTTAGGGTTCAGCTGTGCTACTGCCCGTTTTTTTTCTCTCACCCCCCCCCCCATATCTTTCCACTGCCCTCAATGGAGTGTTACCACCTATTTTGAGGATCACTGATTTTTAGAAAATCCAATTTGAATATATACCTTGAATTGAGGTAATAATTTGAATATATACCTTGAATTGAGGTAATAAGTTCAAAATTACTTCTCAAAATTGTGATTCAGTGAAGAGTTCTATAATTCTACTAATTTTAGGTTAGCCATCAGTTATTTGTGTGTGTGATTTCACTGCTACTGTTGTTATCCCTTGGTACCTGCTGAAGTAAATAAGTCTGAGAATACAAATGTTCACCACTTTGTAGTTAAAAGTGTCTTGAAGCTGTCAGGTTGCCATGTGAAAATAACCATTTATAACTTGTCTGAGAAACTGTCACACAATCTTAATTGCAGCAATGTCATCATTAATAGGGGACAAAAATTATCGGAGTTTAAAACAACAGGAAAACTAGACTCTGTAGAACAATATACTTCCAATCAAATCTAATGAGAAGCATTAATATAGTATCACAGACATATTGTATCAGTTTTTTCAAAACAAGGCTAAAATTTATCTATGTAGAAAATTTGTTTTTATTATTGTTTGCACAATACAAAGTCCATTAACCACTTAAGGTAGGTTACTGATTGAGGTTCTTGCATTTAAGAGAAGGTGATAAGAAGTGTTGTTTAAGAGGAAATGTAGACAAGGTAGACATTAACTGTTGACTGAAAGAGGATAAAATTGTATTGATCAAGGAAGTATTATCACTGGAAATGTAGACAAGGTTGAGGTTAACTGTTGACTGAATGATATAATGGAATATGCATACACCTATGTTCCCCCTCACTGGAATATGATTGGCTGGTGACCATCATAAATACTGACGGACATGTAGGTACGACAGAGTCAGAGCCTTAGTCTGAGAGCTAAGTCTATAACGATGCACATTGGACTACGCCATTGATCTACACTTCTTACCTGTGACTACGACGTGTACCAGTTGATTACTGCTACCGTATTCTACTTAGTTATTGTAGCCAAAACCACTTAGCTACTTCATTCAAATATATCCCTTTCCAGGGCATATCACTGAAAGAGGTTAAAAGTGTATTGATCAGGGAAGTATTATCTCTGGAATTTGTTCCATGAAGCAATGGTTCCTGGGATGAAACTGTCCAAATAAAACTTCTTCCTTACTAATGGAATATGAAGGGAATAGGGATGATTCACTCGAGTGTACATGGCATGGTGGGTTTTAACTGTGAAGGTCATGGTTGGTAAAATTTAGGAATATAGCCTGTCAGAACCCTTGCCATGGAAATCGTGATATAGAGAAGAGTGGAAAATAATTGATTACCCACAAGGCCACAAAGACACTTCTGAACTCTATCAAGTGAGGATTGGGCTGCTTCCATTTTTGTTCTTATCTGGCTCTTGTAAAGATAGAGCATAGCAGATTCAATCAAGTACTTTCTGGAGCAGTACAAAACTACTGATAACTTTTACAGCATTTTTAATTAAAAAATAAATTAAAACTATTAAATTTCTAATTAATATATACAGCAAATTCCTGTTAAAATCAGTTGCTGACCAGAATATGGAGTTAATTTGGGATAATCTATTAAGTGAATGTGTGAAAAGCCAGTAAAAGATGCAAATGAAGTTATTCAATGAAAGTAACAAAGTAGGAAAAGATGAACCCATGCAAAAATCTTAAATTAGATTTTCAAGATTACTTAAAAATAAAACAAAAACACCAAAGTAAAATTAAATAATTGCAGTAAAAACAAAATATATGGAAAGTGTAAATTTAAAAAAAAGTCAATTATTGTTGGATTTAATATGAAGCCAGTTCCACAGAATATGCTAACTTTTTAAGTATTGTAAAGTTTATAAAAGTTAAACTGATCACGGTAATAATTTATTGAATAACCATATTCATAAATTGATTGAAAACAAAATTTATCATGAGTGAAATCTTTCTAAACTGAATTTTATTTGTAAATTTTATTGCTTTGAGGAAATTTAAATTGAATTTGTCAGCTCTCTATACAAGTCCATGTATGCAATTTAAATTGAAATTAGGAGCTGTCACTTAACCATATGTATTCTAGGAGGATTATTATCAAGTTGGATGTCCAATCAGGATTGTCATTGGAATCATTCTCAGAATTACTGTCATTATTGTCATCTTGGTCAAGCTGTCTTCCAGTATCTATTGCTATCATCAGAACATGTACTAAGCCTAAGTGTCTGAATCAAGGACTCACTGAGCATTCCTAAATCTATGCATGATTATTACGGCAAATTGGTATTTTTCAATTTAATTTTAAACAAATATATTTGGACAGAAATATCTGTTATTTTTCCATCAGGAAACGGTTAAGCATTTTTAACCAAAATGCTTTTAAATCTAAGAAAATAAATTGACAGCATATAAAAAAAAAATCTGCATTTATATATGCAGGTTCAAATCCTGCCAGAGGGAACATTATTTTCTCAAGTTCTCATGCCAAAAGACAAAATAAATACTGATTAAAATAAATAGAGCATCTACTCAAATATGAGTATCCACTAAAAATCACATTTGAGGTAATAAAAATATATTGATTAAAAAAAATAAAATCCATGAATTATATAGAAAGTGCCTTTACGCTTTGAATAAAAATATCCTAGCAGATACGCATTTCAGGAAATCTGAACAAGGGAGTTGGTTTTTAAAGAAAATCAAACCTTCCTTTATTGTGATGCTCCTCATAGCCGAGTGGTAAAAGCATAGGGAATGAGACTGTGGTTGCTCCTGCAAAGGGGAAAACAAGTTCAAATTCTACCAGAGAGCACATTTTTTCAAGTTTTATCAAATATTCAGGCTAGTAAACAAAAATCAATATACTGTTTAAAATAAACGGAGCATCTACTTGAATATGGGTATCGTCTAAAAATAACTTTTAAAGTAATAAAACTTAGATTTTTGTTTAGATTTATATCTATGTAAAGGTTAATAGATGTTAACAATCATGTAATTTATGAGTTCATGAAATATATTGAACCTATGTATATGTGTTTGAATAAAACCAAAATTGAACAATACCTTTTCGATATGAACCATCCTTCATATTACTGAGACATCAATCAGATATAACAATCCTGGCCATATTGCTATTAATGATCATATTGCTTTTGTTGTCTCATTAGTCTGAGTATCAATATTCAATACAACAATAAAGGAAATCCTGAAACATCAATTGTGGGTAAGTACCAAATTATGGCCCTGCTTGCCTGGGATTTCCAATTAGCCTATTGTCAAACTAAACCATTTCTCTGGTACCCATAAATATTCATAGTCACATTAGTTAAGTAATAATCATTTGACTGGCTGTAGATGTACACCAATGAAATAAGTAAAAAGTTAGCATTGGCATTTATCTTGAAGATTTTGGACATTGCTGATGAGGAGAACACAAAACTCGAAGCAGTTTAGTTGTTGTTAATGATAATGTGAACTGTCGTCTGACTTCTGGCAACTGAAGACATAAGAGAAACAGAATATGCATTATTAATTAGACATATGTAAATTATTGTGTACACAATGTTATGAAGACAATGCAGATAATGATTTCATTTCTCTGATCTATCTGTCATATATATATATATATATATATATATTTAAGGGGTATTTTGGCAGCAAGTATACTATCAAATCTGTTTTGTTAAATAATGTGTACAAGTTCTGTCTATCAGTTTTTTTTTTTAATCTTTCAAATTTTCAAATGTTGTTCTGTTTTATTGTTAAATTTGGAAAAATTCATATTAACTTTTATTTTATATTATTTTTCTCCTTGAGTACTTTGGAATGTTATTCTATTGATTTTGTTTTGAGTGTAGTTACGTAACTGACGATCACTAAAGCATGAAACCCAGGGTCACAAACTCACATCTATCCAACCAAATATGTTAGCTCTATCTCTGATATTGAGCGCTTTCTAATAAGTACCATGCATATAATATATAAATAATTATATATATATATATTTATTTATATTTATATACACACACTTTTCACATATATATATATATATATATATATAATATATATATATATATAAAACATTTCACTCCAAGCAAGGTAATAAAGCCACTAAGATGCAAAGTTTACTGAGTGTGCGAGAATATGAGAAAAATAAATCAACTATTAAGGAGAGATATCTATAAAAAAAAAAAAATTAAAAAACAGATTTGCTTTACATTTAAGTTTTTGAAGATCAAAATTGGAAAGTAAGAAGTGTATATATATATATATATATATATATATATATATATATATATATATATATATATATATATATATATTCAGGTAGAAATCTTTCATTTATACATGGTCTATTAAATTAATCACCCAGTTAATGCCTATTGAATCTTTTGGTGAATTTCTCCTCTTTTGGTATGAAATAAGTCATTTGATGTCAAATCAAAACTTACCAAAATTGTGTGTTGTTTTCATGATACTTTCAACTAGCATTGCTTATTTTCAAGGAAAGAAGGTAGAAAGTTAAAAGATAGTTGGCATAAGATTTGTGTTGTTAACATTTCAAATTTTGAAATGAACAGGAATGCTACGGTCTATGGAATAGATTTTAGGGGCATAGTGTAAAAATAACCTTTCACTTCAAAGTCATTTTAAAACTTGTTGAGATTGAAATAAATTTTATTGATAGTGCTTTACTTTAATTTGATGTGAAGGGCTTGCAAGATGTTTAATCATTTTTATAGTTTGTTGAACCTTTTTTTAATACTACTGTTTCCTGGTCTAATTCAACTCTATTAACTTTATATATATATATATATATATATATATATATGTATGTATGTATGTATGTGTGTGTGTGTGTGACTACTGTGGGCTTTTTCCTTTATTCCCATATGGTAATGTTACTATTAGCTGCTTCCCTAGAAGGAAATATTTGGCTTTTATTGACCAAGCAGCAAGTACTGTTTTGACTGAAATTATAAAATCTTTCTTTTAAAACACTATTTTAGGTAAACAGGTTTCTCAAGTCTAGCAGCTTTTATCACTTTTTCCAGTATTGATGGTGAGGGTGAATAAAATATTTAAAGTTGATCATTTGAGAAACAAAAAGGTAATTAGACATATCTATTCATCGTAAATTAAATGTTAACCTTTCACTTGTTTAAAGCTTCCTTTAAATTGTTTGTTTTAATTTACAGAAGAACACAATTCTAAAATCATCGGCATGGAAATTCCTCTTCTGGCTTTGGTGACAAATTTCTTTACATTTGTTAATCAACTCCAGTCTTTTTTTTTGTATAAAAATATATCACTCAAATAAGAAGCTTTGTCATCAAATCTAACAAATTTCATATAATTTTTATAAGTCCATTTCTCCCTTACCATTTAGAGTTATTTCATTAAAAAAAAAAGAGAAAACCAATCCTGTTGTACTTAGGTAACAAAGGTAGCATATAAATTTGGGATGTTGCCAGGTATTTTGATAAATCTCCTGGAGAAGCGATCAGTAGATGATCTGTGGTTGGTCATAATAAGACTTCTTTCTCTTCTCCTTTAGCTTACTGTGTTATTTGCTCTGATTTGTAAATAAATATCTCAAACAATTCATATCTTATACCTTCACCCAAGGTCTCTCTCTGACTGATAGCTTATTTACTTTTTTTCCAACCAAACACCTACTGTGTTTGCTAATTTTTTATTTATTTTATTCGCTTTTTCTTCTGATACTGTCGGCTAGTGAATAAACAAACAAGAGACAGACTTACAATTCCCTCTCATTACACATTCTGCATCCCACTCTCTTTTCCAGATAAAAATAACCAAGCCTGAAAATTTGATCCTCCATTTTATTTTTTCTCATTCCACAGATCATTTTTATTTATTGTTTTTATTCCTTCACCCAAATTTAAAATTTACATCAGCCATCCATCTGGTCATCTCCCTGCATTTACTTCTCTGAATCAGTGTTCTTGCTACATGTATTATTCTGTATTTCTACTTTTAAATATCTACCTGCTCTATCTGTTCGACTGTCAACAGAAATGGCTACTGTATTCTGATCATTGCTCATTCTATTCATATACAACTATATCTTGTCTGATCTCCATAAGAAGTCTGAAGAGATGTCATAGACATCAATTACTGATACTGGCTGACGAAGAAAAAAAAAAGTGAAATGGAAAACAAAAAAAAAGGAATACAAGAAGACAAAAAATAATTGTTGATCTATTCAATGACAATGAAATGTTTGTTTTTTGTTCTATGGTTCTTGTTTCTCTGTATGTACATAGACATATTCATATATATATACATACATATATATATATATATATATATATATATATATATATATATGTCATTTGCAGACAGTACTATTTCGCTGTATCTCAGTTCTTCAGTGCAACTAGATATCCAAATGCCTCAAACCAGGATTGAAACCCAACTGATTTGGTGTCAGTCAGAGTTCCTACCACTGAGCTATCTTCACTCGGCAGAATGAGCCAGAAAAATCTAGTGTATTGTTTTTATAAACACACACACATATACAATTTTGTTTTTATTTATATGCTAGTTCATTAACCTTTTACAGTTTTTGAGTTGTTCAGTTTATGTATAAATGCATCTATATACCTAGGAAAGGAATTATTTTTGTTGTTTTGAATGGTGTGTTTTGGCTGTTGCATTTTCCTGTCTTCTATCAAGTAATTTTTCATTAATTTGGTTGAGCACATTTCACAGATCCAGAGGTCCCAGATTCTTGTTATGCAAGAAAGTCCTTGGTTTAATAGTCAGAGTGTGTAAATGTGTCAAATATTATTGACATAAAAATTTTGATATATTCAATTTCCAGAGGGAAAAAAATTCAAAGTATGAATCCTTAATCCTTTATCATTGAGCTTGGAACAAGACCCTTACATACATATTTGTGATTCTGTTCACATGTCAAATTATCTGAGAGTTCAACACATATTATGATGCAGTGTAATAATTAAAGTTAAGTCCCAGTCTGTGTATGCATACATCTATCTCTTTCTCTCTCATTTTATATATATATATATATATATATATGTATGTATATATAATCACATTAGCATTGCTAATTAATTCTTTGTATAAATTGTTTCTTTATGATATGAAATATAAGCTCTAATATATTTGACATCAGATCTGCAGTACAGTAATAATCAGAATTTTAAATTGTGTAGAAATCTACTAAGATATTTTTACCCCACTAATTGGATTATGTCACTTTTATCATTTTTAAAAATTAAAAAAATTCTCACTTGATTGATTTGAACAAGAACTCTAGCATTGCAGCATCACACGCTCCAAAACATATATTCAACTGTCAATAAACAGCATGATTTAGAAAAAAAGCATCTTTTAGCCCACGGATATTTCATCTTAGTGTTTGCCTGTGTATGGGAAAATTGAACCCTGAAGATGACAATTTGAAATTGTTGAAATTACTTGGCATATCACTTCCATCTGACAATAACTCAACTGTAAGGATCTTACTATTCAAGGAATTTATAGTAAGTTAATGTCTCATTTAATTCTTTGTATAAATTGTTTCTTCATGATATATATATATATATATATATATACATACAAACACACACACACAATGTGTATTTTGGCAGCAACCTTTCTTTCATTGAATATGGCCAACAAAGAAGATTGAGTTAATTTTTTATCAAGTTTTTCTAGCATCCTAACATTTTTCTGTTTTGTAGGTGCAAAAGGAATATAATGTAGGAATATAATAATTGTCTATAATTTTTATTGTCCCAAGCACTTTTGGTCACTTAGGTAGACATTTTCAAGGGTGTTTTGTCTCTGGTGTTTGTTTTGTTTCTTTGTGTTTTGGCTGTTATGTTGTAAATTATGTTTGTGTTGCTTTTTAAAAAAGGACTGTTCATTCCAAACTTTGAAAATTGCATGAGCATGTTTCTTTTTGATATTTTAAAAAAACTTTCAACTCTTCATTTCCACTATTAAATAATGTAAGGTTAATGGTAGGAGAGAATTGTTTGATATATATGGGGCCTTTCGAATAGCAAGATGTTTCTGATAATGTAATTTATATAGAATTCTCTCTCTCTCTCTCTCTCTCTCTATATATATATATATATATATATATATATATATATATATATATATATATATATATATCAGGATCACCACTGCATCATGAATTCTTATTTATCAGCCTATGAACATAAATCGTCTATTTCCACTATTGAGCAAACTTTTACTCTAAATATAGTAAATTTTCTCTCTCACTCTCTCTCTATATATATAAAACTGAGTCAAACTGTGAATCTTTATATAAAAGCATATATCTTTAAGGTCTACAAATAATTAGGTAATAATAAATTGATTACAGGTCAAAAGCAATGCCTAAAATAAAAACATAAAATTTATTCAAAATTATATCCACGGTAATCATAATAGATGAGAGGGTGGTTTAATGGATAGCAGCTTAGAATTGGAAATTGGAAAGCAGAGTTCTAATTTCAGTTGAGTTCATTGCATTCATTTACGCACAAATAGCCTTGTAATAGGTATGTATCCATTTCTTCTCCTCCAGCTATGGGTTAAATAGTAGAGCGGACACTGCTCTTTAGCCATGTTTGGTAACCAGTCTAGGAGTAGGATGAGTCCACATTCAAAACATTCAATTTTTTCCGGTAAAAACCTGCTAGTGACCCCCCCCCATACACTTCACAGGACTTGCAAAATAAAATCATTACATTTGCCATGATAAATATAAGTTTTCTTTTTGTTTGAAGTTTTCTGTATATATACTGGACTCTTCTGTCATTTTTGATGTATGAGTATCAAGCAGTTCAGTTCTTAGAACCAATAACCAAACTATCCATACATAACAGTTGATTATATTGGTGAATTCATGTACAAAAACAACCACATTTTTTCAGAAGAGCCAAATATAGAGAACTCGTGCACCATATGCCACAAGGTCCCCAAATGACCCTCCGCAGGTTTTGAATTCAGAGTTGTCCTTCTCCTAGACCATGTATGACTCAAGGCTATAGAACCCAATCTGTACTGATATTTACCTATAACTGGGGTGAGAAGAGCAAGATTCATACCTTTCCCAAGATATGCTATGACATTTCAGGCACATGGTACTTCCAGTTAAGCAAAGCTCGAATTATTGCTTTTAAACACACACCTTTGTCAATCTTTCTTGATTTATTATATCTGCTGTGAATTCGTAAAGAATAACCACATATCATATGAAATGGATTAAACCTGACAAATATGTAACATATTCTTTTTATCTGTTATTTTTTCTACAAAATTTCTCAAACATTCAGCCTGGTAAATGTAATTAATATTGTTTAATGAAAGAACAGAGCATTTAAGTGTATCCATAAAATGTACAAACAGAAAATCTATTAAATATTTGTTGAATTTCATTCATTTCCTATCATATATATCATGTGTGTGTAAATAATGAATTAAATCTTATACCAATTCTATGCCCCAAATTATAAGCTTTTCTTCTAGAGATTGATGAATGTCCTGTGACACATATGTAATTATTTTCTAGAAACTTACCAAGAAAGTTCATAAAAACAGTAATTATGCAATGTCATTTAAAAGATATTTATAAATTAGCGCGCTCATCTTGAAAAACATTTTTTTTTTATTGCTAGCAATGAAGTCTTAATTAAAACTTCTTTTGCCATTATGATTGAAAATGAGATTAGTTCATTCAAAATATTTTTTCAATGAACAAGAAGGAAAGAATCAATGCTGACAAGAAGAGTGATAAAAACTGTTTGGAAGTATGTACAAGATTTGATTTGTGATAAAAAGTAATTAAAAAATTCAGATGAAAGTAAATACTCATCAAAATTAATAATAATAATAAATAATTCTTTTTAACAGAACGAATGAATCCACATTTATCTGAAGACTTTAATTTTCTTTAGAAGCAAATTTTTATCACAATTTTGTTTTTATTAAATGAATTCCTAAAACTGGGATGTTTCAGGAAATACAAGGGAATAAATCCCATTGTCCTGATTTCTCTGATTTGACGCCTAACAGAAACATGCATTAAGACAGTTTGTTGAATGTCAAAAATATTCCACCAGACAAAAACATTTTGTCTTTCAGTTTAGTTTGTTTTACGACACATCAACCTTTAATGCCAACAAGATTTTTAGAATAGATTTGTTTGTTTGTTTAGTGGCATATCAACTCTTTATGGGTCATTTAATGCCAAAATTTAATTTTCTTGGGAGCATTAATAAATTCTTTTACAAAAATGTATTCCTGGTAATATTTCTTTTTAAAAATGTGTTATTTGTACTTTTATTATAAAAATCTATTTTCATACTTTCATAGTATTTTGATTCTTGTTTAGAGGTTAACTATTTGTCCAAAGCTGGAACCCTAACAGGTGCTACCACCCTAGGTCAGACCTGGGAACAACAGCAATTAAAACCACCCAATCGGTGGCCTTGTTGATGGATGTAGTTTATCATCATACCCAGGAGGCTTGATCTTTCATAAAACATGTAATTGGAATGTGTTTTTTATATTTTGAGAACTTATCATTCTAGAGCAGGGGTTCTTAACCAGGGGTATCCATACCCCTTGTGGGTATGGGAACCAAATGCTGGGACTAGATATCTGGGTACTGATAGTTCACTCCCCGACACTAAACTGAATTATAACTTTATGTTGCTTTCAGTAAAAAAAATATAATAAAGTTATCAATGCTTATGGGTTTTTCATGTTCTGTTCCAAGCAATCCATATCTAAAGTACAGTAAATTCAAGAGATTGAAATATTTGGAAGACATACTAGCAAATAATAGGATTGGTGATAATTATTTCGACAGTCAAGTGAAGGGGGTATGGGATCATACTGGACAATCCATTGGGTGTCTGGAATCATCAAAAGGTTAAGAACCCCTGTTCTAGAGACCAGTGCTATAGAATAACATAAAACTTTACCAAATAACAAAAACCACATTACTCAAATAATTCTGACTCAATAGGAGTAGATAGTTTTGTCTATCATCCAGCTCACACTCCTCCTGGGTCGTTTGAACAGGAGTAGATGTTTATCCTTTGTTGCCTGTTTAGGATTGGGTTTTCAGTTCATTTTAAAGTCTTTTCATTCTGTTTCACCTCCAGTAGCTCCTTGTCTTAGTGGCATTATCACCTTGGTGGGGGGTAAAGTGATTTTTTAAAAAAGAAAAATCACTGCAGTAACAACTAAAACAGACAATGCATGTAAACTTGAAGGGAAAATAGTGATATAATCAAAATGTTGATCTTCCACACTACATTAAACAAAAAGGTTAAGGAGGAAACTCCCATTAATACTGTCCTAACTTAGGAAGGGTTACTGAATGAGGAATAACCAAAGCTGAGGTTGGAAATGAAATGGTAATCTTTATAACATCAACAAAATACAATACTTGACAGAGGTGTAAAGTAGGTAAACCACTGCTAGTGTTGAACAACTTAGACAGCATATTACCCCCACTTACAATAGTGTCCAATGTATTTATGAGGATTGGGACACACCCATTAGTGTTCCTAGGTATGGTATATAACAAATATTAAACAGAGCTATTGCATTTACTGGGCTTGAGAAGTTTAATTTCCTTAAAAAAACTTCTTTCAGAGAAAGGTTCTATAGCTTTCAACTGACAGTAATGGTAACTATTCAATTGATGAATGTCTATTCTTTCCTGTGTGGGAAGGGTTAATTCCACTCTTATCATTACCACTGAACATCAAGTGATCAGATGAAAATAAGTTTATGTAGCTAGATTTGATCTTCTACCTGCCAGAGGGCTCTTGTAGCTCAATTGGTAGAGAAGCTAATATGGTTAACTAGGCAGATAAAAAAAAAAGCATTGATTCTTTATTTCTGATATGCACTGAAAAGCAATTAAAAGAAAAGAAATATATGTCTAAAATTTATAATAGATAAATTATATTTTTTTCATTTTTATTTTGAAATGATATCAAATAAACCTGAAAAAAATATTGTTTTATAAACCTTTTTATTTAATATTTTTGAATGTCATATGCATTCAGGAAATAGAGTGTCATGTTTCTCTTCAGATTCCATTTCTTTCATATTCTGCACATTTTTTTCATTATTCTTGTAAAAGACAACCATAGTTTTTCACTACCTTGTCTATGATTTATGATTCAGAGATATCCTCCTCAAATAAAACTAGAGAGCCTTCTCTACCTTACTACTTAACATTTAGATGAAGTGAGGAAAGAAATTACTGGATTTATGTCTTTCAAAATGACATTATGCAACCTATGCACAATCACCTCAGCTAGAAATTGAACCTAATTTGCCAATCCTGTTGTTCATGACAATAATAGTTACCAAAACAGTTGTTAAGCTACTAGTAACAGTAATGGTAATATTAGCTGGTAACTGGCAAAACATAAAGCCAGATATTTGAAAAGTAAATATACTTTTTTCTTTTATAGAAAACATTGTAAAATATTAAAAAGAAAATGAATATCGCATAGAAAACATTTTTATTTGTAAATTAAAAAATGACATAATATCCATATGAATTTCCCAATAATGTTGTCCAAATGACATAATTTTGATTCAGGAGTTACTAAAGTTTTTTATTTAATTTCATATCATTTGTGGGGACCATACTGAGTTTCCTGCTTGTTTAAAATGTCTCTTTGCTAAATTCATGTGATTGGAAACAAAACTGAATAAAAAATATATAGACAGTGTAAAAATTGGGACAAACTAAGAGAAGCTTTAGTGGCATCAGCAAATGAGATCATCTCAAAGGAGAATGGACAAAGAAGAAAAAATACGAATGGATTACAGGTGAAATTCTCAATGTCAGGGCCAATGAGATTGCAGATTCTTCTTTCAATTTTTTATCAAGGATCCCTAAAAATATAGCAGATGTGGTGACAGTATTCAAAGCATGGATGGATGTAGACTTAGAGATATGCAAGATAGGTTCAGGTGATAAAAGATGTCAAGAAAATACCCTTTCTGGAAAAAGTGGGGAAAAGTTATCTTCAGAAATTCAACTGCTGGGAATATACCTTCTGTAATTTTGAGATATCATCATTAATGTGGAGATGTTTGCACAATTAAATTCATTGCTTGTTAAGGTTGTCATTTATCTTGACACGTATGCCTGAAGGCAGTTATTGAATGAGTCCTCTGAAATATTATAGCCGCAAAAACAACAAAAAATAAGTTAAGACAATTCAGGTACAACCAAGTTATCCTGAAGGTGCTGGAGACCCTGGTAGGATTTATAATCAGTGAACACAATCTTAAAACATATTTTGCACAAATGGCACTGTATTGATGACAGACACAGAAGGGAAACTACAGGACAAAGTAGTAAAGAAAAGTGAGAAGAAAGGACTAATTGTCAGTTGTAATTAGGCAGAAAGTATAGTTGTTCGCAAGAGAAAAAAACCCGAGATACAAACTATGAATTGGAGGTGACAAAATCAAAGAAGTAGAGAAGATTAAATATCTGGGAATTGTTTTAACAGAGGATGGCAAAAAAAAAATGATACCAAGATAAAAATGCTCATTGGAATAGCAAAAGATGCATTCCAAAAGCTACACAAAGTACAAAGAAAAAGGGAAATTTCATTAGAAACAAAGAAAAGAGTGCTGAACTCTTATGGAATATCAATCTTCCTGTATGGTAGGGAATGCTGGACAATCTTTTTATAGATGAGGAGAAAACTGGAAGCAACAGAAATGTAGTTCTTCAGAAGGATGCTGAGAATACCAAGGATGGAACATATAAGTAATGGAATTTTAAGGAAAATGGAAACAAAATGGACACATTCTTAGAATCAGAAAGAGATAGCTTAAATTTCTTGAATGCATAATGTGGATAGAGGGCCTGGAAAATTTAACACTCATAGGACATTGTTGTTGGCACCCAATCATATCAGAGTATGAGGATTGTCATCCTCTCTCCTTATTTTCTTTCTCTCTCTTGGTGGTAGTGCTGGAGATAGCTGTGAATCAAAGAGAGTTTGACTAGGCCATTTGAATGAATTTAATTTTGGTGGACAACTCTAAGTGATTGAGAATCCTACACAGTTGGCCAGAAACGTCTAATTGCTTAAAGGGGATTGAGACAGAACATATCAAAGTCAAAAGGGAGCAAACCACTTAACTCTGATGATAGGACAGCAAATCATGTTGGGAGAGAAGACAAAATGATGAATATCATAAAGAGCTATAAAGGATAAGAAACTGTGGAGAGCCATGATTGTTTTCTTCTAACAGGACATGTCACTTAGAAGAGGATTCTTTATTTCATGTATCATAGAACTTTACTTTGGAAATATATATATGTATATATATATATATATATATGTGTGTGTGTGTGTGTGTGTGTGTATTGTCAGAAGGAAATGAAACCCCAAATTGCTTAGCTTACAGCACAAATCTTGAAATTTTATTGAAGTGAAATAGGTAATGAGGTCATCTGGGAAATGGTAGTGAAAATAGCATTTCAACTCAATGTAGCTTCCATTTTAAGATTTCTTCACTTTTTCTAATTTACTTTACAAGATTTGGTATTGTCATTCTACCAAACTCACTGTACTTGTACTATTTCCTGGAGAGTTAAGAGTTCTTGAATTCTCCATTGATCAGAATTGACTTGTAGAACATCTTCTAACTTCTTCCATCAGGAAAAGTTCAGAACCAATGGCACACTATCCAGTCAAGTGCAGTCCATTGTAACAGCAATGTGATACAATTTAAGGCTTACGGCCACATTATGTTGAAACACCAGTTACCATACAATGAACTGAAGTTAAGCACCATTGAGCCTGGTCAGTACCTTGATGGGCAACTGCTTTGGGATACCAGGTGTTGTAAGTTTGGATGTATGGGTGTTCTAATGAATAATGGCTTGAAATTGTTAATCAGAGAGCTGAGTTTCAATTCTAGTTGAGTTCATCATATTAACTTACATGCAAATACCCTTGGAAAAGGTATGTATCCACCTCTTCTTCCCCAGCGATGGGTGAATTAGTAAGACTTGTATCACTAAAACCATTACTATCGCAAAAAATTAAATCTTATCATCTAAAAATATTTCCTGGCTTTAAATAACCTACAAAAGGTTGATAAGCCATAGAAAACAAATCAATGAATCAATAAGTGTGATACAGTTTGTTGTAGCTGGGGTTATTAAGGTGGTGATAATTATTTTTTCAATCTGATCAAACAGATACCAAGACAAAATTCTCTTTGGATATTTGGACAGAACAAAAAAAAAATAGAATAAACATTGAACCAGATTTAAAATAAGAAAAGCTTTAATGAGGTTATAAAAATGAACATTATAAAATTACACACACACACACACACACACACACACATATATATATATATATATATATATATATATACAAGTATAGGAATGGTGTATACGGAATAAATTCCAATAACCAACAAATACTATTCTTAAAAGAGTGCTCAATACAGAGTAGAGCAAATATAATTATTTATTCGAAAATTATAACATAAATATGTTATTAAATCAACCAGATGCATTGAAACAAAATGGCTATTTTTGTAGTGATTTAATAACATATTTATGTTATAATTTTTGAACAAATAATTATTTCCACACCATAATTGTGTTTCCTCGGGCGATATTAAACTAATGGCCAGTTAAAAATTAATTTAATTTCAAAAGCAGAATACTTAAAAAAAAAAAAAATAGACTTGTGGACTTTGCCATGATTAAACAATCAAATGTGAGCTATGGTAAATTCAAATTCACCAGAAAAAAAATTTGAATATAGGTCATTGCACAAAGTTGTCTGCATATAAAACCTAGACAAATTCCTTATGGGCAGATATCGGTTGCTACATTATTTCTTAAGATGTATTGAGGTCTGACATGAAACTTTCCTAAGGAGTAAAAACAAAAAGAGATGGGGGAGATAATTTAACATAATGTTAACTAGTTATATGCTGATTCAGCTTCTTACATACAATTTTGTAGTTAATGTATAAAAGAAATTGTTAAACAACTTAACTGTTTGAAAAAAAAAATGAATCCAAAAAAACAGAACTACTTTGGTAAATTAATATGCAACCATTAAATAAAGACCATCCACATAAGATGTTAATAATACCAACCAACTATATATCAGCTACCTTGTCTAATAGTTATTTTTCGTCTTTAAATATGAGGTTGAATACTTGAAGAAAGATTAGCATTGTAAACAGAATAAAAATATTTGAACATATATAAATGAAATGCATTTCTTCTATGGTGGTGTAAATGTATAGAGCCTCAAAACTTGAAATTGGGGTGCTGGGTTTCAATTCCAGTCAGGTTCATTATATTTACTTATGTACAAATATCCTTGGGAAAGAAATGAACCACCACTTTTCCCCCCAGCTATGGGTTAACTACTATAACTTGTATCAGTAAATCATTATTATCTCCAAAAAATCCTTACAATCTAAAAATATTTTCAAGTGTGTCTAGAATTCACTGCTGCATAGGAGGATTGTTTTAAGACTTAGTTTTTGGAATGTTTGTTTTGCTATTTCAAGACAGCTTTGGATTTCAAGTTTATATTTTCCATTGTCTGTTAAAACTCTTCTCTGATATTTAAATGTTCATATTTGCTTGATTTTGGTATCTCCAATTTGTAGGTTCCATCTTAACAGTCATACACTGTTTTCTGATAATTTTTTCACCTCACTTTCCTTTAATATCTTCAGTTGTTTCTGCAATTTAAGTGCACATTTGTTCTGAAGGACTTTTCAAAGTCTATATGGACAAGCTTTATTTTTCTATCCAAAATATAAATAAATAAAGATCATACTGAAAGTTCTAGAGTATTCTAAAAATTATTCAGTCTATTTATCATTCTCATTGGATATTTTACACATCCCACAAAATCATTCTAAAAAATAAACAAAAAAATTATCTGTATCCATCTTTTTCTTTCTGCAGAAGCCATTTTATTCTTACAAGTCCCTGAGGAAACACAAGTTCAGATGCAGGAATAAATTTAAAGTTACAAGCATTTATCTATAATAAGGTGTGCATAATACAACTGAAGACGTGAGAAATACAGAAAAAATATATGAATTTAGTGGGAAGTTATAAAGCTTAATAGATATAGTACATAGTCACGGTTACTTTTTACTTTCTGGTAAATTGTCTGATAAAGTTTCCCCTAAATGTATAATATGCCGTCATGCCTTCATTAATGCAGTAAAGTATTATCACTTCAATGATTTTTTTTTCTTTTTTTGTGAATAATAGAGTTTGTAGAAAAAAGAAATATAATTGTAAATAGGGAATAAACTAGTTAATAAATCATGTACACTAAATCAACTGTGAGAATGAATACCTGAAGGCAACACGAAAAAATGATTGACTTTTTTTTTTTGCTTTTTTTTTTTGAGTTGTTATGGAGTTGGATGTAATTGCTATTATGCTGCAGAATAAACTCAAGCATTTTCCTGAATTAGATACTCTGACATGCACAAATGTGTGTGTGTATCTATCTATCTATTCAAATGTGTCCATATAACCCATTTTTGTTTTTATTTTCACTCGAAATTAAAGCAACCATACAAAGTTTAGAACAGCTCATGATCAAATAAAACAGACGTTTATTGTCTGTTTTATTTAAGAATATATGTCTGATTAATCATCTGCTGCTCCAATACATGATATATAATAGATATAGATATATAATAGATTATCATGTCATAAATAAATGAGAACTCAGCAAAATTACAACCCAATAATAGTTCTCCACATCATGATGTGTATGCATATATATATAGAAAGAGAGAGAGAAAGAGAGAGTTTTAAGGTATGCTATATTTATGAGTTAAAGTACTTAATATCAGGGATACAACGTATGCAGTGGCGTAGCTAAGGGGGGTGAGGGGGGCAGACCGCCCCGGGTGCCAGCACAGGAGGGGTGACACAATGTCACCCCCAACATAAATTTTTCAACCAGGCTAAGGTGCCAAAAATAGTCTGAAGACACAGGGTTTCGCAGGCGGGCATATGACCCCCTCCCCCCGAAATAATTTATGACCCCCACCAGTTTTGTCCTCCCGTCAGAAATTTTCTAATAGATTGTCGGGAAATTTGTGAGTAGGAAAAATAAGCAATGTTTTCAGCTTTCATGTGTTTCAGTTGCTACAATCTTGGTTACTAACAAGAGACATTGTTGTAACATTTTATTTTTATCGGATGATATGGTGTTTTAACTCTGCATCATTAAAGTGAAATACGAAGCCAAAAGTGCAACAATTTCAGTCTTGCCTGTGTATCAATTCGCTGAGATACAATTTTCCATTGAGTGAGCGATATACTTTTGAATATATCTACTAGTGTTGGTACGATTAATTGGAATCGGAATAGGGAATCGGAAAAATCGGAACTTTTTGGGGTATCGGAATCGGAAAAATTTGTGCCTATTTTCCGATTCCAAAAACGATTTTTATAAATTTTTAACTTAATTTTCCATTATTGGTACTAATGATAAATATTTATTGTTTTTAAATTATCACTAAAACTAAAATCATAATAACATCAAAATACGATGTAAATTTATTTTACTTGTATAAAGAAAAACAAAAAAATAAACTTTGCATAAATTCTCTAGGTAACCTTTTAAAATAATGCAGTTGATTTACAATGTTCCGAAAAATGCTTAAAAATTAAATAGAACATTTTTGTCAAGAAAAATACTTTCAAACATCATTGATAATTAAATGGTACCCAGAAAATGATGCACCGGAAAATTGGACACCGGAAAATTAGCAACAGAAAATTATGTCAACCATGAGCCAGTCGAGACTGTCGGATCTGGCTGTGCTGTCCATTGAAAACGAGCTTACAAGACAAATTGATTTTGACGATGTCATTGACCAGTTTGCCACAATGAAAACAAGAAAACATTCATTCTAAGACCATAGTATCGAATGTCATTCTTTTGTGTATTGCCGTGTTTTGTATTTAGTTGTTCTGAAAGTTAACAGTTGCATTTTAAAAATCTTTTGATTTGAACTGATTATTTTGTGGCATTGGATTTTGTCTTGGATCATACATGTAAACAGTAACATACCGGTCAGTAGAGTAAAGTAGAGGTAGAGCATGTATGAAAATTTAGCTACAGCTAACCATTCAGCATAGGGTGAATCGGGGTCATTGGGGTGACATTTGAGCGAACCGCACCGGGTGACGTTTACTCTAGCTACGCCACTGAACGTATGTCAATATACAAGTGGAAATACAATTGCAACCATCTATTTCGTGCTTAAACACAACCTTCAGGTCTGTTTTATATGTATATATATATATATATATATATATATATATATATATATATAAATATATATATAAATAAAATTGTTAGATAATTTCAATGTCTCAGAAATCGATCCCACTTTCTTCTGGTTCCTTAAAAATTTCCACATATTTCCAAACCAGAATTCTCCTTAAAAAGTACTTTAACTACACAGTGTAACAGACCTGGAATTTTAAAGTTATTATTTTAAAGTAAAATTTCATTAACACACATATATAACACATGAATATCTACCCATTACCAAGAACAGTCATCTGCTGAGGTGGCTTGTTCTATCCAGTGTGAACAAGACCAGTACACTCAAACTCTTGGCCACAATGACTTTTGTCTTCATGCTAATACAACCATCAATGGCTTTCAAAAAGTTCTGTCTAACCAATTCTGTTCACAAGGTTTGAGTCAGTCTGTGGTATGATTTTTAGACACTTTCTGCATACTAGGAATGCCTCTGTAGTCCGATAACATCAAAAACTTAACTTCCTAACAAACCAACGATGAATACGATTTGAACCTGGGTCTCACTAACCACTTAGCCATGTACCTGTATATACAGTGGCCTAAGAAAATTTTTTAACCAGGAGAAATAAACTACATCCAATTTCAAAATTTAATTATGTAATCCCAACTCAACATAAACAAACAGTATTTGAAACTAATATAGAGTAGGCCCTCCATTTGCTAGTTTCAATGCTTGTATGTAAAGGGTTGCCACTGACGTGATTTTGGTTGCACGCTCTCGAATTTTTCGGTGAAGGTGCTCCCAAACGTGATCTATTGGATTCATGACTTGATTCCTTGCAATTCCTTCCAGGCTTTGCTACATTACTTGCCTCACATGGCACTCCATCTTCTTGATAAAGGTAGACATTCTTGTCAATCATTCTTGTTTCAAATTGTGGGAGTAGGCTTTTCTTTAATATTTGACAGTATTTTGGACCATTAAATTACTCATCAACAAGAACCAGCTCAGATTTCCCTCCAAACTAGACAGCGCCTCACGCCATTACTCTAGTCTAATCCCTCCATGTTTCACAGTTGCCTGCAGATATTCAGTGTTCCAAGTATTATTCTGATTTCTCCAAACATAAACCTGTCTCAAATTTGAATACTGGCAGAATTTACTTTCATCTGACCAAATTACACACTTCCGAAATTCATAATCTTTGCTCTCAAATTCTCTCGCTCAGTCCATATGCCTGTTCAAGGGCTTTTTTCTTGCTACTCTTATTTGATAGCCTAGTACTTTCAGAGTCTTTTTCACTGCATATGGCGAGATTTCCATGCTGTTTGGCGACATCTTTGAAGCTCTGACGACGGTTTCTGATGACTTCCCTCTTCAGTGCCCTTTTCGTTCGCTCAGACACGATGCTTGGTCTTCCTGAATGTTGTTCCACACAACAGTGGCCTTCTTCATTAAATTTCTTGACAATATTATTAACCGTTTGATGATTAACCTGGAAAAACCTCGCAATTTCTCTATTTGATTTGCCACACTGATTCATCCTATTACTTGGCCTCATTGAAATTCACGAATTTCCTTACTTCCGCAAAGTTTCATTGCAAAATATAAGTCAACTATTGTTCATAGATTAGAGTAGCTTGATACTAACAAGGTATTGTCTGAAAAAAAAAAGAAACACAAGCCAAAATTGCTGTAATTAAGGGTGGCTAAAAACTTATCATAGCCCACTGTACAGGGTGTGATGGGTAAATTGTCACCATTTTATATTTTTAATTTCTGTATTTGTTCTTGATTTTTTCAACTGCACAGTATAGTACAGTCAGTTGAGAAAAGGCTGTGAGAAAAAGAGCACCATGATGCAATTTGCTCTGCTAGAAATTTGGATTTGTACTGCTTGGCATTTGTGCCAGAAGCTCCAATATGAACATTTCAGAGTGTTTGAGTGTCAATATGAGGACAGTGCTGAAGATTTGGAAAGAGTGGATGAGTCTATGAAGGTGATGACAACGCTATGCCTCCATTCGTCTTACCATAGGGCCTCAGACTCAATACAAAGGCCTACATCAAGTACCTTGAGGAGGTAGTGCTGCCCTGGGTCTGACAAAATTTCTCTGACCACATCACCTCTTACATCTAGCTACCTAACTCTCCATACTGCAACCCACTTGATTATTATTTTTGGGGCACAGTTGAGTGAGAGACCAACAAAACTTGTTGTAAAATCAAAGATGAACTGGAGGTAGGGATTATGGCAACATTCATCAAGGAGATGGTCCATGGTGATTTTATTGAATAAATTTGCTCTTTAGTATTTCAAGATATTTTTGTGTAATTTTGGTAAATATATTTGTTAAAACGAGATGTCAATGTTATTTTCATCGTAATTAAGACGACAATTTATAAGAGAAACAATTATTTGTGATTGATGTATGGGATTGTTTAAAATTTTCTATATCTATTTAAAAAGTATATTTGTAAATAGAAACAATGTGGCCATAGAACTGAACACTGCATAGCGATTGACAGTTTTACTTAAGTGATCATCAGTCATCTGATGATAGCTGAAGGCATTAAACAGTCAATTGCCATTCAGTGTAGATTTCTCTGTCCATACCATTTATACCTTGAAAATGACTGACAAGGTACTGTGGTTAAGCTTTTCATTGAATTTTTTCTTGTGTTAGTACAAGTGTTCTCTATTCTGGACACTGTGTAAAAACTGTCCAAAACTGTATATTCTTATCTAGACAATGCATGTTATTGATACCCTACCATAGCTCAATTCAGACTCATTTAAACACACATGGAAACCTATCAATCTCCATCTACAATATACCAGTAGAAAATAAAAGTATAATAGCCTCATCCGCATGTAAAAAAGATTAAAAATAATGGAAACACTAATAATAAAAAAGGAAAGGCCAGCATTCAATAACATTAACTATGAACATGGCCACAATGTGCTGACCATGTTTGGAAAATAAAACCTTTAACTTTAGGCACATACATAAAAAAGCACACACATTCAGTTAAAAATAAATAAAAATCATCCTTGATAATAACTAAAAGAATAGCTGAAAGAACACTCAGATATGCAGAATATTTGGACAGTATTTGCACACTTTGTGTCCAGAAAAGAAGACACTTGTATGAACACATGAAAAATTTAAAAAAAAGCTTAATTGCAGTAGCTTATTAGTTGGCTTTAATGAAACATGTATAAAAGAGGGATTGTTGGCAAATAACTATACATATGTATGGGCAAATGGCTGTTTTTTGTATGAATGATTCATGTAATGTAAATTGAAGTGCACCACATACTTTATATTAAAATAACTGATCCGACATGCAACTTTCGGATAATAACTGTGACATTCCTCTTTTTATTGAACAATTTACTCCATGCCACATTGACTGAAAAAACTACCAGTACAAAAGAAATCTCCTATTATCATATTAGTACGCACAATCTTAACATTTAAAAATTCAACCTCAGCGTTGCAACTGCACGCTCCAAAAAATTTCTTACAATTAACAATAACACATTTCTAAAAATATATTTCAGATTACATCTCTCCTTTCGTTGTCCTGTTATTACCGGGAAGTAAAAAACAAATTTATTTCCATACCTGATGATGTCTGTATGAACAGATGAAAGATTGTAAAAAACTAAAAAAAGACCTTATGCAACTGGAATTTATAAACAGGGATTCATCTACAGGTTCGAGGTTAATGTAATTTATTAAATCTGTTTGCGAAAATGTATTCTCAGCATTTATATCATTAACTTCTATATCTGTTTTTTGTATGAATGATTCATGTAAAATATATATATATATATATATATATATATATAACTGCCCCACATTAGACTTAGCAGTCAAAAATGTACCTGCAATCGATGTGAACAGACTCGCTCTTGATCTTCATTTTGTGAAGCCAAGCCATGATTTTATATATATATATATATATATATATATATATACACACACACACACACACACTATATATATATAAATATATACACACACACACACACACACATATAATCTTATATCTCTGTATGTATGTATGTAAAGTAGATTCTTTTAACTCACTCTATTGGATGGTTTGAATTTGAGCTTTATATTTCTACTTTCAAATTACCTACAATTTCTGTTGGCAAGATTTTGTACAAAGAAATTTTTCGTGTATTCGTTCTTTCTTGCCTCTTGTTTTCTTTCGCTCTCAATCATTGTGATAGATTTCTCTTCCTGACATAGGTCAAAGTTTACTTATGCAAAAGACTTCAAGAACATTTTCCTGTTGACAAACCAAAACTGTTTGCTTCTCCACAGTTAACATATTTGCATTTATATGTGTTTTATAACACATCCAATGTATTTCAGAACTTTTAATGTACTTGAGGATATGTGCACACAGTCTTACAAGTATATTCTTATCGATTTGTCTCAGCAGTTATTACTGATATAGATAAACACAAATTCTCTTTTTCTCTATCATGGGTGAATTGAAAGTCTTAGAACCAACTCTAACAATACCAAGCCCGCCAAAAAAGTCCTGTTTTTGGCACGTATGAGGCTCTTGTCAGCTCTGAGTTGGTTAAGCATCTCACCTTGCTGGATCTTTCAATAAGGTTTTGACTTCTCCAGGTCAACCGAAAATATGTTGATGGTTATCACTGAAAGTGTCTGTCACATTTTAGATAAGTATGGCAAAGTTCAGTTTGTTGCTTTAGATATTTCAAAGGCATTTGACAGGGTTTTTAGTGCTTGTCTTCTTCATAAGTTGAAGGATTATAGTGTTTCTGGCAGTTTCTTTCATTTGATTTAATTTTTCTTATCAAGCATCAGAACAACAGTTGTTTTGAACAGCCGTCTACATTTTTTAGCATTAATGCAATTTAGTCTTTAGTATTTCAAGATATTTTTGTGTAGTTTTGGTAAACATATCTGTTAAAATCAGATCTCAGTGTTATTTTCATATTTATATATATATATATATATATATACACACACATATATGCATACACACCCACCCACACAAATTGTAAGAAAAAAAAGAATGTAGGCTGAAAATATAAAATAAACCAAGGACTTAATTCCAAAATCAGAACCTAAATATGATATATTGTAATAATATATTAATAATATTATTAATACAAATAATATAATAATATAATACTAATAATATAAATAATAATATATAATAAGTACTGGTTCAAACTGACAAGGTTTCTCCAGGCATGTGGTTACATCTGACTCAACAAGAAATGGGCACATATGGAGCTAAGGATGGGGTGGTGGTGATAAAAATGCTGTTATTGTTAGCAAGAACCTACTAAGTTATAAGAGGAGAACATAATCTAATACCAAGAGAACAATTAAATATATAACATACATATTTTATCATATATATGTATATATATATATATATATATATATATATAAAAGTGAACATTGAAGTCAACACTCAGGGGCAACAGGCTGTTTCATGCTAGACACAATACTCAGGCCATATGTGTTGGTTTTTTTCTCGACTATTTATATATACGGGTCAGTGGTGCATTGTGGGTAGTCCATTCTGATGGTTATTTTGGTGGAAGTGGTTTCTTTATTTATTTATTTGGGTTAATTTATTTTACTTGTTTTTATTTATTTTTATTTTATATATTTATTTATTTATTTGGTTTTTGTTGTTTTTGTAAAGCAGTAAAAAATTTTTGAGATTAGTTCAGGTGGTTTATTTATTTAACAGTTTGTTTTGGTCTTGGTAGGTAATTAAAGCTATTTTTCCGTCCAATTTTTGGCTTGATTGCTGTTAGTCTATTCTAACTGTTATTTTGGCAGAGGCAGTTTTTAATTTGTCTGCCCACAATGCACCACTGACCTGTATCTATATATATAGTCAATAATAAACAAATTAAAACTTTTATATTTACATAGACTCTATCTCTGTTATTGAGTACGTTATCCCATATATATAACACATCTTAAAGCTGTATTTATATATATATATATATATATATATATATATATATATATATATATATATATATATATATATATATATATATATATATATATATATATATATATATATATATATATATATATATATATATATATATATATATATATAGTTTTAAGATATGCTATATTTATGGGTTAAAATGCTCAATATCAGGGATAGAACATATGGGTTTGTC
The DNA here is from genome assembly GCA_903632075.3 of Acanthosepion pharaonis. Classification (NCBI taxonomy): domain Eukaryota; kingdom Metazoa; phylum Mollusca; class Cephalopoda; order Sepiida; family Sepiidae; genus Acanthosepion; species Acanthosepion pharaonis. Next base: position 1,579,064 of record CAHIKZ030005621.1, on the reverse strand, counting down.
CCCTGTGTGTGTATATATATATATATATATATATATATGCATGAATGTACTGATCAATAAAGATGCAATCATATGTTGTAATCAAAATTTATTAATAATTCTCACATTCCCAGGTTGCTCTTATTTATTAAATTTTTTCTTAAGAATTCTTTGCTAACAAACTCTTTAATAAGAACTGCATGAAAGACATTTTTGCTGCTATAAGTGCTTACAAGATAACCATGTGGTTTGTATATGGTATGTATAAATGTGAAGCATTTTTACACAGAATGAAAAATGGAAATTCTGAATCTGTTTGCAAATATCAGAATTGTGCTTCTGAATCCTTTGCATAATTAGTTGATGATTTGCTTGAAGCTTACTAAATTCCTTTTGCCAAGAATTTGGCAAATACTTACACACAAAAATATCCTCAGGTTTATTTTCTCTGAAATATTCAAAAATTTTTTCCACTATTTTATAATGATACTTGTTATGGCGGTGTTGTAGGTACACATTGGTGCAATTTGCAGCGGATCCAAGAGAGAGCCAAGTTTGAGGTCCAGTTGAGTTTGTTATATTCATTCATGCCACCCAGCTTTCTCCTCCCAGTTATGGGTAAATAGCAGGACAGACTAAGGAGGCATGGTGGAGTAATGGATAGTGGCTTGGATTGAGGAATCGGACAGCTGAGTTCGAATTCCAGTCAAATCCATTACATTCACTTACGTGCTAACACCTTTGGGAAAGGTGTTAATCCTCTTTCTTCTCCCTCCAGCTATGGGCAAATAGCAGGACAGACTGGGCTCTATAGCCTTGGATGGCAACTGGTCTAGGAGAAGGAAAACTCTGAATTTAAACCTGCTCTTAGAGGAGGGTGAATAGAGTCTCTCTGAGCCTTGGTTGGCAATCCATTTAGTGTTAGTGTCACGATAAAAACACCCTTGATAGCCCTAGCGAAGCATCAAGAATTCAGCTATTTGACAAGATTATGAACTACACCAATCAAAGTATTGGTGAGTTCAATCTCGGCTAAGGCCGCAAGTGAGTGAGTGAGTGAGTGAGTGAGTGAGTGAGTGAGTGCCCTATAGCTTTCATTTGAAACCAGTCTAGGAAAAGGAAAACTGAATTCAAACCAACCTGGAGAGGTTTGGACTCTGTCAGCTTATCTTGCTGCAGACACACCACTTTTGCTACAGCTGCAGTACATACGATACCCACAAGACCCTAATGGATTAGTTTTGATCATCACACTGTTTTTTTTTGTGTTAAAAAATGATCATCTACTATTTTAAAATTCTGTCTAAATTTTGTTATATTTGTAGATTGTTTATGGTCAAATAGATGAAAGTGCTCAAGTATGGTGGCTACCAATATCGTTATAGTTTGTCTATATTTCTGTGATGAGGTATTATGTACACTATTTACATTGTTTGGACTATCATCTTCATCTTTGTTGCCATATTTATCACAACATTTCGGCCATTGTATGCTCCGGCCTTCTTCAGGTGGTTGGAATGTCAGACTGAACCCTTTATTTCATTCGCTGGGGTAGACTGTTCTAGTTCCACATGCCATGTCTAATGGATGTCAGTTATCATTTATCTCCTGTTAATTCCCCTCTTCACTGCCTTAACCAGGTATTGGACTCACACACTCTCACTGGATCTAACTATCCACTGTGTCATGTGTTCTTGAGGACATCTGTGTATGAATTTCTGGCTATTATAAACCTAATGCCTTCAGCATACATTTTTCACCAGTACTCATAACACAATTTTTGCTGTTATCATTGCATATTTTTTTATTAGAGCTCATATTGCATTTTTTGTTGTTGTTATTGCTTTTCTCTGGCACTCCTTATTACTGTTTCCCATACTGTATTCATTTCTATGCTTGGTTGGCTCAGAAGATTTTTGTGACCTAGCATATGTGCTGATTCCATAAGTTTTCAAATTTTTCAATGATGTTCTTTGTCTATGATTTCAACCTGATCACACAAAGGGTGGCGATTTCATTATGGTTGTTTTCAGAGTTGATATAAAACTACCTGGTGAATAACAGTTGCAAAGAAGTTTGTTATTTTCATTATTTGCATTATTGTCCTCATCTTTATTGTTATTATCATATCATTTTGGCCTTTATGATCCTCAGTTTTCATGCATAACTATTTGATACTTGTTTAAGCAGTGTTGGTGCAATGAATAATGGATCAGGATGAGAACTCAGAGAGTCAAGTTTGAGGTCATCAGGTGCTTGTTGATAACCCTAATGGAATTTAAAACTGAACACGTTATTTTATCTAAGGGGTACATTGTTCTCATTACAGGCAATCCTTGAATTGGGCAGTGTAGAATTGGACTCAATGCAAATGAGTTTTTAACTGAGCAGTACTAAGTAAGAACAAGACAAGATATCCAAAAATATGATCAGTGGAATAAGAACAATCTATTCATGTAGATTAAATAAAGGTTTCAGATTAAAATTCTGACAAGGTGACTTGAATCAAAAATCCCACCCAATGAAAGCCAGCTAACACCTTCTGATGATAATAATATCAAAGATGAGAACAATTGCGAAACTGATGAAAGCAGAATCCATTTTGAAGGTGGAAAAACAAATCTAGCACAGAAGTCTATGTATGAACAATTAGTGAGAAAAGTGCAACAAAATATTGTCTTCTCTATACAGACTGTCCAGGATGATTTATTTATTTGAAAACAAATTTGTTTGCAACTTTAGGGATATTTATTTCATGATCATATTTTGTGAAGCCCAGGCAGGATAAACAAACATATGTGTCTTACTGACTGAATTTGACTGCCACTTTGATCACTGGAGTGATGTCACATGAACTATATGACTTACCTCTACCAAAGGGAGATAACTGTCTTCTATATCCCTACATTATTTTAAAAAAATCATGTTAAAATTATTTTTACATCACCAAAAGAATATTGAATCAGATTTAAAATAAGAAGAAAAAGACATTTTTTCATTGTACTTGCAAATTATTCTTTAAATTCAGAATCTTTATTTTCAGATTTTATAACTTTATTTTTATGTTGACCTTTTATTCATCAAATTTTATTTGACAGTAAAAGAGGAGAAAAAAAGTCTCTAATGGAATGATTTTAACTATATCCTCCTGGTGTTAGTTTTATCTAATGTCTTCTTTGGGACATATATAATCTCTCTCTCTCTCTCTATATATATATATATATACATATATATATATATAAACATTTGTATACATTATATGTTTTAGAAGCTCCAAAAATGGACATTAGAAAGATGAAATAATCATTGTTCTATTGATGACAGAAAGTATATTTATTACTTTGTTATTAATTCTTTATTTTCCACTATAAATGAAAAAAAAATTCTAACACAGCATCTAAATATACAACTGAAAAAGTAATTTTATTTATAATCTCAAATATTTTTTTCTGGAAATCAGATTTACTCCAAAGTATCCATTTTTTTCTTCTCTTTATATCTTATTCATGTTGTTAAAAATAACTTCATATATGAAACTGATATTTTCGTAAGACCTCACTATGATTAGAAGATTTTCATATATGAATCTTTAAATATATTTTTTCCTCTTGTTATATTCTGCTCAGATTTTGAATTTTGACCTCTCAGCTTTGTCAACATCTTGGAACAATTTGCCATTGTCATAACAAAAGGTCTGCTGGATGGTGTCGCCAGTGCAAGGGAGATAATTTTGGCATAAAGAGATAGTTATGAATAAAGTTTTTTTTTGTAAATTATTTCTGTTTAATAAATATATTCTGATAAATATATCTTAAAAAGCAATTCTGTGAAAATGGATACTGACTTAATTTTAAACTTTTGATTATTCTTCCTTCATGTATCATGGTTCTTCAGGACATCAGGGGTCATAGCTCTCGACAACTTCTTATCATTTTTACTGTTTATCTCCTTACTGTCCTTCTTGGTCTGCCATCCATTTCCAATATTACATTAAGTAGGATACTCCCTTTTCCCCTTTTCCTCTTCTTGCCTTCCATATGTTTCATTAGTATTAAATTCTCCAAACCCTCTTTCTTCACTATGTGTCTCCAAAATTTCAATTTTTCTGTTTCTGATTCTAAGTATAAGTAGCCATTATGTTCTCATTTATGTTAAAGTTTGCATATTTCTCACATGATCCACCCATGGAATTTTTAGTATCTTTGTGGCCTCTCACTTCATCTTCATCTCTGAGGAAATTGTTCAGCATGCTTTACAATATAGGAGGATTGATATAATGTAACAGTTTAGTACTCTTTTTGACTAGATTGGATTGAATGGTGGGTCTGTTTTATTTATACATTTTTTTTTCATTCTCACTATTGATTCACTGGTTTAGGTAAGTGAGAATTCTGCTCTAAAATTCTCTAAGATGAAAATATATCATTTAGAACTTTCTACTGATTCCCTTGAAGGGTATTCTAATTGAAGAAATTCTTGAATCTTCCTAAGTTGTAATGAAATAGACTATTGTTAGTTATGGATGTTATACAATTTCAAATTAGATTCTGTTTCCCTCCACATTAAAATCTGTCAGCTAAGTCAATGCAACAACAGTAAAATTAAAAGTAAAAATTTGAGCTCTGTGTATAATATCCAGCTTACAAAACAATCTTTCCCCAAAATATAAAATACAATTTAAATGAAGTCAAACATTGCTATTACAGAAAAAGTATGAGAGAAAACTCTGATTTGTGTATCCACCCAGACTGCTTAAAAGGACCTGCTTGTGATGCTCAAGGCAGTATGCATGTGAGTAGGCAGGCACACACTGACAGCACCAGTGTTTTTTTTCATTGATTTGTTTTTTTACAGCTTGTCAATCTTTTGCAGTTTATTTAAAAGCAGAAGATATTTTATATTGTAAGAATTTTTTAAAGATAATAATGATTTACTGGTACAAATTCTACTAATTAATCCATATCAGAGGGGAGAAACAGTGGATTCATACCTTTTCAAATGGTATTTTTGCATGTAAGTGAACCTGACTGGAAGTTGAACTTGGCTCTCTAATTTCCAATTCTAAACCATTATCCATTCCACCATATGCATAGCACCAGTTATTGTTCTCAAGTAGTCACCCATCTAGGCAATTACCAGGACCAACATTGCTTAACTTCAGTGATCATACAAGAACTGGTTTTTCAATGTGATATGGCCGCAAGCTACCCGCAGTGGCCTCAGTCAATACCAGACCTTACTGATTCCCTTATCCTCCAGGTTGCTTTCTTTGCCCACAAAAAGACATTGATCCTTGATATCAGCAATGCAAAGAAATTTATTTTAACATATCTTGTCTCTTTTTCTTCAACCTGACTGGCAGTACTTTTTCTTTTGTTTCATTTGTACTCATGCTCTCATACAAGGTATATAACATGGCTATTAATAAATGCCAAGAAGTAATATACACTTATCTGATCTCATACACCTGAACTGGTTTGCTGTTATAAATTTGAGAAGAAAACAAGGTTTTAATATCAGATATATTTTCTCTATACAATACAACTGTTTCATAACCAGTCATGTCTACATTAAAGCTTTACTTTATCTTTAACCACATTTTACTTTAGCAAAATCAAACAAGATAAAGTGTAGGGTTTAAAAATCATTCTGTTCAGACTATGGTTTCCTAACCCTGTAATAAAAGACGTCAAAGGAAGGATAAGGTTTCACTCTTGTAAAATCATTGATTTGATTCTAAGACTAAAGATTCATTGCAGGAAATGATCTGCAGTTCTCAAAAAAGTATTGATAAAATGTCATATCAGGCAACTCATTAACAGTTATATCTTGTTTTTCTCTTCTTTTTTTTTCTAATTCAAAACATAATATGTTATAAAAGGTTAAAATTGAATTGGTTTCCTACTGTCTTGTTAAGAATCTGTGTAGGAGAATGGTTTTTATAGAAACTAAGTGATTAGAATACTGTATTCCTTGAGAGATTTTGCTGGTAGCTAACAGAAGATGACAAATAAAAAGTTGCTTTTTCTTCTTCATCGGCCATTTACCATTGAATCTAGCTCTTTGAAAAACTTCTCTTGTTAATTCCTTCTTCAAGGTATTAATTATGGTTCTGAAAGATTTTCCTCATAAAATATTCTCCCTTTCAAAACCTGTCTTAATCTAATTTGGTAAAGATTTTTATGTTTTTATATCTGCATTTACAAGTGCCATGTTTGTAACGTTTGATTTATTCAATCAATATCAATATGAAATTCTTCTAAAGCTCAAATAGATTTGTTTTGGAAAAACTGCACCAATTTCCAAGACAAGAAAAACAGCACCACTAAGTGACAGTACATTTCAAAATGGCCACTACAGAGAAAAAAGCTTAAAATCTTCACTTTTATATTTTCTTTTTTTTTACAATGTTTTTCACCCTGTACAAGGCCCAAAAGCCACTCAATGTAGAAGATTAAGGAGTAAGAAGAACAGTTTGTGGGCATATATGAGGAAGATAATGATTAAACCTAGACTTGAACAGATTAAGATTGTAGTGATCTGAGCAGTATCCTCTTGAGAGTCAGTTTCACAAAGCAGTAATTTGGAGAAAAAAAGTTGTCCAACTGGAACATACATTTTACCAATGTAATATTAAACGAATTGAGGGTTGTCTGCTATAATATGCATTATATGCAATATGCAGATATCATTTCGCCCCAAACAAGGAAATAATACTACTCAGATGCAGGGGGTTGCAGGGAGTGAGGGAAAAGACTTTAGTGAGAAATGAGGAAAAAGATAAAGCAACAGGATTCATGAAAACAGAAGATGGTGATTGACATTGTGTCTAAATAAGAATTATCTGGTGTAGACACAGTGAATCAAATTTCCTAGTATTAGATGTAGCAATGGATTCAATCACTGTACTTCATGTCAGTGGAAAATGTGATTCCAAGAAGGTGCAAAGGGTTACTCTCCTGGAGTTTAACACCATCCATGTTCAAAAAAGTTTCTCTGTGGTTAGTAAATGAAAGCTTATTTGTTTTGGAGTCATGCAAATTTACAAGCTTTGCCAGTTTCACTTTGTTGGATCCATCAGACTTGGAACTAAGCCAGGAGTAAATAGTTGTGAACTGGGGAACATTTTTCATTAGTGGTAGTTGCAGCCGGACAATTCAACTGTGCTGGAAGTTTATGTTTCTCTGTTCATTGTAAGATTTGTTTGTAAATTTTTTATTGAGTTTGCTACAAATGATTTCAGTAAATTAAAAAATAAAAGGTGTCTTTTAATTAGAAATTGATACCCAATTTTGAAAGCTCTAACACAGACATGTTTGTGGTTGATTGGGTAGAAAAAGTTAAACTTACATGTAATCTCTTCAATACAAAGAAAACTGAGTCTGTAGTAATCTCATAATCACATAAATAAAAACAAGTCAAATTCTCAAGATTCCATAGAAGAAAAAAAAAACTGTCCTATTGGTGGGAAATTTAAAGACGTCCTCCTTTTCAAGTGACCTCTTGCAAGGAGAGTACATGGAATTGAGGAGCTCCACATAGGAAGACCACAGTTAAGTCAACTTAACCAAATATCACTTTTTCATGTTTAATATTGCCTTTACTGATAAGCTTATCACTTCCAAATAATCTATTAATTCACCAACACAACCAATAGACAGAAATATTCTGTTTGCAACAACATTACAATAACTTTCATATATTTACCAAACATGTACAACAAAATCCTTCTGATAACATATATATATATATATATATATATATATATATATATATATCAGCTAAAATGAGAACAAATAGAGTATAATTCCACCATACGTAACATTTAATTTGAATGTGGTCTCAATACAGAGTAGAGCTAAATAGTTTTTATTTTAGGATATTAAAACATGTTAAAAATCACTAGATAATGGCAATTATGTTTCAACACTATAAATGCGTCTCCTCAGGCAATGTTAAACTACTGGTGAGTGAAAGATTAATTTAATTTCAAAAGCAGAATATATATATATATATATATATATATATATATATATAGATAGATAGATATACATATAGATATAGATATATACACATTATAAATAACACACTTTGTTGTTGTGATGATGATAAATATATGTTGTATTTTACTCTCCAAAAACAGGAGTCAAGCAAGGCCCATCTTAACAATTCTACTTCATTCATCTGTTGAAGCTTTTACTCTCTCCAAACAGTCAAAGAAAAAAAAGACATTACAGCAATAAATGAAGTAATGTATCCAATATTTGTTGTTGATTCATTTGTAACTTATGAACAACTCCTGTTTGGCTGAAGTATCTGACTACAGCTACTTTATATCTTTCTCACAAATGGATTCTACAATTGTTAACAATTTATTGTCTCAAGCCAGGTTAATATTGAAGAATGAAATAGAACTCTATGACTGACATATAAAATGGCAGAACCAAGATGGACAAAACTGCTAAGTTTACATGCTACAGATGTCATGTATCTAATTACATAACAAAATATTTCTTGCTTCAATGTGGAAGGATGTATGTAGATCAGCCAGTGACAGGGATCAAGGAAAGAAATATGAATCAGTCACAAAGTCTTGCTTCATCAGGAAATAGAATAGGTGAAAATACAACAGGGTAGTCTGCTCCCCAAGAAAAATGTTAATGTCGTGCTAACTCTAATTTTGATGGATTATAGAAGTTCCTTCTCATTTGAAAGTCAACTTGCAAATGTGCTGACTGTTAATTAGAAAACTTCTGTGAAAAGAAAAGTACCAATGATGACATGGATAACCTGGATTCAGCTGAAGCATAAGTTTTGGTAGTAAGCAAAAACTGTTAAGATTTTATTTTCTTCTGAGATTTGACGTCATTAAGATGCTGGATACCATTCAGATGAATCAATCACACAGTGAACCTAGGAAGAAGTATCTGTGTGAACAATGATTCAGGTTAATGAATGTGATTTCTGTATAAATCTTGATAAGCAAAAATAGACAGCCACATCAAAATGGTCAGTTAAATGAGAGCCTAGGAATTTACAGAATAATTTCAGTATACCCCTGTATCTACAGATTTCAGGAAGAATATGAATTTAGCTGACTTGTCAATGGCAAGCAGAAGAGTTGCATCTGAAGACTGATTCCTCTTGGTACATCACTGGATATACAACACTGATTGGTAAGGTGAAGTTGAAGACTAAAGCCACTTGTGAGGTGTGAATAAGAAGATGACTTTAGTATACTAATATAAATGTTTAATCTTTCTGGTGATGTCTCAAAGGTGAAGTTCAAACAGAACATAGCATATAAACTAATTTGGATGCTACACAAATGGTTGGGTTTAGGGAATAAAGAAACTGAGCTGATAATGCCTGGGTATACTACTGTTATTGAAGCTCAGTCAAATAAAGGAAATTGATTGGACATCAAGGAGTGAATAGAAAACTGTATTTTGACAAGTGAATTTACCCTTTCCTATCAAAGGTAAATATTCAGTCAGTGATCAAGAAATGCAGACCCTGCCAATGTATAGATCCATTGACTGAAAGAACAATTAGGGATACATACTTGGCACAGAAAATGGATATCACACATTGTTATAGCAGGCATTACTTGACACATATTGGCTGCAAACTTTCATTTTTTTTTCAATTTGGAAACTTTGATGTTTGCATGTATCTGTATAAGTTGAGTTTATATATTTTCAGAGATGTCTGCCAGTCAAGCTTTTGTGAATAATGCTATGGCACACTACAGCAAGGCTTTTACAGATTTTGTGGATGAATGAAGCATTTTGATATATTTTCAATGTGTGTACACTTTGTTGCAAAATGAAAAAGTGTCATAAGAATGTCAACATGGACTCTGAGTTGTATATCTGAGGTTGTGAACTGGTACAGCCTAATATCAAAGAATGTTTCATCCTCAGCAACATCTAATGAAATCCACAAATACAAGGGCAATGATGTCATACCTTTCTGAAGACATGGATAAAATGGAAGATACTGTCTCAGTAAAAATGTCTTGAAACAAGTGAACATCTGAGTTGTGTTAAAGGGAGTCACTGTGATCATCAGCGCACAATCTATTTTAGTTGATGATGATGTCCCATACAATCTCAAGGACATTTGATCAATGATGTTGGAGAACTTCAACAATGTACCCTCCTTTTTGCAATGTTTCAAAAGCAAGTGATGCAGTTGATGATGGTGGTAGTCTTAATGAAATGGAAGAAGCCCTTCATATAAAGCATCTGATTCTATGATGGATCACCAATTGTGATAAATCACTTCATGATATATAACCAGAGGAAGACAGACTAGTGAGTGTTATGTTTTAAGGTCATAGCTGGATGGTGTATCAGTGTGACATATTGTTCACTGAGTTTCATTTGTAAAAAAAATATATAAGGAATTTTACTACATGATCTTTATTTACCCAAGAAATAATTTGATCTGTCTGTGAATACAGGGTGTGACAGAAATATCTCCTACATAATGGTAAGACATTAGCTAGATGAAGACACCATTGCCAAAAATTCTACACCCTACATTTATCATCTCATTGTCATAGGCAGAACATGTTGCCGAGTATTGGGGTGCTCAGTGACATTTCCTTCTGTGAAATTAGTCCTATGTAGGATCTGAAGACACCACATGGTAGGATAGGAGGGTTCTGGGGATGGAGAACTCTGGTTTTTCTTTGGTCTCTTTTCCTCTTTGTCTTCTGGTATTTTCAAAGGATGTTGTTTTTTGTGGATTGCTCTTCTCCAATTGGTTCTTTTGGGATTTTCTGTCTCCCAATTTTGAGATTGTTTTCTGTCCTCAACAAAGTGTTTTTGAGCTGATCCTTGAATTGATGACATGGAGCTCCACGTGGTCTCTTGCTAGATGCAAACTCCGAGAAGAGGATTTGTTTGGGTAGGTGGTTGTCTGCCATTTGAACAAGGTGCCTGGCCCATTGAAGTTTGAGGGAAGTCATGGGGGTTTCTAAGCTTTCCATCTTCAAGCAGAGAACTTCATTGTTTGTGATCCAGTCCAGCCTAAAAATAATTTTTTTTTTAAATTCTATAAATATATATATTCCAGACCATAGCAAAGGCAATGGAAAACTGTCTTTGCTAAGAAAGCATGTCAAGCAATTCACAGATTATAAAGAAAGAACTGTAGAGAGTTATGATCACTTATGTCATAAACGGACATTCATTATAGATATTTACCTAGTGTACCTAGGTCTGGTACAAGGCCATTCTTGTAGAGTACCAAAAAATATTTTAGTCCAGAGAAGTAATGATCTGCTCAGCTTGATTGCTGATTGTCATCCCTTGCTTGACAAGTTACCTTGAGATTGACAGAATCTATTAAGTTCTATCCAAAAGTTTGTAGAATGTGAACATGAAATATAATGGTAATTGTGACATCAGCTGTTTCCATCCACAGAAACATTTGACATTCACTGATTAAGCAGTTAGCATTATTGTCAATCAAACTTTATAAAATCTTTCTCTTAAAGCAGTTTTTCTAGAAAAATAGGTTTCTCAAGTCTATTGTTATAACTCTTCCTGTTATTGATGGGGTTTCCTTCCAAGCATGTTATGGTAGTGTTGAAAATTAATATCTTGAACATTTAATTATTTTCTCTTTTAGTTATATATGCTATCCATTTTAGTTGCTGCATATGTTATAAGTCCTTAAGTTAATATTCTTTGTTTCTGGATCTGTAGTGCCAGTCTGTGAAATTCAATGAAGGATGGACTTCTTTAAGATCTAGAGTGTCTTAAAGACATTGGTGTCCTCAATAATGATTTATCCTAAAACTTAGAGTTTTCATTGTCTCCATCAACACCTTCTCTGGCTTTCATTTCCTACTGAAATAAAGTGGAATGAATCATTTGCTAGGTCTCTAGCTAGGAAAGTTGGGTTACTATGTCATACTAGACAACTTTTATCACCAGAATCTATCTTAAACATTTATAAGTTTACCATTTGTCCATGCATTGAATATTGTTGCCACATCTGATGTTGTGCTTCTGCTATTGTATTTAAAGATTTTTGATAAAATACAAAGAATCTGCAATGTTATTGGTACTGACCTGGCATCTCATCTTCAGTCACTTTCCTACTTCTGTCATGTAACATATCTGTGACTTTTCTATAAATATTTTCTTGATAATTGTTCTGATGAACTTTCTTCTTTGGTACTTAGATCTTATGAATTTAAGTGCAGTACTAGATTGACAGCTAGGTCACATTATTTTACAGTTGAAATTGCTAGATGTAACTGTAATTTCTATGATAACAATTTCTTTTTTTTTCACTCCTTACTTATTGAATTCTCTTCTGGCTCCATGTTCTCCAGTCAAGTTTGATCTTCAAAAAATGGTCTTTTGTTGTTGCTGCTCCTTAATAATGTTTTCTTTTTTTATATTCTTCCATTCTCCACCTATTAATGGCTTTACTACCTTGCATCAGGTGAAATGATTAAAAAAAAATGTAAGAGGGAATCATTTTTTAAATCTTCCATTTTCTCTTCTGGCTTCTTGCTTTCCAGTTAACTTCGATCTTCAAAAATTCCAATGCAATGTCAATTGTTATCTTTTGTATTCTTAATTCCTGTTCTTTTATTCTTCTCTTGCCTTAATAATCCCTTAATCTTATCTTACCTGGAGTGAAATGACTAAAAAAGTATTTTGCCTTCTGTTTGTGTATTGGTTCATAAGTGGTCATGGCAAATGCTGATATAAGATTTGCATATGGCTTTTTTTAAAAACTCCTTAGAATTTCTGATAACTGTTGATTAAGTGTTGTTTCATCAAGAGCTCTGATTAATAATAATTGGATTTAGCAATGCAAACAACATGTACATGCAAAAACTAGAAGCTGATGAAAGTATATAAAAATAAAAAAAAATCTTTCTTGGAAATTAAAATGGCTCACCTGATCAAGATTGAGAGAATGGATCTATTATAATTTATGTAACAAGCAGGAAAAAAATTTAAAGATTTATGATAGCATAATGGAAATAGAATCAATGAGCAGAATTCAAATTCTGTGCTTGCCTGTTGTGTTCATTTATGCACTAATTACCTTGGGGAAGGCATGAAACCATCTTTTATCCATTGTTTCAGCAATGGGATAAATAGCAAACTTTGTCACCTGGTTTCTACACAAAGCCGAGAATAAATACTCTGAATCCAAAACCACTTTAAACTAGAGTTTACGAAGTAGACAATTGACAGATGATTAAAGATAAGTGTGGAGAGCTATTACCATGTATGTTCTTGGCCTCAAGTTTTCAACTGACCTGAAATTGAGTGACTACATCAAATTAATAGCTGTATCTACTGCACAGAATTTCCTCACAGATGAAAATAACTTGAGGTGACAGGTGGTTCTACAGAAGGATGTCGAGAATATCATGACCTGAGTATGTGAACAATGGGGATGTTTTAAGGAAAATAGAAACAAAAAGGATGTTTATCCTCAGAATCAGAAAGTGGGTTTAGAGAATTTGACACTCACAGGGCATATAGAAGGCAAGAGGAGAAAGAGGAAATCAGCAAGAAACCAACCTAACAAATTTGTATAATTGGATGACAGAACAGGGAATGAGAGGGATGGTGAAAATACAAACCTTACTAAGAACTACTAAGGATAAGAAATCATGGAGAGACATGACTTAAAGAAGAAAAAAGTATTGCTGTAGTTTGTAGGGGCAAAAAGAAATCACAGATATATCAAGCTATGCTTTGTATTTAATCATTGTAGATAGTCAATCATGTCAAAAGAAAAAAATGCCATCAGAGGTTTTTAGTAAGGTAATGTACTTAATGCACGGTACCAAATTTTTCTGACTTCTCAAGTCTCTTAAGTGATACCAATTTCCTGCAATGAAATGACATAGCATAAAACCTTTTGTATCAGTTGAAAGAGAAGAAAATTCTCTCATGTTTCGAAAGTGCAATCAGTGAATGGTTTCATCTTGCAGCTAAAAAAACAAACAAACTTTACATTAAAAATTTTTTAGTCTTTAGATGGGCACATAAAATAAAGGTCTTTAAAAGCTGAAAATGTTATTGAAACACTCCAAAAAACAAAAACAAAAATCACGTATATAATGTACTAATATACTGTACATTCAATAGATGAATAAGAATTTACATACGTATAAAAGTAATATATACAGATTCATATTGTTGATAAAATAAAGGATTTTTATTTTTCGTTAATGTTCATCTAATACAAGGCCCAAGAGCCACTCAAAGTAGAGGGCTACAATGAAGTTGTATTAACATAAGAAGGAGCAAGAAGTGATGTTCTTAGGGTTTTGCAAGAAAGATAACAGCTGATTCTAGACTTGAAGAGGTCAAGATTTAATTAGTGAAAAAAATTTCCGAGTTCAGTCGAAGACGTTAAATGTATAGTGTTGATGGAGACTTTAGAAGGAACTGAAAACCCGATACTAAATGGGAAACACTGGATAAACCACTACTCTTGTTTAAAACACTGGGGAGGAGTCAATATGCATAAACTTGATGTTGCTTTAAAAAGACACAAATATATGAAATATATAGTTATATGTACATATCTTTTTAGTAATCAAATTTTCCTTGAAAAATCTGGAATAATTTCTATTCAGCATTTTATTATATGAATTTAACCTGCATGAAACAGGATACTTTTATAATGATCCTCAGAAAAAAAAAAGCTGTTGTTCATCATAATGGATGTTATGGATTCTTCTTGAATATTCTCTGTCTCTTCAAGAGGTGGGAGATCATGACACTCCACAACTTCATATCCTTCATAGGTTAACATTATTTGCCTTTTTACTATGCCTCCTTGCTCACTTTTGCCCTCCATTTATGCAAACACTTTAGGTAGGTTACTTGCTGTTTTCTTCTGCTCTTCTTGCTTTCAATATGTTCTGGGAATGTTCATTTTTCCAATTCTTCTTTCCTTACGTGTGTTCCTTAAGTTTCAGCTGTCTCTTTCTTATAAGCATCCTTTTCATTTCCAATTTTCTTAAAACTTCCTCTTTATTCATATGTTTGGTCCATAGGATTCTCAATATCCTTCTGTAGAACCACATTTCTGCTGCCTTGAGAAATTATCCAGCAGTCACTGACATATAAGGGGTTTGATATTTCAAATCATTTGTGCCTTCTTTTCTTTGTTTCTAATATTTTTTTTATCTTTGTTCTGGATAAATAATATTAATTTATCAAAAACAGATATTTCAAAATCTTATTAGAAACAGAAATTATTTGAAACTTAGATAATATCTCTGTTAAATACCATCCCTTCAAGACATTGGTGATCATGGCTCTCCACAATTTCCTGTAGCTCTTAATAAATTTTGTGTCTTTGTTGCCTCTCTTAAATTCTGTTCTGCCATCGAATTATTAAAGTTCACAAGATAGGTTATGTGTTGATTTTCTCTGATCTGCTTGCCTTCAATATGTCCTTGTAAGAATTAAATTTTCTAAGCCTTTTTCCTCATTATGTAGCCTAGAAATTTCAACCTTTTGATGTTATGTATAAGTATCCTTTTTGTTTCTATTTTCTCTAAAAACTTTGTTGTTGTTCACATGTTTGATCCATCATATTCTCAGTATACTTCTGCGCAATCACATTTTTCTTTCTTCTTCATCTGTGAGGAGATAGTCCAATATTCACTGTCAGAAAGGAGGCCGATATTACATAACAGTTCAGTACTTTTTTCTTTGTTTCTTATGAAATTTTTCTGTTTCCTAATACTTGACTTTTAGAATGAGTGCAATGAAAATCAATTGAATTTTGCACTTCATCATAACAGTGTCCAATCCTTGCTGAATTCTCAGCTTTTCTAACATTGTACCAGATAAGACTATAATTAGTAAATAAATTTGTAAATTATCAATTCAAATATTAAAAACTTTACTTCTCAAAAATATGTTAGAAATGATTTTTAAACTATTTAAAATTAACAGTATTTCAATAACTGAAATTTGCCTACAAAGATTGGTTCAATGATATTTTTTATAAAAAATTTGAATTTTCTTCAAATGGTGTTGTCTTCTGCAGCTTTTATTCCAACTTTGGTCTAGTCCCTTTTGAAGAAAATCCAATTTTTTACACAACATCATTGAACTGTTCTTCAGAAACAGTATTATAAAGATTGACTATTCTGAGTCCAGTTTGAAATTCAAACAAATTTCGCCTAAAGAAGGCTGTAGCATACAATGGCCGAAAAGTTGTGAGTGTGACAATAAAGATAAGAACAACAGCCTGAATAATGTAAATAATGTAAATAATTACAATGCTTTATCTCAGAATGACGTTTCAGTCGTTATAACTCTGATCTTCTTCAGGTGAGTGGAATTTTTAAATCTAAATTATTTTTGATTGCATAAATGGTCAAAATTTGTGATGAATTATACATACAAAACTGACAATAGATATAGTAGCCATTTTGCTACAATTTGCTGGAAAGGCCTTTGATCAGGAGATTGGAAATTTTGAAGAGCATGGAATCACCTCTTAATTGCTGTTGTCTCCAGGTCCACCCTGACATGTGGTGGTAGGACATATTAGAGTCCCAGCTATGGGCAAATAGTGAATCCCTCAAACAAAAAACTATGAAAGTATAAAAAGAATTTTTATAATAAAAAAACAGTAATACATTTTTATATAAAAAAAATTACCAATATTACATTTTATCTGTTGTTGAAGGCATAAAATTTTACACTATTTACATTATTCAGCCTATTGTCCTCATCTTTGTTGCCATATTTATCACAATGTTTCGGACGTTGTACGCTCCAGCCTTCTTCAGGTGGTTGGAATGTCAAACTGAACCCTTTATTTCGCTCACTGGGGTAGATTGTTCTAGTTCCACATGCCATGTCTAATGGATGTCAGTTATCAGTTATCTCCTGTGAATTCACTTCTCCAAGTTGTCCACTGCCTTAAACAGGTATTGAACTCACAACTGTTTGGGTCCTGTCACTGGATCTAGCCAATGCCTTTATCCACTGTGCCATGTGTCCTTAGATATGGCATATGGCAAATCCAGTAATTGTGATTTCTTTTTCCAGTTTTCATGGGGTACTTCCTTCCTAAATGTTTGTTTGAAGTTGTGTAAAATAATGAAAATTGACATAAAAAAACCTACTCTTAAATCAAGGTGAATAGTGAATTTGATTTGAGATGAATATTTATGACAAAGACTAAAAACTGAACATATATTGGCTAATATTCAGAATTTCTGACCTGTTCAAACGTAGTTTGTAAATGTTTAACCAATTAATACCTAGTGCCCCATTTTGGATCACATGTTTAGCTTCATATCTCATCAGAATCTACTATAAAAAGCCGTTTTGCAAATGTGTAACCTTGATGCCTCAGCTCCCAAAAATGGTCATTGAAAAGAACAGTTATTGTCACTGCTATTACTCTACACTTTTGACTCTCTTGGAAATGTTTATTTATTTTATTTACAAGATTATAAAAAGATGGGAACCAAATACAGTGCAATATTTATTATTTCCCTAAATTTAGAAAGAAATCTTTTTATTCAAAAATTTATAAAAATTTACAAAATTATCAAAATATATAAACCAGCAACCATGGAATGTTCATTATTTATCATTTTATAAATAACTATGAAAACAATTTTTTATTCAATCTAATGTATAAATGATATTTAATATCTTTTTTTGTGAATTCTTAAGAATAAAGAAAAGGTATAAATCCACTTTCATATGTTTGGGTTTTATCAAAATTCTAATCCTTGCTTTTTAAAACAATAAACATTGCCAAGGGAGTCAAAAGTGTATACAGTAATTGTGGTGTCAAGGAAATAACTGCTCTTTTGACATATCATTTTTTTGCAGGCATGAAAATTTCAAAGACTTTTTTTTATTTGCTGAGGAAATTATATTACAGTGAGCAACTAGCCTGTTTGAATGACACATGAGGAAGAAAGACCTTTTCATGACCAGTGAAGTTGACTAGCGATAGCATTGCATGATTGCCTGAATTCCTGTCGCAGGATGTAACAAATGATGATGGATTCGGAGAAATTTCACATAAGATGTATTCACCAAACATTTAATTTTGAATAATAATGCTATGAATAGATATAATGTTACATTAAAAATTCCTGAGAACTTTTGAACCAAACTCCGTGTGTGAATATGGGGTCTACAAAGATTGTAAATAGTCTTTCCCAAACAGTTAATCCTTGTAAAGATTTCAATAGATTAGTTTGAGCAAAATTATTTGTTTGTGTATAGATATACATGAATACATACACACACATGAGAGATGTTTGAAAGTAATGACACCTATTTATTTATTATATGCTTTGCTATTTGGAATAGTGTATATGCATCTTGATATATTTTTAAAGTTTTGACCATTGTACTCTTCAGCTTGCTTCAGGTCTTCTGACCTGGTAACCTTCTTGAAATCTCAACAAGAACTCTTTAGTCAATCCATAGAAGTAGATTGTTTTCATTCCTCTTTCAATGCATCTTTGATGTTTTATATCTGTTAACACTCACCACTGTGTCACTAGTTCATTTCTTCCACTGAATCAGAATATGTGATGTTTTGGCATTATCACACCAAAGATGTCTTGCACTGTTGCTAAAATATGCCAACTATATATTTTGCAGAGAGATTAAACCCCCACCAAAAAATAAATCATCTTTTGGGTGGATCTTTATGGGCACTGGTTTAAGTAACCAGTATTGACCTATGGACGCCAGTATAATTATGACCAGTGTTGGCCTATGTACTTCAGTATAAATATGACCAGTGTTGACCTAAAGACTCATAATAGAAAATAGTTTAACAGTAAATAGTTCAATAAGGAAATAAGGGTTGTCCTCAAATCCACCAATGGAAACTCACAATTGCTTGGGTACCAAATATATTTTAATCAACACAGTCATACACAAACTCATCTCTTGAACAAAATCTCATAATGAAATTCTGAAACTTTAAACCTAATCTTTGTACTCAGGTGATAAGACTGTATGAATGTTCTGACTCAGGTGGTGTACTAATTTTATGTAGTATCATTTCTTTCTAATCATAATCTTTAAATCCTTTTATCCATCAGCATTGTTCTTTGTCTATCATTTTGACTTCATTCCAGAGTTTTATAATCAGTCTTTTCTCTCTACATATGATTAGTTATGTTAGATTATGTCAGACAAAAGCTCAATCCTTACATTTAGTGGATGGCTAGTCTCTGCTTTGTATTCCTTGCTACAACTGCATGAGATGGAATACACACAGTTCTTGGTTATGTTTTCTTGTAGGGGATTTTAGTGTGGGAGAGTTATTTCCAAAGGGTTGAACAGCTTTTGAATACTATGCTAATGTGTGTATGAAATGCAAATCCTTTAAGACTTTCTGATGTAACTCTTGTATGGAAGACAGGCTGTAGCAGATTTATTGTTATTCATGACTCTTCTAATCCTGCTTATGGAATCTGATATTATTCTTGTGGAGTACTTGTTAACCTGAAGAGTGTTTCTAATGTAGAACTGTTGTCATTTCTGACAATTCTAACAAAAGTTATACTATTTATTTTCATAGAAAATACAGGATGCACCATAATACTGTTCGATAATGCAGGTTTTCACCTATAAAACACTATTTTTCTATCTTATACCTTTTTTTTCACCATGAGTTATTCATTTTCAAGACGTTTTTCAGAAAGAATGATCTGGAATATGGCTTGTCACACACTGCTGTTGCCACTACTGAAATGTCTTACTGACAAGCTAAGAGTATACATATCCAGTATTTGGTTTCTGTAAACATTAATGAATGCCAGTGGATACAATTTTTTCAGTAAAGATTAATTCAGCAACGTATGTCCACTTCATACACACATTCATGTCAGATGTCATTTTGCTCAACCGCTCTGAAAAATTATCATTTATTGTTGGGAAGGTTCAACCTGTATTACCATAAGACCAACAACTTCCTCAGTTGCCATGGGCTAACATAATTAAAGAGGAGGTATTAAGTTCAGAGATAATCAAGCTGATCAATTACAGACATAAGGATAGTTGAAATTTATTCTATTACTTTCATACTGATACCCTTGGGGAAGACATAAATCTAACTTAGCTTGTTAATGATTTTGTCACCGGCATGTCACAATAGTAAACAGAAAAGTGAGATGATTATTTTAAATCAGTTGTGGCTATATTTGTGCTTCTATTTTCAATTTAATCTAGAGTACTGTTTATGGCATCTGTTTGTAATTGCATGTGAGTCATTTTCACTACATATTGATGTTTATCAATGTTTATTTCTCTGATAGGATGTCCTGCATTCAGAAACCAATTCAAGTCAGGAAATCAGTTGTACAACATCAGTCAAATCATTTCTTGATTGACTCATCTTGCTTATGATTATTCATTGATTTTCATAGATTGTAGCTTGAGATGAAGGTGATTGAAAAGTTATTGAATTGACCTCTGACCTTAAGCAGTTTGACCTGATTTTAAAGTACAACATAAATATCTACATATATTTACCTAAAAACAGCAGTTTTAATATTATTATTATTATGCATATAAGCATATAGACATACTTTGAATGCTAAGAAGGGTCTCCAAACATATAAAATGTTTTAGACTAGAGAGAAATATGAAAATTGGTATCAAATCAAGTAAATTTATTTTTCTTGAAAATCATGACGGCTAATTGATATGTAAGCTCTTCAATCCTCTAAAACAAGTTTTAAATCAAATAGAATAATGAGTGATTGTGCTTTTTTTTTTTTTACAGCTTATCAACCCTTTGTGGGTTATTTAAAGTTGAAATATATTTTGGGTTTGAGGAGGTAGCTTACAGTCTCCAGTAATTGTAAGTGATTCTTCTTGTAATGGGAGAGATACATGGAAGAAAGATTTATTCCCCCAATTACATTTCCCCCATTATGGGCATTATTATATCCTTGATATAATAACACCATACTTCACAGACAGAATGGAATGGCTGAAAGGAAAAAGAATGACAATCAGGCTTTGTTCTCAGAAAGATTTTTATACCACTAAGATATACACAAAACTATATATACATGCGTCCCATGGAGAGTTTTGTGATGTAAACGAACACTTGTTGCCACTTTTGTGATATCAATAAATACTTGCTGTCATATTCATAATGCTTGTTGTAGTAGAGACTTTGTAATCGCAGATACAACTATAGTAATGCTGTTGAACAATACTGGTGTCAGATGCCTACAAATAACACTCACACTAACAGTACTTGCTTGATAATACTCACTTGAATAGTAATCTGTATAGTGATCAATATAGTGAATAGGTTAGAAATACTATTTACATTATTCGGACTATTGTTCTCATCTTTGTCGCCATATTTATTACAACATTTCAGCCGTTGTATGCTCCAGCCTTCTTCAGATGGTTGGAATGTCAAACTGAACCCTTTATTTCACTCACTGGGGTAGACTGTTCTAGTTCCATGTGTCATGTCTACCCCAGTGAGCAAAATAAAGGGTTCAGTTTGACATCTCAACCACCTGAAGAAGGCTGGAGTGTACAACAGCCGAAACATTGTAATAAATATAGTGACAAAGATGAGGACAATAGTCTGTATAATGTAAATCGTGTACATAATACCTCATCTCAGAAATATAGACAGATACAGACTAGAAATAGTGATCCATATAGTATAGAGAATGGAATAGAAAAGATCAGAATAGTAATAACGATCAAACTAGACATCATACGACTTCCTACATATATGCGTTTTCTCTACGGTCATGTGATCTACTTAATTCAATAATGGGATCACCTGTGTTTACTCACTGGTGTTCTATGTTCAAACTCAAGTATCGGCAACAACACTTTATTCCTATATAACACAGAGAATAATATATCACATATATCTACACAATGAGCAGAGAGGGTAAGGAAAAACAAAAAGGATGGATCTTACATATAATTTAGAGAAGCCTTGTTGAGGAATCCAGATTCAAATCGTCTAGATTCATCTCTTGTCCCAGGTGAGTACATATTCCACAAAGGGAAACAGTCTTGTTTTTTTCTAAGTTGAGGCCTTCAAGCTGGAGTTTGTTTCTATATCTGGGAAAGATACATTCCCAAAGGGTAATGGCACCATGTCCTTGTAAGCTGTTGGGGAGGCAGATTTTAATAATTTGGCCCAGGCTAAAAAAGCAACCACTTGTTTATGTTGCTGTAAACAAACTGAATAACTGGCCATTCTCGGCACTGTATGAATTGACATCACTAAGCGTCCGTCAAGCGATCCATATAACTTATCTTCACCAAAGGGAGATAACCACCTTTTGTATCCCTACACCCTGATAGAATAATGTAACTTCTTTCAAAATGAAGTAAATATTGTGGAAGAGAAGATGACTTACCTCATATGGCAAAGCGAGCATGTATATGCCTGGCATGCCAAACGAATGAAGGAAAGGAAAAAGAAATATGGCTGCACTGGCACCTTAATTTAAGAAAGACATGATCATGGAGCTAGGAGTATTGGCAAGAGTGGTTGGGCATATGCATATTTTTTGCAAGATCATTTCAATAATGTATGGAGAAACTTTGTCAGTTGGAAAGAGATTACTTGGGTCAGTTTCACACAAATATATTTCTCTTCAAAATTAGAAAGATTAATTGATAAATAAATCCTCAAATCCTATAAGACAGATGTTAGACTAGACAGAAATAATGAAAATTAGTATCAAAATGAAGTTAATTTCTTTTCAAAATTACAATGATTTATTGATATGTAAGTTCTCCAATTCTATAAGATAAGCTTCAGATCAGAGAGAATAATGAAACTGGTATTAAATTTATTTCTCTTCAATATTACAAGGGTTGATTGATAAGTAAGGTTTCCAATCATATAAAACAAGATTTAGAACCATGAACTGAACATGTAAGCAATGACAAGATTTTAGAGAAAAAGGAAACAAAAAGGAAACTTATACATCAGGAAGTGACAGTTGAAATTTCTGGGACACATAATGAGGAAAGATGGCTTAGAAAATTAAATATGTACAGGGAATATTAAGGGCAAGAGAGATAGAGGAAATCAATGCATAACATACTTGATGAGCTTCAGTGAATCCATGGCAGAAGATGGTTTAGAAGGAATAACAAAAAGGTAAAATATATTTAGAGCTACAAAGGGCAACTAATTGTGGAGGACCATAAATAATAATAATAATAATAATGATGATGGAACTGGTATCAAAAATGAAGTCAATTTTTCTTCTATTCAATGAGGATGATTGATAAGTATGGTCTCCAATCCTATACAACAAGTTTTAGACCTGATAGAATAATGAAACTGGTAGAAAAAGAAAGTCAGTTTATTTCTTTAAAAAAATCAAGTTTATTTTCCAACATTATTGCCATGTCATGCTACACATTTTCCCAAACATTCTTTCTATTTTTTAATTGCATCCATAAAGAAAATTTGTGTTTTGCTATGGATCCAAGCACAACCAGCCAATTTAAATTCTGGCATTTGATAAAAGTCTTCACTTTTCAGTACCTCTTTGAAATTCGAGAACAACCTGAAATCTAAAGTTACCAATTCAAAGCCTTATGGCAGGGTAGACAGCAGTAATTGAAGTTCAGATTTCCTTCTGTTTACACCATTTGTTAACTGCAATGCAGCTTTGTATTGTCCTGAAGCTAAAATAAAATTCTCCTTTCCATCCTTATGTAGATTCATTGTATGAGTGCAAGGTTTCATTATTTTCATATAACCATGAATTTTGATTGCTAGAATTCTGTCACTGATTACTGCTTTTTATATAACTTGGATTTAGGGCTTTTGAGCCTGATGATTATTTGATGCCATAAGACAGCAAACTAACAGGAATCATGCTGCAATAGTAAATTATATAATACCAAACAAGTGTTGAAACATGTTTCTGTCTCCACTATTAGTGATAACATGTGGTCGAAGATTTTACTTATGAACCTGTCCTCACATATATAAGCATATAAGTGGTGTAATGAAAAATTATCAACCTAACCAATAAAGGATTAGAAGCAAATTCAAGTGTTTGGTCATTTGTTCAGATTTTGGCAAGAGGATTTCACTGAGAACTTTTCACCATTCCTTCTCTCTCTCTGTCTTTCTGTTTGTCTGTCTCTCTCTCTTTATATATATATATATATATATTCAATTTATGATTGAGCTGCTGAATATCAGGATTGAAGTTATGAATAATTTGTTCAAAGTACTTTTTTTCTTTATATTCAATTACTTTTAACTATCACAGTCATTGTCAAGAACTGGGCAATATCAGTATGGTAAGCAAGTTATTTTTGTCTACATTCTGGTGTTTTTAGACTACCTGATATGGGATCAGTTCAAATTGATGTCATGTAATTCTAGCCATCTGAAATGCCAGAATTTAATCAAAAATTTTGTTTGCCATACTATCAATGCACAATTCTTGACTGTGATAGTTGAAAGTAGTAGAATATAACAGAATAAAACTCAGGAACATTGGAAAATTAATTCATAGCTTCAATCTCAATGTACAATACCTCATTAAGTAATTGGAAAGATATAATAAAAAGTTTAGTAAACAAACTTTGTTGGTAAAAATTAATAAAAATTGTTTGAATGAGTTCTTGCTGTCTAAATGCACCTTAACTAATGCAAGGTAATTATCATGCATTTGTGATCAGACTATATGTTCTGGTGATCACTTAAAGCATGAAACCTGCCATCAACAATATGGTGATGAGTTCTGTATTCACTATATATATATATATAATTTTTAATGCTATCTGTGCATATATATTTTAGGAATAGATTTTTCCTTTTAATTCATTGCTTAAACATTATTTTTAATGGATACACACATTTGAATAGATGGTCTGTTCTTATTTCATATATATATATATATATATATATATATATATATATATATATATATATATATATAAGCCAGCTTACCCTTAATTTACTTAATTGTCTTAATTTTTCTTGATTGTCTTTGCACTAGAGATTACAACACTGGGTTTTTTTT
This sequence comes from Acanthosepion pharaonis, assembly GCA_903632075.3. Classification (NCBI taxonomy): domain Eukaryota; kingdom Metazoa; phylum Mollusca; class Cephalopoda; order Sepiida; family Sepiidae; genus Acanthosepion; species Acanthosepion pharaonis. Next base: position 1,554,022 of record CAHIKZ030005621.1, on the reverse strand, counting down.
CCCCAACCAACTCATATGTTCTAGTCTTTTTTTTTTGCAAATTTTTTCCCCATATACCAGTTTGTTTTAATATATTTTTATTTCCAAATTGTACTATCCGGATTTTTTTTTACACCAGTTGAGCATAGATATTCACACACACACACACACACGTATATATATGAACAATGTTTTTTTTTCTTTTTCAATAGAACAATAATTCTTATTAGTCTAAACATTATTTTAGTGGGGAGAGTAAACATCTCTGTTTATTAATAAACAGTGAAATTAACATCTACCAGCCTAGATTATTGAAAATCTTATAAGAGAAAATGTACCACTGAGAAGGAATTGAATTTGCATTCCCTTTTTCTGAATTTCTGTGATGAGGAGTTATGATTATTTGCACTATTTATATCAGGACTACAATCCTCATCTCTTTTGTTGTTGTCACATTGTGCCCTCTGGCCTGAGTCAGATATATATAAAACTAGGTAATGTACAGGGAATTCTGAAATGAACCCTTTACTTAATCTATGGGGATAGACTGTTCTCATTCAGTTGGATATTGTCTAGTTCTTATATTTTAATCTTTATTTAATGCTACTTCATTATTGCAAGTGCACACTTCCCAACCCAGAAATTGAACTCACAATCTCGATGTCACAAAATTTACAAACCAATTCTTCAGTCCACTAGGCCATTGTCTTATAGGACAATTTGCTGTCGTGAAATTTGGGCCTTAAGCATAACATGCCTGCTGATTAGAGCTGCAACTTCTGCTCATCATGTTTTTGATGGCTACTGCTGCTGCTTCAACCACAGCAGCAATCAAAGACATGATGAGCAGCAGTAGAAATAGTGATTTCCGAGAAGAAAGAGAATGCAGGTATTATTCCTGTCTAGGTTGCATCCTGGGTAAGACGATAAGCTACATCAGGCAGCAAGGCCTTTGATCAGGAGGCTTTGAGGAGCATGAAACCACCACTTAATTGCTGGTGTTCCCAGGTCTACCCTGACCCACAGTGAAGCACCTGTCAGGGTCCCAGCTACGGGCAGATAATTACCCCCCCACCACCACCACCACCAAAAGGGGACAAAACACTATGAAAGTATAAAACTAGGTTTTAATACCAGCAATACTATTTTTTGAAAAATAATTAACAGCAGTATATTTTTGAAAAAAAATATTACCTGCAATACATCTTTGAAAAAATTAGCAGCAATAAAAATCTTGTCAGCATTAAATAACCCACTGAGGTTGTTATGCCATAAAACAAAACAAACCAAACCAAACCTGCCTAGGTTGCAGTTACTTTAATAAGACTTTCAAGAATCTAGGCTGGTAGAAATTAATTTCACTCTTTGTAAATAAACAGGGATATCAACTCAAATGCATCAATCTACTCACTAAAATAATTTCAATAGTAATAAGAAATATATATACTGAGTGTGTGTCTTCATGTATGTATATGTATATATACTGAGCTGAGTGTGTGTGTGTGTGAGTATATATATATATATATATAAAAGAGAGAGAGAACCATGTGTACAAGAAAATCAACACTGTATGCTGATTGCCAGTTTCACACTTGATGCATTGTTGATTTCTCTGTCTACACTGTTTACATCTACATCTATCCATCTAAAGATCTGTCTATCTATCTATCAAAGATCTGTTTCTATCTATCTAACAATGATGAATTATCAATAATCTATAAATAATACAGCCAATAATATAATAATGATTAAGAATTGTTTTGAAAATTAGGTAAATATATAAATCAATAGTGATAGGCATATTTGTTTTAAAATCAATTGTATTTTTGATTGTTACAATATTTTTCCATACATAATTGTATTTTGCTGCTTCTGTTGCAACATACACTTGTTGTTATGTATTCATATTTATTCTTCTCATGTTCAGATATTAATTTATATTAAATTATTATGTATTATAATGACACTTGAGAAATTACATGAGCTGAATGACTTATCTTAGATTGTATTTTCAAAAAACAAACCTTTGCAATTGCATTTTAAAAAATTTGGATAAATTAGGAGATATTTTAGCAAATGACTTTAATTTGTATATTAGTTTTTCATTTCAAAATCTTTATAAAGATTATTCTGTACCTTATTATTTACATTATTCGGACTATTGTCCTCATCTTTGTCGCCATATTTATCACAACATTTGGCCATTGTACGCGCCGGCCTTCTTCAGGTGGTTGGAATGTCAAAGTGAACCCTTTATTTCACTCACTGGGGTAGACTGTTCTAGTTCGACATACCATGTTTTGATGTCAGTTATCAGTTATCTCCTGTTAATTACTCTCTGAAAGTTCTCCACTGCCTTAACTGGGTATTGAACTCATACTCTTTGGGTCCTGTCACTGGATCTAACCAACGCCTTTATCCACTGTGCCATGTGTCCTTGAGGTATGAATTTCTGGGTATTATAAACCTAATGTCTTCAGCAACCATTTTTACCAGTGCTCATATTGCAATTTTTCTGTTATCATTTCATGTTTTTACCAGAGCTCATATTGCAACTTTTTGTTCTTATCTTTACTTTGCTCTGGCACTCCTTATTACTGGTTCCCATATTGTATTTATTTCTATGCTTGGTTGGCTCAGGAGATTTTTGCGGCCTAGCATATGTGCTGATTATTCTGTACCATTTTAAAAGAAAGGATGTATTTATTGAAGGAAAAGATTCATGTATGTCAATTCATAAATTTACTGGTATAACTGTGAAAATTTCTTTAAAATATTTGAATTTTCTAATGAATCTTAATTCCTAAGTTAATGATGGAATAAGTGACTACTCAGTTTGACAACTATAAAATACCCAAGCAAATTTGCCTATTACCTTGGTAAATATTTGAGGTTAACAATTTTAACAAAATATTGCAATAACAACTATAAATGGGAATGTAGGTGATTATTTAAAGAAGTAAGAGGGTACAAATGAAAAAAAAATTAAAAACTGACATGATTGTCCATTTTACACATCTCCTTTTTATTTCTTTTCCTTAAAACCAAACAGCACCTTTGCTATGCTTTCTTCCTCAATCAAACAGGAGTGGCCCATTGTTTGTCTGATGCAATGACAGAGTATGATATATATGTTAACTAAGTAAGGCAGGAAAATAGTGAGTAATAATATGGTAATGTTAACTAGCAAACTACCCATAAAAATGACATTTACAGTTGAATGATAATACAATTCTTTTTCTTAACCATTCATAATTCTCATATAAACAAAATAATATACATTGTTATTGTTTTTATTTCTTACATATAAATAATTCATTCTCATGATTTGCTTTTTCAAATCAAAGTGATTCTTGTCAGTTTTCCTCAATTGTTACTGGTTGTGCTACTTTTTCAGAAAACAAGTGAATATCCTTTAAGCTCGTATTTGAATTTTCTAAGGTGGAGATTGATATGCACAGCACCTACTCCACCATTTGAACCAATTTTACATGATATCACCCAGTGAGATGCGATATTTGCAGTAATGTTCTGTTGTAGGTTTTTCAGATGTCCAAGCTGAGTGCAAGTGTTTACTGTTTTGCTGAAAAAAGATTCAGTCAGCATAGGTAAACTGAGTGAAGTGAATCCCTGGTTCTTATCTGACCATGAATGATTTTAGCTTATTTATTGATTTATTTGAACTTTTTTCTGGTAACATCTTCATAATTTCAACTTCACATTGTGTTAGAATTTGAGTGATTATTTCAAAACTATATATAAAAGAGTCATACTTTAAATATTAGTTAAGTGATTTCACTGTAATTTAAAATTAATGATTATTCCTAATAATAATAGAAAAAAGACAGAAAATAAATTTCATGGAAATAATTAGATCCTTTTTTCAAATATTCGGCTGCTTTTTGGAAATAAAGGACAAACAAGTTTTTGATAGGTTTCAACTATGGAGAGACATATTTCATTTATAATTACAATCAGAATGCGACAAGTGAAATATATTGAACATAATGAAGAAAAATGCTTGGAGAATGTAATACTTACAGGACACATTGGGGAAAACAACAAGTATCCTTCTTAATAAGTTTGTGTGGATGGATAGATAATAGAGCATAGAAAAAGGTATGGTAAATGGACAAAAATGTCTTAGAGCAACAAGGACAGACAGATAATTGGGGAGAGCCATGATTGAACATGTCCTGAATAATAAGGTATGTCTCTGTAAGTTTAAACCAGAAACAACAGTTATTTCATTTATTTCATACAAAATAAATTAGTCTAATGATGATACTATAAAATAGTTTATATTAATGTTTAATAACAAGAATAATAATAATAGTAATATCAAATACTTCAAAAAATAAAATAAAAATGAAGAAATAAAAACAATTTTTCCAGTGTGTGGATAGTAAATGATTTTCCTTTCCATGATAGAGTTTACTACCAGGTGCCTCAAAGCTGGAATCTAACACCACCCCCTTCTTAATAATGACTGAGATGAAAGTATTTGAACAAAAAAAAAATGAGCCAAAATATTACCTTCAGACAATTTATTTGTAATTTTATTCCTATGTATTGTACACTATTCAAAAATTAAAAATATACATTAAAATAATTAAGCAGACAAATTTTACCAGTTGAATTTGTCATTTGCATGCAGACTGTTGTCCTTACCTTTGTTGTTATTATCACAACATTATCACCATGCCACATCACAACACTTTTTGTCTCCGTTGCAACACTGACCATTTATCTCTATCTACCCTGATGTTGACTTAGGAAAATCAAAAGCTTGGAACATATTTCTTCCAAAATGAACTTCTGACAATTTCTGGCAGAATTTCTTCCTTGTCTGAAAAAGATGAATTGTAATTTGAAAAGGTTGATTAGTAAAATTAATTGACACAAAATGTCCTTTTTTTATTATATATATAGTTTTGATTGCGTTCAGATATTCTACTTCTTTCTAATAAATATATTAGTAAGAATCTTCCTTCTACTAATTTAGTTGCCAAATATCCCAGAAATCTTCCTGTCAAAATTCACCTTCTCTTCTTTTCCCCTACCCAAAATATGAAGGGTTACAGAAAAGTTCCAAGCTGAACTCGCTTTTCCAAATAACCAAATAACAGCTCTATTTTCTAAGGGTTTTTTGATTAGTTAAAGAATATTTCAGCAATCCCTTGTATTATAGTGAAGGTTTTTATTTCAAAGTTATATGCATCTTAAATGATAATTTACAGAGAGAGTATGAAGGATAATGATCTTTCTTTTCTTGTTTGTTACACCGTTTCAAAATAGTTTTCCTATGACAGGAAAAGAAAAGAAAAACCTTTTGTAAACTGAAAATTATTTAGGAATCTTCTCATGAACAACAAAGTTCTGCCTGTTTCAAACACTTGACAAGGTTAAGCTAAGTGACAACCAAGGCTGATGAAACTTGTTTGGGCATATATTTAAATGTCCTACTTTTAGTGTCTTGCTCAAGAAGCCTCTCTTAAAGGTACAAGCTCGGCTCTATTTCAGAAATCCTGGATAACATGATTGGATAACATGATTGACAAAAAGGCTGTCAGAAAATGAACCACTGTTCAAAAATCTCCATCATTTATTTCCTGTCTCTCCACTTATTCATCTCCAGATCTGAGATCATTCATAACATGAAAATGATGACAGTACTGTTGAAATAAAATTTAATAAAATTTGATGTCTTTATTTAATGATTTATTCAAACTAAAATTCTCGTTTTTGTTATTTTAACCACTACACTTCAAATGACCTTTCTCAGGTTCATTTGTTGTCTTTGAATAATAGCACACAAAATATGGAAGGGCCAAAAATATCAAAGTCTTAAGTAAGATCGGCACTAGATGATATGAACGGGAACAAAGCAGTGAGACCAGATGTGATCAGAATAGAAATCCTCTTAGCTGTAGATGAATTTAAGCACAGAAGTAATAAATGAACAGTGGCAACATTGTTAGTTTTAATGCCTCTAAAGTGAAGCTTCTCTCTGTCAATTACCTGAAAGTTGCCTTCCTTCCAGCCATCAGCATGGCTGATATTAACCTCCATAGGACTGACTTTTTGCACCTTCTTGAGCTTATACAAGGAAACCAAAAAAGTTCTATCTGTTTTTAAAGGAAAAACAGAAAACGCTTCACAGTATGTGTAACGTATATTTAGTCTTCGAAGTAATCGCCATCGTCATCCAGCATCTTCTCGGTCAGTAGTTCACTACCGACTGTTCAGTTGTACTCTCTTCCTATGGACAGAAGGAACCCGAAGGAGGCTACGCCAAAGGGCGGAGTCTCCTTCGGGGGGGTAGACCGGCCCTGAACCCGTTTATACGGGTTCAATGGACATATTTTTGGCCGAGCCCATGGGCTCGGAATGCCCATGTTAAAAAGGCCTTGTACCACATGACACCCTCGTTGGGGGGACTGAATATCGTCATCCAGCACCTTCTGCCAATGTGTCTCCAGCTGTTCAATGCCCTTGTGGTAGAACTCGGGGGGTTTTGACACAAAGAAGTCCGTGAGGGCTTTGCACAAGTCTGCTTCATTGGTGAAGGATTTCCCACGAAGATGATTATCCAGGGAGTGGAAGAGGTGGTAATCAGATTGCGCAAGGTCAGGTGAATAAGGTGGATGGCACAAAAGTCTCCCACCCAAGTTGCTGTATGGTATCCCTGACCACTCGCGCTAAATGCAGCCTGGCGTTGTCATGGAGGAAAAGCACACCTTTGCAGTTCACCAGTGCTGGCTCCTTCTGGCGCAATGCCTGTTGCACACGTTTCAATTGCTGCGAGTATAGGTCTCCAGTGACCGTTTGGACCGTTGGTAGCAGTTCATAATGAACCACTTGACGACCTGTCCACCAGACACAAAGCATAATCTTGCGTGGGTGCATAGGCGGTCTTGCGGTGTGAGGGACAGCATCCTGAGGAGACAACCAATGTCTGGAACACTTGGGGGTTTCATACAGAACCCACTTTTCATCACTGATAAGCACTCGATTGAATAAGCATGTGGTACGGTAGCAAGAAAGCAGCGATATGCAGGCTGCCACTCGTTATCCCTTGTGGACCTCCAACAGTGTTGCGGAACCTGCTAATTGTATAACATCCTCTGCACATGTGCCTCTTTATTTAAACAGCAATTTTTTTTATCATTTCACCCCAAGCAAGGCAATAATGTCACTAATCTGCAAGGGGTTACTGAGTGTTAGAGAATATGAGAAAAATAGCACTATTAAGGAGAGAGATCAATAAAGGAACAAGAATTAAGAAGACAGAAGATAACTATTAATATTATATTTAAAATTTTGAAAATCAAAGTTGATAGGGAAGCATGAAGTCAGAAAAGAGTTCCACAAGCAAGAAGTATGAGAAAAATTGTTAACATATAACTTCTGGTTATATCTAGCCATTTCAACTTTAAATTGATGAAACCTTGCTGCCAATCTCGGACTGTGCTTAAATTCATAAATTCAACATAACCTTGAGGAAAGTTCACCAGAACAATTACCATGAATGTATTTATAGAAAAGGCACTCCAAAGCTATGTTATGGTGGTGGGAAATTTACAGAAGCTGAGATGCCAGGTCAGGATCAGTAACATTGTTGATTCTTCTTTGGATTTTATCAAGAATCTCTAAATATATAGCAGAAACACCAAACCAAATGTGGTGGCAATATTCAAAGTAAGGATGAATGATAAACTTATAAATATGTAAGATAGATTCTGGTAAGAAAAATTTTGAAGCTCAAAACAGTGAACCAACTTTCCTTGCTGCCAACTTATAAATTACTTCAATATACTCTTTCCATTTCATATCAACAGTATGAGAAGATGCAATGAGTTAATCTTTTGGAGGTTAGCATCAGCCATGCTGATGGAAGGTAAAAAGTGTTCTCACAGATGACTAAATGATTAAAATTATGGTTAAAAATTTTTCTTACATAATAATCAATGAATTATTCATAAATTAAATGTTTTAATTTTATTTAAAATCTATTTTTCTCATGTAATTTGGGGTTATATAAACAAAATTTGATATGAGTTAAAAATGTGTGAAAAGTGCATTTCAAATATTTGAAATATAGTATGAAGCTTATAAATCTTATAAAAATTGCATAAACATATTTTGTGATTGCATAAATATTACAATTTTAAAAGTTAATAAATTAATAATAATATCCAAAGTTAATATAAACATGCAACACCAGCTTGCTAAGACTGTTGCATAGATTAGAGCACCTGGTATTCCCCAGTGCTTACCCATATGAATACTGATCAACATTGCTTAACATCGGTGATCAGATGAGAACCCATGTTTGTGGCCATAACATCCAATATTAATGCTGATAATGATATTAATATATTATTATTAGAACAATATCAAGAAAAAAATGTTTGGTGCAATATTTGCAACACTTTGAGAAGAGTCTGATTTAAAAGAAACAGAAGACAGTGTTTAACAATATTTTGACAGTATGTCTGTCTTCTTTAAGTTATGTTTAAAAATACAAGCATACAAACATAAATCTTTGTACAAACTTCACTTGTCTTAAGAAAAACGGTTGTACTGGTAATCAAGACAACAAAACAGATGAAACACAGTGTGCATGGAATGCAACTGAAATGTCAGTAGTATAACAGTGATCTCTATTTTCTTGAAATTTTCTGTTAGTTGATTAACTAGTAACAGGAATTTATTAAATAGTTTAGTATAGATTTTATGGAATTCTCCTGTCATTTTGTTCATTTTCCTGGGGGTGGGAGATAAATAGTTTGCATATGTAATTATCCTCATATGTCTTTAGAGTTGATACCCTTTCAACCCTTAAGATGCATGAAGATAATTACATGATCCCTATCATGTTACTCACATTTCAGTAGCATTCCATTCATACTAGTTATTTCATTCATTTAGCCATGCTGATTACCAGCATAACTTGTTTTTCTCATGGCAAATGATGTTCGTACAAAGATTTTTTTATTTTTTTTATATATTTCTGTACTTGTATGCAATTTTTAAATATTACCTCAAGAAGACATAAATACTGTCAAAATATTGTTAAACATTCATTTCTTATTCTTTTTTTAAAATTGTGCTTAGTGTTATAGATCAATATTATTATTGTCTTATATTAATGTTGATAATAATATATTATTATTGCCTCATATTAATATTGGCTATATTGATCCAATGTTAATGATAATATTGATTTTATTGTTTTTGTTGTGCTGGTGTTTTTACTGATATATAATTGGTCTCCTCTAGTTGTATTATTCTTCTTTCTGGTATTGCCTCCAATTTTACTTATCTGCTGTGAAAAGCTGTAAAACTCTCTGAAGAATGGTGGCAAACATGTTGATCATGCCAAACTATAATGCCAAGCCTCACAGCATCTTGTGTGACAGGCAATTTTGTATTTTATATATAGGCCTTAGGGCTACTTTGAATCCTTTCCTTGCTCAGCAAAGGAATCCACATGCGCATGACTTTTTTTTATCCAACTTTCATCAGTTTTCTTGTTCTGCAGCATTTCACTCTATTACTTGAACAATATCACAGAAAGGATACTAGGCTTTTTTTGATTGCTTCTCAAGTTTGACATTTACAGAGTAGACGGTTTCTTCCCTTTATTCTTTATTTACTACTGCATGGCATGTTGTATATGATAATCCTTCATCTCAAAAATACAAAATGAATGAATTTTAGCACATAAAAATAGCAAGGAAACATTAAGTATTTTAGGTGCTTTTGTGAGGGTGATGGTTAATAAGGTGGTAGAGCAGAACATTGTTAATGTGTAGCAAATACACTTCTATGGAGTGCTCACATTTGTAGCCTTGTGTCATATGAAGATCAAAATGTGACATACTTTTTTTAAACTGAATGCATCATTAAAAACTGCTTTTGGGCTGAAAACTTTTGCACATGCCTCATTGAATTTTCATGATAAGAAATTAAAAAATAATACTGTGTTCTTAAGCATTCATACAAAACAAGTGCTTTAAATAGATGTTTGGTGGTAAACACATATTTTAAAGGCTTCCATAATCAAAGAGGTCAATCTTTATTTTGAAATTGAACTCCCTGAGTGTAAAATGCAAATGCTAAGAGCAATTATTTTTTTCCCAGTGTTAATGAAAGGGAAAAAAAGTGATTCATTACAGCCCTCACTTGCTATAAAGAGCCTGTCATTTACAGACATCACTTTATCTATATTAACCAATATTTTTTTATGAATTGAAGATGATATAATTACACTTTCCCTTAAGTATAATTCTGTCAGTAGGTTGCCCCATTGTGGAGTAAGAGTAAGTAAATTTGCAGCCTCTTAGTATTTAAGTGGAAAGAATATCATTGATTAAATAGAATATTCAAGAAGATCATGTGTAGGTAGTCTGATGTAAATTCAGTGAGACAAATTCAAACTCTAGGCTTGTCAGTTGCCCATAAACAGAAGCCAGTTCAAGAACTTTCTTTCCTTACTTGATTTTAAATCAGTAAATCTGATCAGTAGCTAAACTGACACTGTATTCAATGCAGATAATGAAAGAAAAACTACAGGACCTTTTAGATAAGGTAGTAAAGAAAAGTGGAAAGAAAGGACTAACTATTGATGATAAACAAGGCAAAAATTGAAGATATCAAAATCAAGTACACCAGAATCTATCTTACACATTTATAAGTCTACAATTCATTGAATATTGCTGCCACATCTAGTCTGGTGTTTCTGCTATTTTAGAGATTCTTTATAAAATATAAAGAACCTGCAATGTTATTGGTCTTGACCTGGCATCACTTAGTCACTTTATTTTTCTATAAATATTTTCATGATAATTGCTTTCATGAACTTTCCTCTATGGTAGCTAAACTTTATGAATTTAAACGAGGTACTAGATTTGTGGTACGGTCTCATCATTTTACAGTTGAAATAGCTAGATGTAACTCTAAGTTCTATGCTATCAGTTTCTTCTTGCTTATGTAACTTTTTTCCAGCTTCTTGCTTTCCAGTCAAGTTTGACCATCAAAAATTTAAATGCAATGTCATTTGTTATCTTCTGTCTTCTTAATTCCTGTTTTTTTTATTGTTCTCTCTCCTTAATGTTTTCCTTTTTATATTCTTTCACTCCTAGTAATCCCTTACATCTTAGTATCTTTATTGCTTTGCTTGGCTCGAAATGATTAAAAAAATGAGCAGAAATTTAAATCTCAGAAGTATTATAACAGAGGATGGAAAATGTGACACAGAAATCTAACTTAGAAAAAATTCCTTCCAAAAGTTAAGCAAGGTATTAAGAAACAGGAAAATTAGAAACAAGGAAAAGAGTGCTGAACTGCTTAGTAATGTCTATATCTACTATATATCAGTGAATATTGGTATATTTCCTCAAAGATGAGACATGAAGTAACAGAGATGTGATTCTGCAGAGGGATGCTAAATTACCGTGGACAATATATGAGCAATTAGTAAGTTTTAAGAAAATGTCAGTGAAAAGGAGACTTGTACTTGGAATCGTAAAGAGGCATATAAAATTTCTTGGACATTATGAGAAAAGAGTGCTTGGAGAATTTGGCACTTACAGGATGTATTGAAAGGCAAGAGTGGTGGAGATTAACAGTGAATCTAAGGTATCCTTTGTTTTATTAAATCTACTATATAAAAAAAACAAAAGAAAATATTAAACCCAAAAAATAAAACCTAACTTTATTTGGCTTGAATGACTTTTGATGAAAATCACCAGCCTATATATTACAACAAGCAGATACCATTATCTTCGCAGAAGTCTCTATTTTTCCTTTTTAAACAACTAAGTAAAGCCAACTCTGCAATTTATAATAGCTTCTAAAATTTTAATAAGACTGAGAACTTATCAATGTCTGCCTGCCTAGCATTGTAATGGTGGGGGGGGAGTCACATTATAGACAAAAATAATCATATGCTTTTTACCTAAAAATAGTGGATTGCATAATCCATGAGAATGAAACTGTTTTATATTGGAAATTTTTATTTTCATTTTGCATGGATTTTATATACATACATTAATTTCTGTCTGAATTTCTGGGATCAGGAGTTATCATTTTTTCACAATTTACATTTTTTGAACTATTGTCTTCATCTTTGTTGTGATCTATAACAATCTGAGTAACAGGAAATTCTGAATTGAACCCTTTATTTAATCTCTGGGTGGTGGGTAGACTGATTTTTACTACTACTCAGTTAGTGCTTTCTATGTTTCCACTGAGTTCAAGTACAATAAAGATGTGGACAATTATCCAAATGTAAATAATGTAAATAGTACTTATACCTTAAATGCATCAATAAGTCTATAACCTAAAGTTAAAAAAGCAATTATTTTAAACAATAACATATTAATTTTTTCAATATTATCGCCTTCCTTTGTCAATGCACTTAACTGAGTGTTTTTTCATTCATCAAATACAGAGCGACAATTTATATTTTGGGTTAGGCTATAAATTACTGAGTCATGCACGTACACTGAAAAGTTCTGAACATTATCAATAAGGCATTTATCCAAAATTTCTGGTCATTCAGTAAGCTTTTAGGAAGTGAATCAGTGTATTTGTATAAACACCCCCCCATACATGCACAAACACCCTTGTGCAAATTAATTGAAACAAAATGAATAATTCTGTTATTATTTACTCTTTTTTAATATTCTTCTAATGAAACATGACACCGTGCATATTTTAGTACTTTGTATGTCCATTCCATGAAGTCATTCCTTGAAGATTGACCACAGAGTCTCGATTGGATTTAAATCAAGAGAATTTCTGGGCCAGTTTATAGTACTTTGACTTGCTCACTGGTAAGGCTTTCCAGTATGTTCCTGCAGTGTTACAATTTTCGTACACGTTTTTGGAGTAAGTCCATCACAGACAATGGCCATAGGACAACTAATTGACAATCAAGACAATAGTGGGTGGGATAAAAATCTGATGGGATCATGGATGATGTAATATTTTTCAAGGCCAAACAAATTTCATCATTCACCCCCAAAATAGATTCATATTACTGAAAAAAGGGAAACAGTTGTTTCAATTAATTTGCACAAGTGTGTGTGTGCGTGTATATATATATATATATATATATATGTGTGTGTGTGTGTGTGTGTGTGTATAAAAGGAAAAGATCAAAAAACTTACCTTATGACCAACTTAAACTTTTCTGATTTGCAAAACTTGAAGTTGGTGCTCAGATAAATCTTTTGATCTTTTCTTTATCTTGTCTACTGTCACTTTATATTTAATATTGAACACTTTGATAAAAAAATCTTCTTGCCTTTAAACAAATTAAATTTTAGTAATTTATCACACACAAACACACATGTCCCATAGACTTCAATGAGGAGTATGAGGACACAGATTTCAACACAGTACATTTTGTTACTGTGGTTTCTATAACAACGAGAGATTTACAGGATGAAATTACTGGCATCATACATAATCAGTTTCAAATTCAGAGTTGTCCTTCTTGATTGTTTGACAACCAAGTTTGAAGAGCTGAGTTTGCCATACTATTTATGCCACAGCTGGTGGAACTCAGTTTGTAAATTTTGTATTCTGGGACATTGCACCATCTGTACATCTGTCCATATATACATATACACACACACTAAGGATACATTTGTTCCTCACCATTCAATGCAACGCTAAGTTTTATGCACGTAGCAATCACCAGTTGCAGTTTAAAAAATAGCTACTGTAATATCAATATTTATGCCCTAATGTTTTTCATACCTATTTTTTAATATCTATATTTTATAAGTTAATTCATTTTTTTAATCAATATATTTTTTTTTGTAATAAATTCATTTTTTTCGTAATTTATTTATTTTTTTCATAAGTAAATGAACAACTCCACTGTCTTTACAATCTGTTATAAATATTGACATAACAGTCAGTTTTTAATTTGTGCCTGATGATTGTTACATGCATGAAACTCAGAGTAGCATCAAATGGTGAGGAAAAATGTATATATGTTCTTTGTATAAATTTTAGCTGTTATTTTATATGGTGCACTGTTTTACTATTGCCACCAACACCCACTGTGCATTATTTTATATACATACATACATAGCTCAAGAAGTTTAAATAACAGATTATATGAACAGAAAAAGGACATTTAAAAATGCACATTAAAAGCATTAGTTGTTCACTGTAATGAAAATGACCACCATTTTGACATAAAAAATGCTATTCTAATTAAAGGAGAAAACAATTCAGAAAGATGAAAATGTTTAGAATGTGCTTTTATTTGTTAGTTCATTTGCAGTAAATTTGTGTCTAGTGTCTCCATTCTTGGCTGATCTTCTGCTATCATAGTGTGGGATATTATCTAATAAAGATGATAGAGAAAAAGAAGCAAAAGAAGAAAAAGAATCTAAATGAAATTGGTTAGATTACAGATCCAAAACACATAAAAAAAAAAATATATTTTTTAAAATTTAAAATTCCCAGCATCTCATGTGCATGTGTAATCACATCAACATAAACAAACCAAGTCCAGTGAAGTCCTAAATGATGAAATATATCAAACAAAATTTTTTTTCCACTTTATCATACATCTTTCTTCCAAAAAAGATATACATATATATGATAAAATAAAGAACAAGTAGGAAATGTATCTCAATCTAACATGTTTCACTTTTATTAAAGCTTCATCAGGGATTGCGATAGAAATGAAAAAAGTAAAGACACATAGAGTACTGGTATGTTAAGATTTTTGGTTAGTTCCTATTGGTCAGATACGTGTCACGTGTAATATTGGATGGTAATGTTAATACATGTAAGTGTATGCATGTGTGTGTTATTTTTGTCAGAGATATGTAGTGAGATGTTGCAAATAATTTTGTATTTGGTTGGATTCTATATATATATAATGCATATATATGAGTTGAAGATCAAATATAGATCAGATATGGATAAGAATACAAGATGATAAAATAAAATGAAGAACAAGTAGGAAACATCTCAATTTAACATGTTTCACTTTTATTAAAGCTTCATCAGAGATTGAGATAGAAATGAAAAAAGGAAAGACACATAGAGTATTGGTATGCCATGATTTTTGTGTATGTTTATAGTATGCTTATATCTGTGTGTGTTTTGTGTGTATGTAGGTGTATATATGTGTATGTATATAGTTATGTGTACATATGTATGTGTAGTCATGTATATTTTTGTGTGTGCATATGTATATAAGTATATACTTATATATATATGTGTGTATATATTTGTATGCTGTATTTAATGTGTTTACATGTGTGTATGTATATGTGTATGTAGGTACTTATAGATATATATATATATGTGAACCTTTCATTTACCTTACATAATTTCCCATTAGAATAAATTTACAAACAACATTACTCCTATTATTATTATTATTATTATTATATTTAATATTAATCTTTTTTATATATTTTTGATACTATTTTTTCAATGCTATTTAAAATTTTTATGTTGTTTTACATTTTATATTTTAAATTTCAACTTAATTTTTACTTTTAACTATTAGTTGTTATTAATAATATTAATATTTTCTTTTCTTTTCTTTTTCACCTAGTTTATTTTGTTGGTAATCTTTAAAATAATATCAAGTGTTAACTGTAAATTATATTAATCTGTATTTTTGAAATTAACCACAATATGCCTATATATGTCAATTTATTCTTCCTTTTCTTCTTTCTCCCCTTTTTCCTCCCTCCCCTGCTTCCTCATTTGTTTTCTTTTATATCTTCACTTTTTCTCTTTGTCTTTTTCCTTTTCCTTTTCCTGTGAAAGGACTTATTAAATAGATCAAATGTCTGGCACTTTATCCCATCACCCTTAATCTAAGTATCTTAATAAAGATAGATTTAAACATATTCCTATCTCTCCCTTTCCTTTCTAATTTCGATTATATCTGTTCTCCTCCCTCTCCCTCTATCACCTTACATCAACTTAAAACTACCCCTCAAAAACTTGTATAAAAATAATATGTACATTTTTAAAACATTTTCTTTTATGCTTGGAGATGTGATCTGAGGAACCAGGAAATATCCATTTCCTGGGGAAATAAATTATAATCGATGGACCCTTAAGGTTGTTTGTTTTTTTTAATTAAACTATAATATATATATATATATAGTGCAGCAGAAACAGCTCTGACATTCACCTCCCAGAAATACTTCTCACATAATGGTAAAACTCCTTTTATTATTTTATTGGTTGTTTATCTGCCACACACTGTGTGTTTGTATATATATATATATATATATATATATATATATATATATATATATATATATATTAATAATTTGGAAGACTATTTTTGAAGCCAAAATTGCTGGTTTTTCAATGGTTTGCTGATAAAGATAAGCAGGCTTTGTGGTAGATTGCTCAGTATTGAAAGACAAGCGTAGAGCATTAATAGAATTAATAAAATAGTTTTTCACTTAACTCATGTTTACTTCAAAGTTTCATAGTTGCATAGATGCAACTACACATTGGAAGAGAGTCAAATTGTTGATGAGTAGTTGCATCTATGTAACTTTGAAGTAAGCATGAGTTAAGTAAACAAACTTTTTATGAATTCTCTCTCTCTCTCTATATATATATATATATATATATATATATATATATATATATATTCACTCTACTTTGTATTGAGCGCTTTTTTAAAAAATAGTGTTTTTGGTTACTGGAATTTTATTCCATCCATACCAACCTTCTTGTATTCATATATATATATATATATATATATATATATACACACACAAACAGACTAATAGATAGCATTATCTCTGTTTATTGTGGCCTTTGTGAAAAATTCAAAGATTTATTTTTTGTGTTAGTAAAAGAGAAATGGTTCATAGCATCTGTACTAATAATCAAAGTCATATCAAAGTAACACGGAGATGAATACCAGATGCTTGTACTAAATTGGCCCCAATAATAAAATTAGCAAAGCCTTGAAGATAAATCATGTGCAATTCAAAACATTGGAGAAATGGCAAATAATACATTTGTTTGATTTCTTTTCAGTTTATATGAAATGTTGCAAATATTGCCAGAAAACTACAGGAAACTATTGTTTTTCTTTTAAAATTTTAGCAAAATGATAATAGACGCCTGCACATTAACTGTCGCCTTGATTATTTTTTCATCTTATTTTAATGAAATAAAGCATTGTATGATTCACTCTCTCTTCTTTGTTCCATTTCACTTCCGGATATGAACAATCATGACTCTCCACAACTTCCTATCCCTTGTAACTCTTTTTAATGTTTGTATTTTTGCCATCTTTCACATTCTTTATTCTGCCATCCATCCACACCTGCATGTCAGGTAGGTGGCTGACTGCATCTCTTTGTTCCAATTGCCTGTGAGTGTCAAATTCTTTAAGCCGTCTTTCCTCATGATGTGGCCATGAAATTTCAGCTGTCTATTTTTGATTCCATTTTACTTAAGATTTCTTTAGTGCTTACATACTTTATCCATGATATGCTCAGCATCATTCTGTTGAACCACATTTCTCCAGTCTTCTCTCTGCCATATAGGAAGACTGCTATTGCTACACAGCAATTCATCTTTTCTTTGTTTTTATTGAAGTTTTCCTGTTTCTTTGCTTATGCTTAGGATGGCATCTTTTATTATTCCAATGCACATTTAGATTTCAGTGTTGCATTTTTCATTTTCAAACATTTCCCAGTTATTTAAACTTCTTGTTTGATTTTCAGCATCTCCTATTCTTATTTTAAATCTTGGGTTTATAGTGACCTCTGACCTCAAATGGAACTCTTATATATGTTCCATCACCAAAGATACAAGCAAGATGGTCAGCTCCCTGTACCATTCCAGTAAATACCTGACTCCTCCTGCTTCCTTCTACTATTACAAGAGCCAGGTCAGGTTGAAAATGGAGTACTGTTGTCATATTTGGATAGGAGCTGCCCAGTCCTCATTTTCCAGTTGCTATAGAATTCAAAAGCATCTCTGAGTCCTCTCTCTCACAGGTAGGATGTGGCTTTATCACTACTACCATGGAAAGTGCTTGGATGAACTACATTCCTTGGTTTCACCAGGTCTAACCTTCATGTCTGGGACCTGCCATGCCAGTTATGTTGTAGCAAACCACCCTCATTCCATCCATATTCCATCAGTGAGAAGTCCGTTTCATTTGAATAGCTTCTTCCTGTGAACAACTGCTTTGTGGAATTGGCTTCCAAGAGGATGTTTATCTGTTCATTACAATCTTAACCTATTCAAGTTTAGGCTTAACTGTTATCTCCTCCACCTCCTATTTATTTGACTCCCCTATTAACA
This sequence comes from Acanthosepion pharaonis, assembly GCA_903632075.3. Classification (NCBI taxonomy): domain Eukaryota; kingdom Metazoa; phylum Mollusca; class Cephalopoda; order Sepiida; family Sepiidae; genus Acanthosepion; species Acanthosepion pharaonis. The sequence continues at coordinate 1,535,698 of CAHIKZ030005621.1, read as the reverse complement.
TAACCCTTTACCATGAGATGCCCCTGGGTCTTGTACAGGGTAAACCTTAGTGTAACCCCCCACCCACAAGAAACAAGATAAAAAATATATATTCTGTCTTCTTACAACTAATGGTTAGTCTTTGCTTCCTTGGTTTTCGAAACATTATTAAACATCAAGACTTGGATTAACTTAAAGGTTTAGAGCAGTTTCTGGGGGTTGGGAAAGAAATTTAATCATTTGACCCTAGTTTAATAAGGACTTCATTTGCACTTCTTTATGTCCAGCTTTCATCTTTTCTTATCAACGGCCAACAAAATTCATCAACACTTTATTGCTGAGATCAAGTCAAGAAATTTTGTTTGACTTGACGGCTAAATGCCTGAAACACTGACATTACCAGTAAACTTGTGCACCTCTCTTACGTCTTCTTGTTTACCTGTTGATTTTGATCTTCAAAAATTTAAATGCAATGTCAATTATTATTTTCTGTCTTCTTAATTCCTGCTTTTTTATTGTCCTTTATCCTTAAGAGTGTTTTTCTCACACTCAGTAACCGCTTCTGTCATAGTGGCTTTATTGTTTGCTAGAGATGAAATAAGAAAAAAAAATGTATAAAATTCAGTATGGCGTAATCCTATCTTCATCTGCCTGTTTATCTCCTTCATATATATATATATATATATATATAGTCATCCGCAGACAGACAGTTTCAATGTATCACAGCTCATCAGTGTGACTAGATATCTGATTGCTTCAAGCTGGGATCAAAACTCGGCCAATTTGACATCAGTCAGAGACTCTTACCCCTAGGCAATTGGTGCATGGCAGAGAAAGGGAATTTTTAAATGCATTATATACATGATATATAAATACCATACTGGCTACCATAGCACTCAATATTTACAAAGAGCAATGCATTAAGCAGCAGCCACTAAAAATGCATTGTTACAGGGAATTCCAAACTGAACCCTTCACTACCCATGTCTAGGAATATATCATCTAGTTCTTATTTTTGGTACTGCTCAGTGATTTCAAGTATACACTGCCCAATCTGGGGATTGAACTCACAATTACTATGTCACCAAATTTATGAATCAACATTTGAATTCATTTGTTTGAAAATAAATCCTATATTTCATCATTAGATTGAATATTCTGATCAAAGAATGTCATCCACATTGCCTTTACTATCACTTGGAAAGGAACTGGACATTTCATCATTGGATCCAATATTCCGATCAGAGAATGTCATCCACATTGCTTTCACTATCACTTGCAATGGAACCAGACATTTCATCATTGGATCTTGTATTCTTATGAAAAAGAATTCCATCTTCCATCCTATTCATTGTATTATTAATACCACATTTCTTAAATCATTTAATTACTATATTTATGTAATTTGAATTTAGCTGCATATGTGAATTCCATTTCTTTAGACATTGGAAGAGATAAAAAAAAAAAAAACACTGATAAATGAAGAAATCAACTATTTTTCTCTCCTACACCAAAAATATAGTACTTTCAGAGATTTATTGAATTTGATAGTAAACACATGCCAGGCTGCTGACTATGCAGACACTAAATGCATTAAGCACATTGCACATTTGAAATGCATACTATTGTTATGAATAACACATTTAAATGTCAGTGCATATTCAAATATATTTTCACATCGATTGTGTATTTTATATATATATATTAACTTTGATGTATATGACACAAGCAGATTTTAGCATAACATTTTGGGGTTTAAAATCCATCTTATGGTCTAAAAAATATGATATTTTCCATTGTTAATCTTCTATTCTCTTAATTCCTGTTCTTTTATTGTTCTCTCTCCTTAATAGTGTTTTTTTTCATATTCTCTTACACTCTAGTAACACTTTGTCATCGTGGCTTTATTACTTTGTGTGAGGTGAAATGATTTTAAAAAAATGTTTGTTTTTAAAAATAGTTCAAAATGTTTGTTGTATTTTTAGAATATAACTCCATAACATAGGAAATTCAAAAAAAAAAGTCATGAACGTTTTCTGAAATTATTTCTAGATCTCAAGGGAAGTAGCTCTAGTTTGAATTTAAAATGCTAATGAAAATCACTCCAGCTGTTTTAGTTCTCATGAAAAATAAAAAAATTGAAAACAATTTTTCTTTTTCTTTTCTTTCTAGTATGGTAATGCAACATTTAACAAAGGGCGAATTATGAATGCAGCTTATAAGGAAGCTCTGAAACAAAACAGTTTCCATTGCTTTGTATTCCATGATGTGGATTTGATACCAGAAGATGACCGTAACATGTACTCCTGTCCACCATTTCCTCGTCATCTTTCAGTTGCAATTGATGAAATGGAATACCGGTAAGTTTTTTGTTTTTTTTAAACCCTCACTCACTAAAGAATTTTTCTCTCTTATTTTCTCTTTTCCTATTTTGAATTTTATTCACTGAATTATAAAGTATCTCAATTCTCTCATGAAGTTTTTTTTTTGATAAGCTTTAAAATTGCTATCACGTTATAATTTAGTGCTTCTGTTGTCTGCTTTCAAAAGTCAACATTTTTGCTTTCTGTTTCTAAAATGTTAAATGTTAATTATGATTTTTTAGAGTGATCGTGTATTTAATTTTAAAAACTGTGTCATTGTTTTTTTTTCTGTACTTGATTCTGACCAGTTAGAGTGATGTTATATTTATTTATTTTTTTAAATGTACAGTAACACTTCTGGGGTTCAAGAATAAGTATTAACCCCAAGGACAGCTGCTATATATTATACTACATTTTAAATTGCTTCAGTTGTGAAGATTTTGGTAGAAGGTCCAGCTGTTAACCAATAACCTCAACATGGTATTTTAATGTAAAATGGCTTGTATAGCCTTCTATAAATATAAACTGAGTTATTTAGTTGCTTGAAGACAGTTGTGCTCAGCATGTTTTAGATCTAAGTAAAAGTGACTGCAGATATCAGATATTTTTTGCCTGCCAAGCAGCAATAAACTGTTTATATGGGATTACGATAGGCTTAATGTCTACTACTTAACCCCAGTAACTGTAAAAGACAAAAAGTTAAGAGAAATTCTTCTTCTTTAGTAATCAGATGTACACATTATAGTTTAAGATGTCCACCTGTGATAAGACAGTATGTTTTTGCATGCAGAAAAAAACTTTCTTGTTCATTGCTTGAAGGAAAAGCATGATTTTTTTTCAGACCATATCTTGTTTGATACTGTGTATGATAATTCTACTCTGCAGAGGGCATCATATTAGTTGATATTTTTGTGAGCTGCCTTTGGGTTCGATGAATAAATGTTGTGAGAATATGATAAGAAAATTTGGTTTTTCATTTGGCAGAGAAATTAATGAAAAAACTGTTGCTAAAAGGATGCTTAAAATCCCCTTACAGAATAATATAGTTGATGGCATATGAAGATCTCTTGGACCAACACCTGCTTAATGTTTTAGATGCCACTTTTTAGAGGATCACTGTGGCTGGATACAGATTATTTGGCTTTATTGAAAAATGACCCCATTGTCAAAAAATCAAAAAGCAGTTGAAGAAATCCTGATACGTGCTCTTAGATTTGGAATATGGAAAGTGATGTTCATCAAGTCGGGTTCCTCCTCCTAGCATGCAAAATGATCAACTGGGCTAGTTGGTAAAACAATTCCTCTTTTATGGAGCTTGCTCCGCCTTGCCATAAATCCAAGCTCCCAGCCCACACTCATCCCCGACCAAAATATTAAAGTCAAGAATGGCTGGATGTAAGTAAGTGCCACACCAACTACTTTTAGCTTTCATATCCAATTAAAGAGTCATTCTTATCATATATTCTTATGATATACCATATTTCATGGAATACAAGATGTGTTTTTTCTAATAAATAGCTTATAAAATTACCATGACTTAAATGCAAAATTGAGATCACTTGTATACTATTTTTATCCCCAGTTCTCACTACTATAGATTATAGTCATTTCTATCTAGCCCAATAGTAATATTATTTAGTCAAATGGTATTATTATTACTGATAGAAACATCAGGAATTATTATAACAAAGTACGAGCAAAATCTGTTGGTACTAACTGATATATCATTCCTAAATATGCTTCAACACCCTCCTATCATTAACTATAAGTAATCATCATTAATAAAATTAATAAATTAAACTTAATAAAATTACAGAAGAAAAAGATGTAACTGAAAGTAATAGTAATAACACTCACCTGAGAAACATAGCATTAAGATTCCAGAGAAATATGCCTTTCCTATGTCTATACTTAAATAGAATGGACATCATTATATTAACTTGAGAGGACTGTTTCAGTCAACATTTTCTCAAAAGGTAAATGTTTATAATTAAAATCTATTTTAATCATGTTCCAATTTTCCCTCCTTATTTGCCATTTACTAATGTGTCTTTGATTGTTTCCTGCTTCTTAGCAGCATTCACCTTTTGAGAAAGTGTTGGCTGAAAGGGTCCCCTCAAAGTAAAATAATTATATCCATTCTATTTAAGTCTATTTTCTTGTTCTGTCAATTACAAGTCTTTATATATATAAAGTGTGTGTGTGTGTATGCGTGTTGTGGAGTGGTTTCACAGTGGACGCTTGTATTTGTACTAAGTCGGTCCTAAAATAGGTTTGATGTACAAAAACGTTAGGAACTTCATATAATAGGTATGGCGCAGAGAAAATCTAGTTGTGGTCGTGGATACTTTAGTATCCGACTTACGGTCATCCGGCATCCGACTGACTGACCGAACAACTGAGCTGACTCACTTGTTACTCTTACTACTCCTACTACCTAGAGGTGGGAGAGTCTATTAACTATAGAATAGGTGTGTTCCATATATAACAATATATATATATATATATATATATATATATATATATATATATACACAGTTGTTGGCTCCTATAAGAAGCTCATTTACCCTTTGGTAGGTACAAATATGATGAGGTACCAAAAACTTCACAACCTGATGTTAAAGCCCTTCAAATCATGCTGTTTATGAGGTCATATAAGTTAATCTTTTGATCTTGGATACATCCAAGATATTTTGTGGTTATTTGATTGTGGAAAGTGTTGGCCATTGCCAGCTTAACTTCTCTGCAAAGAGAAAGCTGGTGTAGATAATTTGAGTTTGTTTGATTCTGTTCCATGTTGACCAAGAATAGCAGATCATGTTTGATGGTCCCCCCCCACATGCACACTCGGAAAGCATTGAAGTCTCCCATTAAGACTGATTTTTCTTTATGTTGAATGTTTGCAATGACCATATTAAGATGTTTGTAATATTCATTTTTTAGCTGCTTTAAGGCAGATATGGTTGAAATGTTACAATTGACTAATACCACAGAAGAATTATTTCTGACGACAAGAATGTCATAATTCAGTCTGTGACTTTAAAAGGAAGAGAAATAGGCAAGGTGATATTTGATGGCAAAACTGTTGTGGACCCAGAATATGTCTGAAAGAAAACATGAACTCAGCAATTTAGTGAAAACATATTATTAAACAAAAAGAACGAATACAAAAGTGTTGCACATCCGACTGATGGCAAAGTACATTAGTCAACTTGTCAACTATAGACAGCTCTCGAGAGAGGCATAATCTCCCCATATATATAGTAATAGGACGAGTCCATTTAGTCCATAAAGGTAGGTCCCATAACAAAAACCAACATCTGATAGATGCAGAACATGTTCACGCTTATCAATTGAAAACAAAAGAGTATCTTTCACTGACTTATTCTTGTCAAGATGAACCTGCTAGATGGATTTAGACTAATTGTGGAGATGCTGGTGTTAGATTTGTGCAGAGTATGAGATATAATTAGGATGGAATAATTATCTACAAACATACCACAAACCAAGATTTAACATCTTTAATTTTCAGACTGTTACAGTAGATAACCAAACCATATTCAGGATATTGGCATGCAGTGTTTAATGCTACTTTTATTGCTTTCACTTTGGCATGCTGTATCTAAATAGATCAGATTTGTAACCTTTAGAAAACCTATAAAAGCACAAATGTCCAAGATTTTGTGTAGAACTACAGCTAAAGAATGCCAGTAATAATGATTACCTGTTCACATCAAGTTAACTCACTCACTAGTGGATCATTTTACTTTTGGAGAAATAAGGAATAATGGTAGAATTGTGTGGCACTAATAAAAATTTATGTATAATAAAAACAGCTTTTTTATATAACAAAGTAATAACAATCAATGGCCACCACTTTATCCAGGCAAAAGCAGATGGTGGAGCAGGCCTTGGTGATGGCATCCCTATCCATGTTGGCCATGGTGTTACTGATAGCTGCCTTGAGAACCTCCTTGGTGTTGTAGTGTTAACTGTTCACCACTCTCAACAAGACACCTAACACAAAATAATAGTCAAGATGATTGCAGTCTGATGATCGGGTGGTGAGTGTGTGACCAGTAGTATAATGAGCAAGTAGTCGCTCTTGAGTACATAAGATTTATAATTCAAGTCTTCCTTGACAATACACCCAATTGTTTACTTGCTGGTATCCATTTCCTTGGTGATTTTTTATTTCTTATCATGCTTTTGCTGGGGTTCTCCTAGACAAGCTTGACAATGAGAGCAATGAACTCGGGTATCCTAGTGGTGTCAGAGTGCTTTTTATGAGTCTTGCATTCTGGCCCAAAATTGTACTTGCTGTCTGAGACCTCATATGACCTTGCAAGGTCAAATGAGGCCTCAGACAACAAGGCCTTGCAAGGTCACAGACCATGGTTTTAGGGTATTTGAACCATTCAATTTCCATGGCTTTGTGGCTGGTATGGAGATGGCCAGATAAATACTTTCTAATGGTGCTCTCGAAACCCTGCAATGCTGTGATATCACTGTGCTGTTGCCACATGAAAATTCCAGAATTATCTGTACCATACTATATATATATATATATATATATATATATATATATATGTATGTATATATCTATATTTCTCATGTTGTCTGTCTGTGTGTCTGTCGTGGGCATTGTTACCTCACCCAGGCCGCATTTCTCACCCGATTTCTATGCAGTTTTCACCTCAAGTTTGCAAATGTCTGCCTTAAGGACATGACGCAGCCCGATTTTTCAGTTCGGACTCAGGTTTCGAAAAAATCAATAATCGAAAAAATCTGCTTACAGAAGAAATTATTGCATTTCAACCAAATTTGACACCCTCTTAGAGTCTACCTTTAGAAGTGTTGTCCAGAAGTTTCATGACCACGGACCCCTAAACAGCGTGGAAAATCGATAAAACCCAAAAGCCGATACACCCAGATTGCACCTAAACCTAAACTGATCGGATTTATGAGAAGGCCAATTGGGAGCCACCATGTGAAGTTTCAAATCTGAGCACCCCCCAAACAGAGTGCAAATAGAGAATCGGTCAACCCTTAAAAATGTTTTTCCAGTTGGGTATTTCCTAAATGCAGATTAATTTAAGGTCACGTTATGCGTGGGTAGAAACAGGTTAGTGTGTGCAGTGCTGTATGAGTCATATGATTTTTGAATCAAACACGGGCAACGCTGGGCCATGCTTCTAGTATATATATATATATATATATATATATATATATATATATATATATATATATATATATATATGTTATATAACATGATAATGGTAGAATTGACTATCTATACAGATGATTTGATTTCTGTGGTGATGGCCTATGTGGGACCAGCCAAACCTTTTGGAAATGATGATAGCAAAATGTAGTTGCATATGTTTGCCAAGAACTGAATAATGCTTCACATTTTTCTCCATTTCCAAGGTCATCTGATTTTACTCTGGCTTAGAACCCAGATGGTCAGCAAATCAAGAATTTTAAAGTAATTTTAAATATGCATATATACATACACACACACACACACACACACACACACATATATATAATGTTATGTTGTGATTGATTGCCATATATACATATGCTTGTCACATTTTAATATCTAAAAACACAACATTACACTATATTTCACAAAATCAATGACAACTTATATTTAATTGGAATTACATTTCAATTAAGTTAGTATTTATTTATATGATAGAACAATTTGTTTATAGTCATGATGTGTTATATTGCTAAGGAGAAGGCCTAAGGTAGTAGTAGTAGCAGTTGGGCATCTGATGCAATGTATGCTGGAGGGAAATGGTGCAGACTGCAATATAGTGTGGTCTTGGGGTTGCTCTTCAGAGGCACCTGCATGGACACCCTTCCATGTGCAACATGGCACTGCAAGAATCCTGATATTATGCAACTATTATCAGAGCAGCATCTCAAGATGCTACGCAAGAGTTCAGGTTCCTAACTACCAGCCGGGAACTGCCACCAGAAAACTGCCAACCTGGTATGAAGAGACATTGCCACCAACGACACACATCATAAAATACTTATGACAACACTATTAAGTCCAGAGAAAAGTAAAGAAACTGGAAACCCTTTCCTTCACGAGAAACAAAAGGTTCACCTCTACTCCTGTCGAAAAGAAGTGGGAAGAGTTTGGACTGGGTGATAGAAGAGCCTATTTACTCTTCTTAATTAAAAACAAAACAAAAAACAAACAAATCTGGGTTTGACTTTCATATACATTATTACAGAGAATGATGAATGAAAGCATACCTGTGTGCAGGTGGGATAAAAAAAGAAAAAAGTAATTTGTAATAATTAAGTTCCAAATATTAACTTCTTCAGAACCTGTTAATGCATCCTGACCAGAGGACCAAAAACAGAAAAGAAAAATCATAGTAGATGGTATGACATTGGTGAAAAACTTAACAATGTCTTTGTACAAAATTAGTAAAAACAAGTTAAATTTCATAGCAGAAATGAAAAAAGACACTTCAGAATTGTCACGTGTGTGTGTGGGGGGGAATAAATATAAAAAATAAAAAATGAAAAGCATACATTAGGTTTGAAAAAAGTGTGGTGTCATCCATTATAATTGGCAAGATTCCATTTCATTGTCATCGGCATTTGGCCAAAGTAAGTCTGGTGGAGTTAAGTTTCACACAATATAGTTGGGATTCATGGGAGGGGATTGAGAAGTAAAGTAACACTACCACTTCTCCTTTTTTTGGTGGTTGGGGGCAGTGGGTCTCTTTCTTCCTTAAGAGAGAAAGAAAAGTCGAACTACCAACTTTTACAAAGCATGTTAATGCTACCTGACCAGTGGACTGAAAATGAAACAAAGTAGATGGTATGACACCAGTGAAAAAAATATCTGTTCAGAGGCTGGAAAAAATACCATACCAAAAAATGAAGATATATAAAAAAGTGTCTGCTTTCTAAATATGGTGTCAAATGTACCAACTGTCCTTTACTGACTGGTCACTGACAAGCTGTTTTTATCGCTATTTAGCAGCCAGTGTTTGGCTCACAAATCCTATCTGAGTTTTGCATGGGAATGTCCTCAGTAAACTGAGCTCTGACTTATTTCCAAGTCATTTAGAGTTCAAACACGCAAATATTGTAGAAAGCACATCATGTGATGTGTCATATACAGTCAGGTTTCAGAAACCACTTATTCAATTTGAAACATGTTTGTACAGAATTGTAAAAAAAAGTTTTTCATATCCACTGAATTTAGTAAGATTCATTTATAGGCATCTCTTACTTGTTTGTGCTTCACTTATTGGCCATAAAATATAGGAGTTTACTTCCTATAAATACCAAGAGATAGAGAATTAATAGCAATAAATGAAATTAAATATTCAATATTTTTCTCCAAGTTGGAATTTCACAGACATGTCATTCACTTACCACAAAGTTTAATTGTAAAACTCTATAAATAAAATTCAGTTGAAAATTCTGCTGTTAATTCTGCTATCACTCTTCCTGAAAAGCGGATAATGATTTAATTTGAGTTGTCTGACTCTGTATTGCTATTATACATGGTTGTGTTCTTTTGTTTTTTAAATGTAGTTTAATTGAATAAAATATAGGCACATGGCTGAGTGGTTAGAACATTCGTATTCTGACTATGAGACCGGGATTTGAATCTCACCATGGTTGATTTGTGTGGAAAGAGACTTCCTGATGTTATCAAACAGGAGGAGTCGATCCAAGTGTGTGGCACCTTTGGAAAGTGCCTTAATACCATACCACTGGTTGGGCCAAGCCTTGTGAGTGAAATTGGGTAGACGGGACCCTTGGGGGTCATCGATAGCTGTGCTAGCATGAAGTCACAAGTCATTATAGCCAAGGGCTTGAGCGTGCTGGCCTTGTTCAAAATTGTTGATGACGCTCTTTCCCAGGAACTGTAACTAAGGTCTGCTCAGTATAGTTGCAGTATAAACCACGGGTGGGCTCTGTGGGTGTTGAAATTATAGTTCAACAAAATCATAGCCCAACATTGCAGTTCGCAGTATGCATGAGAATCACCTTCTTAGAGCCAAATATACTTAATAATGGATGAATTTTCTTCCTAATATGATCCTGTGAAATTTCTTTGCAACAAAAATTATAGCAAGCACTTCGTTTTCAATTTGATAGAAGCATTTGTCTGTATTTGGGCTACTGCTTTCAGTCTCTGAAGCACTTGCTGAATCAGTTTTACATGCTGTATTTTTCTAGCGATCTTAATAAGTATATCATGTATACCAGCCAACATCGTGTCCATTTTTGCTACTTTTACACCGAAGATCTAAACTTATAGAGTCCTTTATGTGTACTAATAGTCAAATACTTCTGGCATTCCTCATCCAATTCAAGTTGAAGATTTGCCTCAGACAGGTCAATTTTTGAAAAAAAAATTCCACCTTTTAATTGAGCAAATATATCTTCTGGAGTTGGTAGGTGGCATGTTGTAGGTGGTAGTCATTCAAACCATTCAAAAAAATCTTCACATAACTGAATCTTATTATTCTTTCTAATATAAACTGTTGACTCATTCTGAATCATCTATTTTTTCAATAACTTTGTGGTTTTCTAACCTATCAAGTTCAGTATTAATTGTCTGCAGTGCAACAAAGTGTGTCTTTCTTTTAGGCTTAAAAACTGGTATCACATTTTCTTTTAATTTACATTTTTCCAACTCCTCTGAGAATTTATTTTTTATTTTATTTATTCATTTTTTAGTTTACTCAATATTTCTCTAGCTGTAATCTTTTTCTCTGATGAACAATTAATTTTTTCTATAGAATGAATTAATCAGCTCATTCCATAGTTCAAATAATTCTAGCCAATTGATGCCTAGTAAATTTGAGTTGGAATTTTTTAATAGGTAAACATCTGCTTTTTTAGTTTTACCACAAGAGTGTTGTTACATGTAATTTTCCTAAGAAAAATTAATTTCTTACCTGATATTCCTCTTGCAACTTTGTTGTTTTTTTTTCAAGTAAGGCTTACCAAGTCTATTCCAAGTTTGCTAATCGATAATTGTAATATTGCTACCAGTGTCCAAATGAAATCTCAATTATTCAATTTTACTGTCAGAAATGTTCTATTATTTGAACTTTCCAGTTTTTTTTTCGCTAGTAGCTGGTAGCACTACTTTCAGCAAGTTAATTTGTGTATTTTTTTTTCTTTTCATTTAGCTGTAGCTTTGTAACCTGTTTTTCTACACTTATAACATATTTTGGTTTTAAATATACATTCCTTTCTGAAATGAAGCATACCACATCCATAGCATGGGTTAAGTTTGGCAGTATTTTTATTTAAGATTTTTTCTTTTAGTACTACTGTCTTTTTTTTAACTACTTGTATTTCTGATGTGCCATTTTGTTTGATTTTCACTGTATCATGCCTTAAATTGACAATTTTTGGCACTCTTTCACAACATTCTGTATTGTTAACTTTGAATCTTGTTCAAGTTTTGTAAGGATTCAAGAATGTATTTCTGCATTGATGTTAGACCTTTAACAAAGATTAGACATTTAAATCTGTCTGGGGATAGTTTTTCAAGTTTAAATTTTTCACACTCAAGGTTGACTTTACTAGTATATGAGACAAAATCTTCATCTTCATCCTTAGTAAGGTACATGCACTGTCAATGTGTATAAAAAAGTGAATTCTTCTCACCAAAAATTTTTGCTAATATCAACACTGATTTGTTAAATGACACCTTTTCTGGAGTAACTGGCAAAATGAAATTCAGACATTTTTCATTTTCAGCAGGGCACAATTTTCTTCTGGGACGTAATCAAATTCACTAAGTGAATTAGCAACTTAGTCCAAAAAAATGAATTTGACGCATTGACTGTTCCTTGCTTTTCCAGGATTGCCTTCAACTGTTCTTGCTATTCAAGCCACTCCCATTGCATTTGTTGTAATAGTTGTTGAACAGTTATCTTACATTATTACATAGTGCATTATTTTTGTACAAGTTGTCCTTAACTCGGAAGAAACAGTTTGTTTATTTCCTAATAGCAGCTTGTCAGACATCCTTGGAATTTATTGACTTCTGCATTGCCCTATGAATATACATGAACTCCACAAAATTGTTTTCTGTGAATTGTGAATTTTCTTCACCATCTATTTATGCTATGTGAGAGAAAAAAAATTTTTCTTTTTTGTATGAAATCAAATCCTAGTCACTAGTGTAATGTTATCATTTCATTGAATGAAGATTAGACAATCATGAAATATAATGTTGATTTGAGTTGACATAGTCTTATTGAATTCTATAATAAGGATATAAGGCTTGCTCCTGGCTAGCGATTCTCAGCATCCATATATATATATTGGATGAGTTCAATCATATTCTGGAAAGGTGTGTCCATCTCTACAACAATTATTCAAGCCCAGACTAATGTTATATGAAAATAACATATATATATATATATATATATATATATATAGAGAGAGAGAGAGAGAGATACACACACACATACATACATATGTGTAATATTTTTCATTTCAAAATTTGTTTCATAATTTTAAAAATATATCCAACACCAGATTAATGCTATATGCAAACAAAATATATATATGAAAGTGAACACAATCTTCAGGCCATGAGATCGCGTTCAAGCTGAAACAGACTTTCAACACTCAGTGTTGTTCACTTTTTTATTTACATTTGCTATATCCCTGATACTGAGCACTTTTACACATAAATATAGCATATCTTAAAACTATATTTTTATCATGGCCTTTTAATATATCTGCTTTTATTACTCTAAAGATAGAAGTTATAAAACAACTGAAAGTAGTTAAATTGAGAAAGTGTGGAGAGCCATGTCCCTTCAGAAAGATTGTAAATTTCTTTAGTCTACGAATATTTCTATCACTGCAGAAACTTTTTTGAAATGAAGCTTTGAATACGTTCTTTGAGATATTATTATTTTGCATTTCTTAAGAACTTTTTCTAAGTTAACTTTAGACATCAAAATTAAGATTTGAGACAAATCTTTGATTTAACTGAGTAAATTGTTGGAAAAACATTAAATTCAAAAGAAAATATGTATGTGTTGTTTCCTTTTCTGAAAAATAGTGTGATGCTAATATGATCAGACTCTGTTCTAAGAAATTACAAAGAGACATGACTTGAATAACTTATGGTAAATTACTTTTTCATCGAGTCTGCTACTCAAAGATGAGCTCCACAAAGATTTTTTTTTTTACTTTTTAGATACTAAGATTATTTCCTGTAACAATGTCTAAACTGTGGGTCAAGATGAGATTAGATATGAAGTGAGACTTATGATCTCTGGCTACTGGAAGGTCAATCAAATATGGCTGACAAAAGTTCTGAAAGAAAAACCAAATACTGGTAGTGGGAATGAGGAATATGAAATTGTGGGCAGGCTGGAGAGTTAGAATTGTACCATCAGCATCATTTTGTACTTAATAATACACCTTAGCAGAAAATGTGCATTAAAAATACTGAGTAGAAATTATTTACCTATATACAGCAGTGGATAAAAATACTATTTTTCCTGGTTATGAAATGCTTCATAAAAAGAGAAATACAAATATAGAAGAGTGTATACCTATGTTTCATAAAATATACAAAAGCATTTGATCAGGTACAGCATAAAGACCTACTTGAACTGCTAGGTATACTTAATTTATTTGTTATTACTAGAATAATCCCAAATATGTCTGCTTATGGACAGAATAGGTAATAAGTATGCAGAAATAGGATGTATCTTTGATCAGATTTATTTGCCCTTCATAGTGAGGCAACCCAAGGAAAACAAGAAGTCCTACAAGGATTTATTATTAGTGGGTGCCATCTTAACAATATAAGATATGTAGATAAGACAGAGTTGATAGCAGACACAGAAAACTGCAGGAACTCCTAGAAAAATAGATGGAGGAAAGGAGGAAGAAAGGACTTATTAGCAAGATGAAGAACCCAGAATGTGAGCTATGAATTAGAAACAACATCATCAAGTACAAAGATTTAAATATCTGGAAAGAATTTTTACCAAGAATGGAAAAAGTGACACCAAAATCTGAAGGTGCTTTGAAATAACAAATGATGCCTTTTAAAAGGTAACTAAAGTATTAAGAGATTGGTAAATTTTTTTTAGGAACAAACAAAAAGTACTGAATTGTTATGTAATATCAGTCATCCTCTATGGCAGTGAATGCTGGACAATTTCCTCATCAATAAATTATCTGGAAAATCTCATGGACAAAATATGTAAGCCACAAAGAAGTTTTAAGGAAAATGAAAAGAAAAAGGTCTCTTATGCTCCGAAAGAGATATTCACAACTTATCGGACACATAATGAGGAAAGAGGGCTTGGAGAATTTGACAATTGCAGGATATATTGAAAGCAGAGGGACAGAAGGAAACAGCAAGTAACCTACCCAATAAATTTCTGTAAATGGATCACAGAAGAGAAAGGGGAGGCATAGTAAAATGACAAACATTGCTAAGAGATACAGAGGATAGGAAGTTGTGAAGAGCCATGATCTCCAAGTCCTCAAGAGAGATGGCACATAGAAGAACATTATATTATTCCAATGTAACTATAAGCCAAAATAGTTAAGCTTTTGGAACACCAGAAAATAAAAGGAAGAATTTGAAGTTAATGAAAGCCATTTTAATGCAGATTCAACTCAAAAGAATCTTTACATGAAATATTCTGAACTTCATTCAGAAAGTTGTACAAGACTCTTATGTGCAGAATAAAGATAGAAATCAAACTTAGCTTCAGAATGTTACTGTATCATCATCATCATAACCATGTTTTTTTTTTTGTTGAGGCAGGACTAGGATTAATCTTGCACAAATCAAGGTGTGTCCTGCCTGACAGAAGATCTCAGTTTACCTCACCACATATGACTGTCAACATACTGAGACTTTTCATAATAATTTGAGGCAAGATTTTACAAGTATGGATGCACTTCCTGACACCCAGCTTGGGCAATCATGCTAATCCAAGTACACCAAGTGTTTTTATCAAGACACCATTTCTAGGAAGGTTGTCATACAAGGCTTGAGACTCCTACCTAGTTTTCATGGACGAGTGGTTAGAACATTCATATTCTGACCATGAAACTCAGGTTTGAACCTCACCATGGTTGATTTGTCAGGAAGGTGACTTCCTGATGTTGTCAGACTTGATCGCAGTCGATCCCAGCATGCAGCACCTTTGGAAAGTGCCTGAAAACAATAACAAACCATAACCTTGTGAGTGAAATTGGGTAGATGGAACTCTTAGGGGCCGTTGATAGCTGCGCTAGCACAAAGCCAAAGGGCTTGAGCATGCGGGTTTTGTTCAAATTGTTGATCACACTAGATAACACACTCTCTCCTATAAACTGTAACTAAGGTCTGCTCAGCATAGTTGGAGTATAAACCACAGGTGGGCTCTATGGGTGTTAAGCAAACACAAATGTGCTTGAGTGAGCGTCTGCAATAGGGATTGGCTAGCTGCCCTAGTAGATGGGTATCCTGAAAATACAAGTGGCCAGCTAATATATATACATATATATATATATATGACGTCTGGTTCCTATAAGAAGCTCATCTGCCCTTTGACAGGCCTTGTTTTTTGTCCTGTAGCATGGCATGGCATCCTCCTGACCAGCAGAAAAGCTGGTGTGGGAGCTGGTTTAGATGGTTACCATTTACCCATATGGAAGGTTGTACTGGGTTACATGTTACCAGTAGCAGACCTGACCTGCAGATGACCAAATTCCAGTCTATTTTTCTCTCCCTGGTGTTATATTTCACTGGAAATATTGTTCTAATGATTGTTAACCAAAATGTGTGATGTCACAGAAACTCAGGTGCCAGTCTGCTTTTTATTGGTCAAAACCAACTATTCAACCCCCAAAACTTAAGTGATGTGTGTAAAACTTTCCTACACCATTTTATTATTTATATCTCTTAAGAGTTTCATGATCATCACTAAGAACGTGTTATCATTTGAGTGGCAGTTCTTAACAGGGCAAATTGGCTTGAAGCACCAAGATGTCTGAGAAATTTAGACAGTTTAACTAATGGTGATTTCTCTTTTATGATAGCTGAAGTTTTGCAGGAAATCCTGACAGTTCATAAAAGAGGTTTTATGATCTCTACTTTGGTAAACTCAGCCTCACTCTAAAGTTCCTCTTAAACTACCTCTCTTTGAAGTCACTATCATAGCACAAAGGGGAGACTGAATACCCTTCTACTAGCAAAGACTTTTTTTTAACCACAGTTGAGATCAATAAGTCCACAACATCATGCGACAATAATCTTTTCAGTGGCTGTAAAAGGATCCACCTTGCTAAGGTTGTATACACAATGTCTGAAGATAGAGATTTTGAAAACAGAGTTGTTCTTCTCCTCAACTAATTGCCAACCATGGTAGAAGAACTAAATCTGCCCTTCTATTTAACCCATAGCTGGAAGAGGTAGAGAGAGATGGATTTATATCTCTCCTATGGGTATTTGTGCAAAGGTGATTGTAATGAACTCTGACAGAATTTGAACTCAACTTGTTGAATTCTCTTTCTGGGACACTCACTTAAAATATATTCACCATTTAAAATTAAGATCTACTTAGATAAATTATAAAAAACTGGTAAGACTCATAAAAGCATTTTGAATGTATAAATTCTATTATGGCATATTATCTTTTAAAATGGTTTCAACATCTGTAGTTGTTAACTGATTCATCCATCAAATTTGATGATATTTAAGATGCCCTTCCGTTTCAGTAGCAAATATTGAAAACATTTTTGGTATTGGATATACTAAACCTTTACATTTG
Organism: Acanthosepion pharaonis; assembly: GCA_903632075.3. Classification (NCBI taxonomy): domain Eukaryota; kingdom Metazoa; phylum Mollusca; class Cephalopoda; order Sepiida; family Sepiidae; genus Acanthosepion; species Acanthosepion pharaonis. Next base: position 1,518,543 of record CAHIKZ030005621.1, on the reverse strand, counting down.
TTTTCTGTTCATCCAAGTTCAAAAGAAGTTCTTTTTGGTTTTTGTATTTGTACATTTATTACAAGTTTATAAAATTCTAATATTTGTGGGAAATAAATGAACCTTATATATCATCAGTTATGGCACTTAATGTAACATTGTGTGTATAAGATTGAAGAGAATAGGTTATGGATTAAGGGGAAAGAAAAACTCCTAACTGAAAAAAAGTCACTAAAAATAAACCAAGGTTAGTTGACAGTCTCAAACCAAGAAAAGAAAAAAAAAAGGAGGATATTGTTGTGCTTTTCTATTTGTTCATGAATTGATGAATCAGAAATTAGTGAAAGGCAAGATTTCCTGGTAATGTATTTCCTTCATTCACTTTACCTTCTCATCACAGACAAATAGTTGGCAAAATTTATCTACTGGGTATAATAAAAGTAGCCACTACATAACATATGTATTGTGCTATTTAATAGTACAGAAAACCTTTCTCCCAAGGAAAGGCAGACAATCTGACTTTCAGTAGGAAAAAAGAGACAGTAGGAATTTGGTACATTAACCTGAAGACAGCTGTAGAGACTGAGTGACACAAATGAAACAACCCACTATGGAACAATGACTGGAATCACAGTATTTAATATTCTACCCACGAGGAATATATGTGACACAAGGCTGAGTTTAAAGTGGGTTTCTCCGAACCCATAGGCTCAGGCAAAAAATATCCCCTTTGAACCTGCATAAGCGGGTTCGGGAACTGTCTACCTCCCCAGACAAGACTTTGCCCTTCGGCAAAGCTTCATCTGGGTTCCTCCCTGCCAAAGCAGAGAGTTCGACAGATATTGAGACTGTATCTCGACGTATCTCAACTTGAATCACAGACACACATTTGAGTGATATATTTACCCATATATGATATTGTGACAATGTTACACACAGTGTTTAATCAAATATAGTTTTAGGCTTTCTCAAATAATTAATACACAATTTCATTAAAATAAATTTTCTGTCATTTTTATTTTTATTTTGAACCAAATAATATTGTTTGAGCACTTATGTTAAAATACTACTAATAAACATATTTCTTAACATACTCAAAGAAACCTATATACTGAAATATTTATGCATTACTAATATTAAAATAAAAGTTATTTTTATTATTTACATTTAAATTTTTAGTTAAATTTTATTGGAACATTATGCAGGCTGTCTACTTTATGGCAGTGAATAGACAGTGTAATATAAGAAGTAATGGATAAGCAATTAGTGAGATGCAAATTCACATCATTTGTCTCCAGAAAGCCTGGTAAATGCCCACTGTCAAATTTCTTTAATTGCTAAAATATGAGAATATGACATCTTAACAGAAGATCAAATCTAACCTTTAACTTCTTAGTTCATTCCACAATCTTTATCAGTAATAGATTTGCTTGTTTTTATTTTACACATTATTACAATTATATTATCAGTAGCAACAGTACTATTTTTATTTTACTTTTTATTTTCTGAAGCATTGTCAACCATTTTTATCAATTTTAGCCAAAATTCTTATTTGACAATGTTTCATCTAATAAAAAATAAAATAATACAAGAAGACTTATTTAAAGTCTTTGTTTGAAGGAACAGAGGAAATGATTCTGTACTGCTATGTAATATCAATCCTTTTATATGGCAGTGAATGCTGAACAGATTCTTTACAGATGAAGAGGAGACTTGAAGCAACAGAGATATGGTACTACAGAAGGATGCTGTGAATATCATGGACAGTAGTTACACAATAAGAAAGTTAAAAAATAGAAACAGAAAGAACAATTATACTTAGAATCAGGAAGAAAGAGTTGAAATATTTAGGAAAGAATGGTTAGAAAAGTTAACACTCACAGGACATATTGAAGAGGTGCAGAGGGAAACAGCAAGTAATGTACATAATGAGCTAAGAATAGGAAGCTGCAAAGAGCTATAATCACCCATATTTTGAAGAGATATGGCACATAGAAGATGAATTTTCATTGACAAGGTGACCCATAAATGCAAACCTATGGTTGGTCAATTTTTGTATTCTTATTCTTCTGTTGATTGCACATAGTCCAAAACAAAAAAATCTAATTCTGCTGCAAATTTAAACAAAGGTTTTTTCGATAAATCAAAATAAATTGTCGAAATTTGGTTGTGTTCATTTAATTTATCATTCAGGTATTGAAAACTTTTTCTTATTTGAGAGTTGTATTTTTTATTCAGTCTAGTTTAATTAGACAAAGTTTTACTCTGAGGCAAGTTAGAATTCTCCACACAAAATCATAGAGTTTTTCTATTCAAATATCTGAAGAAAAAATATCATACAATTCCTGTCTTCCGACTCATATTCAATAAACAACAAGCTTTCTTTTCTTTCTTTTTATTTACATAGCAACCCAAGGAAATAAAGTTTGTCTTTGAAAGTAAGTTTTGTAGTTTTAATATGATTGTCAGCTTTATTATAGTATAAATTCCTACTGATTGACTTTTAAAGAAATCTCACTGATTTGATTATTGTATACCAAACAAATAACAAAAATGTTAAAGTCAGTCTTCATTATTTTCAGAAGTTTTCATTATAAAAATATATATCAAGTCAAAATTCAGTTTTATGAAATTAAAAGTTTTATTATTCAATTTATCTCAAATTACTTATTAAATAATATCCTTGTAAACTGTGTAGGTGGCATCATGTTAAACTTAATTTTTTAAGCATTGATGATGATGACTTTTCTTTATTCTCTGGAAGGAAATCAAATTTGGCCATTGACAATAAAAGTGGGGACACTTGGAAAGCCCAGATAGATCACACAATAGAGCCAAGCAGATATTTGCAGTTTTTGAGACTCCAGTATGATTTTTGGCTGAATTATGGAACTGTATTAATGTTATTTATACTTAAATGGAAGATTTAAACAAAACTTTCACATTTATAAACAAAAAATAGATGTTTGCTTCAAAAAAAAAATGTTCTGCATTGAAAAGTTAAAATTCAGGAAAAGGGTTTAAATTGTGCATCAAACTGATTTCTTTTGAAGAGTGACAAAAATGGATTCAGAGCTCAAAAAACATAAGAATAAAAGTCTAGATCATGATTTCTGATAAATACGCACAAAGTTATATCACAAAATTGATATTTGACGCCCATCATATAGTGTCAGCACCAAGTAATGAGTAGTTTCACATATGAAAGGAACTGAGTACGTTTTAAAAAAACTTTCTAAGAAAAACTTTCTTACATTTTGCAGATTTAGATTGTTTTAATTTTTTAATATTTGAAAACTTTATCTAAAAATGAGAAAAAATTTTGTCACTGGCATTTTTTGTTGTCATTACTTGAAGTTGTTGGATCAGAAACAAGAAAGTAGGCAAATGTGCCAAAAATTTGTATTGACTTGTAGTGAATGCATAAATGAACATCCTTGAAAATTAACCCACATCATGTACGCTGTTTTCCAAAGAAGAAGGAAAAAGTGTAAAAGCCAGCTAAAAAAAGATGACAAGAAATGCATACCTGAGTAAACAATGTTCCATATGTTGGCCTGTCCAAAAGAAAAATGATGTGCATAGCCTGCATAAATTCTTGTTGTCAGCATGAGTCTTGAAGGATATGTAAATTCTGAATGAGATTTGTATTGTGTTATGCAAATTAGGTTCTATAGAAAGGTTAACTTAATTGCAGTCAGGGAGTTTGGCTATAAATTGTTAAGTTGCATGGAGGACAAGTTCTCGAGATGTGCAACCGCTGGATTGAATATTTTCCCGTACATAAAATTCTGCTACATGACTGAATCTTGTGTTTTAGGCCCCCAAAATCCATTTGGTATAGGTCACATTTGAAAAAGAGTGTCAAGTTAAACCTGTCTATTATATATAACATTCATTTCAACAAAATTCCATTGACTTTATCGGCAAAAAGAGTCAGCAAAAGCATCAATCTGGACCTGATCATTTAAAAACATTTTTTTTTTAATCATTTCACCTCCAGTGAAGATAAAGATGCAAGGGGTTACTAAGAGTGAAAGAAACTAAGAGAAAAAAAAAACATTATTAAGAAGTAAGGGAAATAAAAGAACAGGATTCAAGATGACAGAAGATGACTATTGACATTGAATTTAAAATTTTGAAGGTCAAAGTTGACTGAAAATCAAGAAGCTAGAAGAAAGTTCCACAAGAAAAACATGTGGGAGAAAACCTGTTATCATAGAGCTAGCAATTTTAATTGTAAAATGATGAGGCCTACCTGCCAATCTGGTATGATGTGCAAATTTATAAAGTTGGGATACCAAAGGAGAAAGCTGATTAGAATATTTAAGATGAAAATATTTATAGAAAAGCACAGGGAAGCTACATTACAGTGGTGGGAAAGTGAGTGCATGAGTCTTGATTAACTTCAAATGATCATAACTTAACAAATAGTGGAGTTAAAGTTAAACCAGTTCTGGAATTCCAAGGCTATCTATTTTCAGACCAGATATAGAACATACCACTTGAAGAAATGCCCAAAGCCTGGGCGTAGATTAATATTTGACTTTTTCTCTATTTCACCTTTCTTAACAGAATTACTACTCTCCCAAACAAACATACACAACTGTATCAAGAAATCAAAAGAAAATGGTTGAATAACAATAACAACAATAAAAACAATATTTCCACATGTGACAATACTTGACATAATTTTCACTTGACAATATGAATATAATAGCGTTTTCTAAATTTTTCCAGTTGCTAAGGACATTTTGTTTAGTTATTACTAGTTACTTTGTTTTAAATTCATTTCATTTTTGCCTTGAAAAAGTCCACATTGGACGAAACATGTCAGCTAATATTACAGGTTTCCTATTGTTTTTTACATTTATAAATATTGTCTTTTTCTACAGGTTAACTCTGAGAAATTTTTCACATATATATATATATATATATATATATATATATATTTTGAAGAAATTTGACAAAAGGAAAAACGTTTCATTGAAAGTAGATTTGATAATACATTTTGCCTTTCTTGGTTTCAGTTATCTCCCTTTAGACCTCTGATTTTTTATTTTTAAATTTACTTTTTATCTCCTAAAATTTGGTGTGGCACAAGCAAATTTTCATTCACAAAATGTGGCCCATAGAAAAAAGTTCAGGAACCACTGAATTAAATAATAGAACTTATACCTGGAAAAATCATTACTGTTCTCAAGAAATTGCTAATGCAATATTCACTCACAAAAAAAAGAATTATTCTTACAATCTACTATATGTTTCAGTTTTAAATAAGCTACAAAGAGTTGATAAGCTGTCAAAATAGCAACCAAATGTATCTGGTGGACATTTGTATTAAACATTTTTTCTAAGTAGTGTGAAGCACTTGTTATACTGGTCTGAAACCAATCATCTTTGTTTTGGGGTAAGAAATCATTTTTGTTTTACCAATATGAACACCTGGTATGGAGACTTAAATCTTTTAGTTTTCAGACTAAATCTCTGAACACTAAACTCACAGTAATAAATGACAATATCTTTTCAGTTGTAATCTAAACATATTTTATCAACTATAGGAGAAAATAGCTTTATTTCTTGAGTTTTATTCAATAACTAGGCCTATTGTGCAGCATTTAAGCTAGCTTCTCTGGAGGTTTAGCCATCATCACATTAGGTAGGGAGGAGTAAATGCAATAGGCAACAATAAACTACAGAAGAACTCAAATTGATTGCTACATTTAAGTATTGCATTAATATTTAAGCTTACCTTTTAAAAGTTCAACATTAATTCTTCTGACACCACTTAATTGAAAGACATTTTGATGTATGTAGGTCCTTACTTTCCATACAAGCAATTATTTTTACTTCATGTGTGACTTTTGTGGGATTTCACAATTAATTTTTATTATTCCCAAATTTATTTCCAAGTTATAAAAGTTATTGTAAAAAAAATATTTGTTGCAAAAAATCTCCAAAAACAATCACAGTAATGAAAACTTGGGAATCCAAGATTTCAGGATTGTGGGTCCGAATCTGGACTGGAATGTTTTTAATCTGCTCACAGAGTTGGCCTGATTCTAAAATGGTGTATGTTAGGCTGCAGCCTCTATGAATAAAGTTGAAAAAGTTTGACATAGTGACATGCTGACATTTGCATTTATTAGATAGAAGCACTGGCTGTACACATGACAACAATCTATGGAACCAAAGTCTACCACATTTGGACAATAAAGTGTCAAAATATATATACATTTTCTTTTAAAAATAATTTCACACAAAGCAAGGCAATCAAGCTACAAGGGGTTACTATGTGTGAGAGAATATGAGATAAAGAAAACATTATTAAGGAGAACAATAAAAGAACAGGAATTAAGCAGAAAGAAAATAATGATTGACATTAGGACAATAAAAGAATAGGTTTTAAGGAAACAGAAGATGGTAATTGGCATTACATTTAAATCTTTAAAGATCAAAGTTGTCTGGATAGCAAGAAACAAAAAGAGAGATCCAAAAGTGATAGATGTGAGAAAAGAAACTGTTATCTTATGGTTATATCTAACCATTTCAACAGTAAAATGATGAGACCTAACAGCCAATCTAGTAGTCAGCCATGATGCTATTCGTTTCACTCTTAACATAATGTAACTAAGTTTTTATTATACCAATCAGTGAGACTTTTTGAGTTGTTATATTTTTTTTCACATTGTCCTAAGACTATTAAACTGTTAGATCATGAGTTTAGTAACATATTAATTGAGAGTTTAATTACTGAGCCAGGTAGTGAAAATTTAAACTGAGTGGGAAATGGACAAGCAATAACTGAACAGTGCTAAAATTAGAACTACTCAAGATATTCTGTGTATTCCCCAAAAATGCTCATCAGGTGGAGCTGTTTAAGTCTATAAGAAGTCAAATATATCCTTTCTCTCTTTTTCTTTTTCCTCTTGCTTCCAGATGTCATTGCACATAGGTATGGTGTCCCCAGCATGGGCACATTTGTTCCCTTAGAACTTATGCACACACACACACACACACACACACACATGAGCATATTCTTACAGCTAGTTTTAAGTTGTGTACATGTATAATTCCTTTTGTTAATCACATGCATTAATTGTCATTTGTTTTAAATTTCATGTTTTGTATTTTTTTCATTTTTACCTGGACTGACATGGGTCAACCAAATATTGTTTGTGGAACAAATGTACCAGGAACCATTAAATATCTAAAAATATTCACACCTCAAAACAACAGTGAGTAACACCCACAACAATCTCTAGACATGGTGAACAAAATGAGAACTATATGTAGATTAAATGAAGAGTTCAGTTTGAACTTCATTGAAGGTTACCTGGATTAACAAACATCTGATGAAGGCTGGATGGCAAAATTGCCGAAATGTGATAACAACAAAAAAGATGAAGGAGAAATCCAATTGTAAATAATTGTTTTACTCAGAAGAGTAATATCTACTGTTTTAAATTGAAACTTAAAGAAATTTAATATCATGGACTCTTTGTGATTTAATCAAGAAATAGTTAATAGGAATAAATAGGTTCACATATCATCTGGGTCACACTCCTCCCCAGTCTTTTGACTAGGAGTAGAGGCTTATCCCTTGTTTAGGATTGGGTTTCTGGTTCCTTGTAAAGTTTCTTCATTCTCTTTTTTTCCCCCAATCACAACAATTTTTGACAAGCTTAAAGTTAACTGTTGACTTGTATAGCCCCATGAACTTCACTTCTTTCTTTTCTAATGATTATACAACACAACACAGTAACCTTCTAATTTGAGTGGCTCTTGGGTCTTTTTTGGTGAAGATTAGTGTAAAAAGAAGTATTTTTATATTTTTGTACAGTAGAAATAATTCTTCAAAAAGACAAGTCAATTTGAGGAGAACTATGTTTGAGAGAAAGCAAGTTCCACCAATTTTATCCAAGAAGGTGGCAACATATATACATACATATATATATATAATCTTGTCAGCCATGATGCTATTAGGCCCACAGAATAACTGGTGATCTCCTAACAATATTGAAGAGTACATAGCAAATTGCCTGAAGGAGTTTCACTTGGTTAACAGTTAGGTTCTGCTTGGTTTCACATGACAGCTTGAAAAGACAACTCCAGTTGAGGATAGCCATGTTGGAAGCGAGCAACTTGGAAATTTAATTATCATTGATCTGAAGTAACGTCAATTGCAGTCATCAGTAGAGTGCCTATTGAATGCATTGCATCCTCTAGGACGAGCTCACAGTGAGTGAGAGGTAAGCATTTTAATTTGAGTGTCATGGTTACAACCTGGAACCTAATTCCTTTATACCATTCTTGAGGAGTAATCTGGCTTGTAGAAATTCCACAGCTATACAAAAATTTTCTCACATCTGATCACATAAATGAAGGACCTCTGTCTGAGTGTATGAATGCAGGCAAGATGGCAAATAATTTGTTGAACTATTGGATTTCTCATTTCACATAACAGAGAATAAATAGTAGGGTGCTTTTTCTAACAAAGTACAATATATTTTTGGTAATCTTTTAAACTTTGTACCTGAAAAAAAAACAAAAAAACAAACAGTGTCAAAGAACTTTTTTCCCCCTAATGATATTGTTATTATTTTAACTACTTTCACCTCTCAGCAATGTTTATGGTTTTAAAAAGCAATGATTAGAATTTAAATGAAACCTATTTACACGATTGTTTATTGAAATGGTTGCTAAAACACCAGCTAATTGCCAGATGATTCAAACTTTATAAAATAGTGAATAATAAGGATTTTCTCATGGTTGGTTCACATATTTTAATAATTTAGTAAATGTTTCTAAATCAAAGAATAAAAAAAATTGTTTTCATATTTATTTCTTTATAAATTGGTAAATGATAATTATTGCATTGTTTTAATACAATTGTAATTGTTTTTAGATTTTGTAAATATAAAATTATTCCTGTAAATAAACAATCTAATAAAAAATAGTGCTTATTATTGTTGTAAATTCTCAAGAAAAAAAAAGTATAAATTCACTTTCATCATATGGTTAGGCTTTATTACAATTCTAATCATCACTTTTTTAAAATAACAGACATTACTGAGGGGTGAAGGTAGTACAGTGTAACCCGGATATAAGAGAAACCCGGATATAAGAGAGATTTTCTCTGCTCCCAAATTAGAGCCTGTGTTAATGTATATAAAATAGAACAAACCCGGATATAAGAGAAACCTGGATATAAGAGACTTTTTCTCTGGTCCCGACAACTCTCTTATACCCGGGTTGCACTGTAGTATTGTCAAGGGAAAAACAGTCCTTTTGAGACTGTGTTTTTGTGGGCAAGAAGATCCAAGCTTGCCATATTTTTTTTAATGTTAGTGCATACAATACAAGGCCCAGGGGCCACTCAAGTTAGAGGGATACTGAATGAGATTATTGTAAGGGAGTAAGAGCTGTATATTATGAGGAAATGTAGGATAGATATCAATTGACCCTGAACTTGAAGAGACCAAAATTGCTATTGTTAGGGAAGCATCCTCTCAGGAGTCAGATCCACAAAGTAACCATTCTGGAGAAGAAGCTGAGTGAAATTTGCTTTTTACCAATGGAACACAGTGGGGCCAGTGATGATTTGCCACCGTAAACATGGCAGGTCCTAGTTGTGAAGGTCTGCATTGGTGGAACGAAGGAATATAACTCATCTGAATATTGTAAGAGACTAAAAATATTTCATACTACACAAAAAATTGACTATTGATGCCATATTTGAACTGGAGTTGATTAGTATTTATGATTTGATGAACTTTTCACTCTGTGCCCTTTCTTACACTCAGACCACACAGTAACTCTCTACATTGAGTGGTTTTTGGGCCTTGTATTGGATAAACATTACCAGTAGAATGGTATGCTTAATATAAAGTATATGTCACAATCAGGCAAGCCTGATTTGTCATCTCTGAATTTTATCATTCTTGATTTTACAAAGCAGCTTAAAATCAAAAATTAATCTTACTGAAATGAAGAATGGAGAAGTGAAGTTCATTTAAATAATATGTCTTTTATTCAGAGTCTCCATGATAGTCTATACCTTCTTTTCTATTGCTGAATGTTTTATTCAGGAGTGTTTAATTTCTTTAGAAAGAAAATCATTCCATCTACCAGCTTGATTTACAGGAGCAGCAAAAGTGTGATTAGAAGCATCCATCTCTTCAGCAAAGGCAATTGTTTCATCAAAGAATGCACAGTTTCTATCTCATCTTTCAAGTATGCAGGTCCCTTTTCAGCCATCTTGGGTAGTGGAAATGTCTGAACTTGCATGAAAGGAATAATCTTTTCAAAGTAATTGGCAATCCACTCAGAATATTATAATATTAATAGGAAGACAAAAATACAGCTACAAATGATAGAAAGTTGTGTAGAGCCATGATCGTTCACATTCTGAAGGCACATAAAAGATGATGCTACAGCTTGTGATTCTGAACACTTTTGAGCCTATTCCAAATCTTTTGCTTGATCAAAAACAGTCACAAAATCTGGTGTTCAATTCTTGAGCAGTTGTTGCCAAATAGTATGAATATATTAGGCCTCATACAAAAGCATTTCATATAGTCTCTTCTGTAGATTTTTCAGCACTGACAGCCCTGTAATTAAAATCTCCACTTATATATGTTATTACCTACAGATAATCATCCAATGTCACCTTTGACTGTTGCTGACAGGTGGTTAATAAGTGCCTTCCATGCAATTTTCCACTTTACATACACACACTGCACTGTAGACTCTCTTAACTTTCACAATGAGAAATCTACTCATGCATGGAAATTGCAATCTAGTTAATGAGTACATTCAGTTTATCTGAAAAAATGTCGCACAAAATAATTGTTGAATGTAGTACCCCATTAGATGTGTACTTAGTGAAGCTATTCTTGGTGCAGAAATCGGAATTTGTGTGCCGAGTTGAAATTCCAGTTGTGACCATTGCATTCACTTTTGCATAAATACCCTTGGAAAGGTATGAATCCATCTCTTCTCAACCATATCAGCAAAGGGTTAATAGAAGCATACACTGGGCTCCCAGCTTTTGTTGGTGACCAATTGGAACAACAATTTTGTATTCAAAACTAGTTATGCATGGAGCTAGAAAATTCCCTCTGTTAAAGTCTACTTGCTACAAAAACAACAACAGCAAAACCTAGAGAGGTGAGGCTGTGGCACCATAATCTATATTGAAATCTATTGGGTTAATATACTTACAGTATACCAGTGCTCCCACTCCTGCGCAAAATAAATAGAATTAGGGGTAATTTCAAACCTCACCAGAATTTATCATTGTTCTAGTCATATATCTTTGTTGAATGAGTTGTAGTAGAACCCAAATTCATTTCTTAGGTTTTATTTTAACAAGCAATATGGCGATATGCATTATAGCAGTCTATATATAACCTTTCAATAAAAAATAAAGTTCACTGCTTTTACACAAAGTGGGAAAGCATAAATACTGTCTTGTCAGCTACTAGTTTCTGAGTATTCCTATCTGTTATGGCGGCTAGTTAATTCCTGTTGCAAAAACTGTCTCAGGCCTTTTTGTGCTTGTTCAACACCCACAGAACCAACCTGTGATTTACACTGCAACTATACTAAGCAGACCTCAGTTACAGTTTCTGGGAGAGAGCATGATCTGGAATGATCAACAATTTGAGAAAGGCCAGTAGGCTCAAATCACGATGAATTCTGCACAATTTTGTCAATCCATGGTGTGGTTTTCAGGCACTTTCCAATGGTGCTGCACAATGGGAATTCCTCCTTGACAAATCAATCTTGGTGAGATTTGGACCAGGTTCTCAGGATGCTAGCAATCCTCCAGTAAATAACTGGAAGTGTCATTATGATATTCAAGAGTATTCAACAGATAATAAAGGAAGATTACCATACAAAGAGAATAAGAAACTTTTAAAAATACCCAATTTCTTTTTTCTTTTATACTGAGAATAAAAATGTTTAAGATTCAAAGAGCTTCAAATTATTTTCTCTCAGTCAGTTTTCTGTACAGTCTGTTTGCTAATTCTTTCTCCAAAAAAATAACCAATATCTAATCAGTCCATCAGAAACCAACTGAACATACTCTTTGATAACTATTTGCACTATTTACATTGTTTGGAATGTTGTCCTCATCACAATGTTTTGGCTGTTGTACACTCCAGCCTTCTTCAGTTGATTGAAATTTCAAACCAAACCTTTTATTTTGTCCACAAGGGTAATTTGTTCTAGTTCCACGTTCCATGCCTCTTCCAGATATCTTTCATGTTGCTTCTCTTTAACTCAACTCTCCCAGTTTTTGTTCATCTGTGCTGTGGTTACGTATTGAACTCACTGGATTACTTCAATCAACACTTTTACCCACTAGGCCATGTGTCCTTGAGGGTTCGGTTTGAAATTCCAATCACCTGAAGAAGGCCAGTGTGTACAACAACCAAAACGTTGTAAATATGGCAACAAAAATGAGGGCAACAGTCTGAACAATGTAAATCGTGTAAATAGTTACAAAACATTATCTCAGAAATATAAAAAAGATCCTGAAGAAGGCTGGAGTGTACAATGGCTAAAATATCATGAATATGACAACAAAGATGACAACGTTTTGACAATGTAAATAGGGTAAATAGTTACAATACCTGATCTCAAAAATATAGACAGATATTCTTTGATAGCATTTGGCACTTCTAAGGAAGGCTAAATCTCAATGTTTCTGACCAAAATGCAGTTTTATTCAATAAGCTGAGATGAGTTCTTGAAAAGACGTACAAGATATCTATTACTTCTGCCTTTTTAAAACTTTGCTTTGATTCTTTGTATTTCTTTTCCGTCATCCTATTGATTGATCTCTGCATTTTCTTGGATATATTTCTGCTCTAATGGCATCCGCTTCCAGATTAAAGGCATCTCTTAAATGAGTTGTAAGAGATAATAACAACAAGCACTGGTGTAAATCTTTCTGAAGAAGATGAATTCATTTATATGCCTAGAATTTGACTGCAACCAAATCAAGGAACATTTACCTTTTAGGAGATTTTTCTCATTTAGGATGAATATATACTAGCAGGCTTTGCCCGCTTGCTATCACTTTTCAAAATAAGATATATTCACTCACTATTTCAAATCATTTAACATTTTTGCTTCAAAGAACATTTCATTCATAAATTGGTTATAAGCATGAAATTAAACATTTGTATTTATTATTGTAAAAACACGAAAGTAAACATTACTGTTTATTATTGTAAACATGAAAGTAAACATTAGTAGTTATTTATTGTAAACACGAAAGTAAACATTTGTTTTTTATTATTGTAAACATGAAAGTAAACATTAGTATTCATTATTGTAAACACGAAAGTAAACATTTGTTTTTTTTTATTGTAAACATGAAATTAAACATTTGTATTTATCTAGATAGTTATACATAAGAATTTTAACCATTTTTAAACAAATGAAACATCGTGAAACTGAATAACATTTAACAGATGTTGACAGAAATAAAGTACATGTATTTGCATGAATGAAAAACATAATGGTGAAAAAAATTGAAATCAAAATGAATAATAGAAAACACACACCAAAAAAAAGTGTTCGTTTGAAGTAAGACAAGTAGAAATTAATATCAAAAAGAAACAAAACAGATATTAAACATTTAACTGATAATTGTGAATGGATTTCTAATTAAAATTAAAAGATGAGGACAATCATTTAATAGAAGATATTTTATGCAGTGTATGCAAATTAGTCATTAGCTTATTTGTGTTAAAACTTTGTAAAAATAAATAAATTAAAAATGGAAGCATTTTTATAATTTTTTTTTGGTAGTGGGGGTATAAGTTTGTATATGAAATATTTTTTGCCTTTTTACTTTTTTCTACTTACTCAGAAAAGTCCATTTTGGTAGAATGTAGTTTGTTGAATTTCCACACTGTAACTTCTGTAAAAAAAAGCAGCTAATTATGGATGCTATGTTTAGATATATAAACTGATAAATGTTTACCTTAGAAAAATAACCTGGTAATTAGTTGTTTTTCTATGGGATTAATGTTCGCTATTTATGAAATGTTGAAGGGATTGTGGACGTTCAATATATTTGTTTAAAGAAGGTTTGTTATAGTTAAGGAGAGTTTTATAAATTATAGATGTCAATTTGTTGAAGACCAAGTAAAATGCAAATTTCAAACACTTTCTGCACTATATAAGACAATATTCCTAAACAGAACTATTTTTGATATGAAAATCAAAACAATCTTCAAATAAAAGAACAGTAATAAGGAACAGTTAATTAATGAAATGAACTTTTTTAAAATCACTATGCAAATTAGTTAAACTCGAAAAGTGATATTGAGCTTTTAGCCTGTAAATTACTATAAAGTAGAGTTGGGCTCTTAATTTCAGAATTCATGGGAGAATTGATCTCTGATTTTTGCATTCATTCATATAGATAGACATATACAGTAGCGTCCAAAACTAAGGGACAAAATTTTAAAACCTAATATTTGTTAGAAATAACAACTGTGAAAAGCTGAAATTTTGACAACTGGTAGTCGTTATCATCCGTAATAACATACTAAAATTTGAATCATTTGCAAAGGACAGAAAAAGAATTATAACAATTATTTATTTATTTTCAAAATAGGATCGTCCAAAAGTAAGGGACAAAATTGAGAAAAACAATGTAAACGGCAAAAAACAATAAAAATACATGTACAATCAATATTTAGTAAATGAGCCCTTGCTCTCAATGACAGCTGCACATCTTCGACTACAAGAACGAATCAGTTCTTGACAATCCTCGATACTAATTTTAGACCATTCTTCTTGAAGCTTCACCCACAAATCCTCCGTGTTAGTGGGATTTCTTTCCATAACTTTCACTCCTAAGGTCTTCCAAAGATTGTCTATTGGATTTAAGTCAAGACTTTGCGGTGGCCAATCCATAATTTCCAAATCTTGCTCACTAAGGTAACTCATTACCACCTTTGCCTTGTGACATGGGGCATTATATTGCATAAAGGTAGCCCTATCGAAACCTGAATTCTGTATGATTGGCACAACATGATCTTGAACAATATTTTTATAGATCTGCGCGTTTACACGAGTTTGTAACCGGACAAGAGGCGTTGTACCTTGGCTAGAAAACATTCCAAATACCATGACACTTCCGCCCCAAAACTTGACAGTTTTCTTAGTACACTTTGCACTTAATCTTTCACCAATACGTCTCTTTACATTGTTTTTTCCATCATTTCCAAATAAATTAAACTTGCTTTCATCACTGAAAAATACTTTTGCCCAATTTTCATATGTCCAAATTACATACCTGTTTGCAAACTCTAATCTCTTCTTATTCTTCGAACTAACAAGTGGTTTCTTCCTGGGGTTCGATTAAACAGCCCTATTTCTTGCAGTCGTCTACAAACAGTCTGTCTTGACACATTAACACATGAGGTACTATTCATAACCCTTTTTAATTTCTGTGCAAGACTTAAAACGGTCCTTTAATGACATACGCTGCATTATTCGATCTTCTCTTGCCGAAGTTTTGCGGGGTCTGCCGGTTTTAAAAGCACTAACTATTTTGCTAGTATCATTGTAGGATTTAACAACCCTGCCTACAACACTCTTGGAACGTTTCACTTTCTCTGAAATCTCTCTAATGGTGTGCTTTTCCTTGTGTAGCTTCACAATAGCTTGTCTCACAGAGTAATCAAGTTTTTGGCGTTTTGCCATGTTGCCGGCTGATGCAACGTTTACAAATGACTAAGTAAGACTTATTCTTTAGAGGAAATCAAAAAATTTGAATATAGCATACTGTTTACATTGTTTTTCTCAATTTTGTCCCTTACTTTTGGGCGATCCTATTTTGAAAATAAATAAATAATTGTTATAATTCTTCTTCTATCCTTTGCAAATGATTCAAATTTTAGTATGTTATTATGGATGATAACGACTACCAGTTGTCAAAATTTCAGCTTTTCACAATTTTTATTTCTAACAAACATTAGGTTTTAAAATTTTGTCCCTTAGTTTTGGACGCTACTGTATGTATACAGCAAAGAAAAACTTAATGCATCATTGAAAACATGGTTATAAATTATTATTTATTTCAGCAGGTAAGTTTTTAACGCCTATCTCATTAGGACAAAATTACAAATGGTTTGAATTTCCCCAGAATATTTTAAAAAACAAGATAACAGGAAGTCTAGATGCTTAACCTAGAAAATCTGTTTTCTGGGGATTTATAATATTGAAGACATATGTGGGGGAGGAGGGGTTGTTAGTTTTGAACCTGATTTTTACGTGCAGTGTTTGGGAGAACATAGTAACGAGTCAAATACTAACGCACACACACACATATATATATATAAATACATGCATGTACATATACGCATATAAAAGGGAGAAGAGAAAATAATAAATTAACAGATAGAAAATAATTTAAATAAAATAACTGAATTAAAATGAATGAGTATATAATACAAAACGTATATATATACGCACATATAAGGAGGAAATGAAAATAATATACTTAAAAAAAACGAATTCAATATCTAATTCATATTTAGAATCCAACACATATCCACACATCTATACAGACACACACACACATATATATATATATATATATTTAAGTTATGAAAAACTTTGTAATCCATATGGGTAGTCCCAAGGAGGATGAAATCCTGAGAGCTCAATGTAAATCCAGAGCTAATAATTTAAAGAAAAATAGACCACTTTAAGGTTCCATTATAATAATTTATTTCACCAGAGCCCTTTTAAGGAACACTGGATCATCAGATAACACTTCCAAAAAATGAAACGAAAGATGAAATGAAAATTCACACTTTTGACTGGTAGTATTAAGTTTATGTAATTTAACAGAGAGGGTAGTGAGGAGTGGTGGGAGAGACATGGTTAAGTTTAGAGAGGGTTTATTTTAATATTTCTTTCAATCATACTTAGTATTGGGGGAGGGACCAGACCTTGACCTATTTAAACAGTTAACTTAACAGAAGTGATATATTGAAATGGGAGGGGAGAAGAGAGAAAAAGAAAAAAGAAAGAAGTGGGAAGTAAAGAGACAGAAGTTGTAATTAGGTTTTATGTAGGAAAAAGTGGGGTGGTATATTTTTCACAATTTATGTAAAAAAATAGATTTTAATGTTTGATAGTAATTTATATATATATTTTAATGTTTGATAGTAATTTATATATATATATATATATATATATATATATATATATATATATATATATATATATATATAAGCTGATCCTAAATTATATATAAATTATGTATAATGATAATACACAGTAATAACCATTTTATATCTGTTTGAAGGATGTATAACAAATAGTGTCTGAAACAAAAGTGAAGATAATTAGGCAAAGTGGAAAATTTAATTAACAAGGCATTTTGCTTTGGCTTCTTCAGGTTAAAATGAAAGAAAAATGAAACTGTGTGTGAGGAAAATGCTTTGGCTATCTGCAAATGTCTATGATTCTCTCCTATCCTCAGAGATTCCAAGACATTTTCCTCACATACAGTTTTGTCTTTCTTTCATTTTAACCTGGGGAAGCCAAACAGGGCATATACTCTCTGGCAAATCATGTCATTAATAAAATTTTCACATCATCTTCATATATATATATATATATATATATATATATATAATTCTTCAGTGACCTTTTTAGGGGTTATCAGAAAAATGTTTTTGTTTTGAGATAAAAAACTAAAATCTGTTGTGTAATTTTTCTTGCCAGAATCAGATGTTTATAAATCTACCATTCATTTGTGCATTGACTATTGCTGCCATATCTGGCCTGGTACTTCTTCCATGTATCTTGTTATTCTTGACAAAATCCAAAGAAGTGTCTATAATGTCATCAGTCATATTACCACTGCGTTGACATTGCTACTCTGTCATTTCTATAAGTATTTTCATGACTGTTGTTCTAACGATATCTCCTGCTTGGTAACTTAGTTGCATGATTTAAAGTGCAGTACTAGACTGGCATTTAGCTTACATTGTTTTACTGCTGAATTAGCTCGATGTAACAATAAACTCTATTCTAATTCTTATACTTCTCTCTTGTTGAACACTCTTTCAGTTTCTTGATTCTCTACAATTTTGAAAAATTTAGATGCATTCTCAATCAACATTTTTATCTCTTGCTGAATCCTGTTCTGTTCTTGTTCTTTCTCCTCAATAAAATCTCCTCATTTTCTTTCACTCTCAGTAATACCTTGTGTCTTAATGGCATTATTGCCTCATCTAGGGAGAAATGATTAAAAAAGAAAAATGCAGCAGATGTGGCATGGAATGTCTAAATTTGCCTAAAAATGGCAGTATGTTATATTTATCATATAGGTTATTATGTTGGAGCAGTCAAAAAGAAAGACATTGCATAACAACAACCTGCAGCAAAAGCTGAAATATGACAAGCAGACTTTGGAAATTTTAGAAAAAAATCATTTGTGCCAATAATTTTTCATTTGTTTGCTTTTTTTTTTTAACAGCATGCAAATATCTATCTGGGGGACTAGCGACTAGAATTTTATTTGAACTACCAACAGTTCACTATTAAACATTGCAGATATTCAGTTATTGTATACAATTTGGAGTACTGGTTGTTTGAAGCAAGATGAGGGTATTTTAGAAAAAAGCATATCGATTCTGAAAGGTGGATTTCTCCTGATATTCACTGACAGCTATTTGAACATGAACAGCATCATTTTCAAAGAGAAAGGAACTCCGCACCATCTGACTTAAAAAAGAAAAAAACTTGTGTATGGCATTAAGTGATTCTCATGGTGAATTCAGTTTCCTGACAGGAATCTCATTGAACATGTCTGGACCATTTCAGATTGTGAAATCAAGAAAATATTCAGAAAATCATCCATATAAGAAGATTTACTTCATGTTTTGAAAACAACTTTGTTGCCTATCCCAAAAGAAAAATAGCAAAACTCTGAGTTCTTATATATCTGATTTCAAAAAGAGCAAAAACATTAATGTTTGGTTATGCCAGAGACACCAGAATGTGATTTGCAGAATAAAATATTCTTGAATAGTTATTGCTGAGATTATTGAATAAAAAATGATTGTTAAAGAATTTTTTATTTACTTTTGTCATATATATATATATATATATATATATATATATATATATATACACACAAAAAACTAAAGTATTGGTAAAAGCAATTCAAAGCCCCTGCCAAGTGACCAAAGAAAATAAAAATAAAAAGCAAAAGTAATTAACTGAAACAAAAAAGAAAAAAAAAGAGAAGGAAACAAACACAGAAGAAAGAAACAGTATAAGAGAGTGCTCAATGTCTAAATGAGTAAAACAGAGCAATTATGCTACTATATATATATATATATATATATATATATATATATATATATATATATATATATATATATCCTGCATCTCTTCTGGATAGATTTCTTGTTTAAATTGGTGAAAGCTGACATAATCCTTGCCTTCAGTTCATTTTTTGGTATTACAAGAATTTGTTGGTCTCTCACTCAACTATGCCTCACACATAATAACCAAAGGGTTTGTAGTCTGTTGAGTTAGATGACCAATTGTAAGAGATGATGTACTTGCAGAAATTGTCTGATAGCCTTGACTGGGTTCTCCTGCTTGTGTGGCATGGTCTAGAATCCTGTTGTCAGATATAAGGTCTTCCAGCAGCCACCCTCTTGACCCAGGGCAGAACTACCTCCTCAAGGCTCTTCATATAGACCTCTAGGTTGAGTCTGGGACCAAGTGGAAAGATCACTGGAGACATAATGTTTCCACCACTAGAGATCACTCCAACCACCTTCATAAGCACCATTAGACTCATCCAACTTTTTCTGAATCATCTGCAGTGTCCTCAGATTGACACCCAAACAGTTTGAAATGTTCATATTGTAGCTTCTGGTGCAAATACCAAGCAGTACAGTATATTGTTTCCAAATTACTGGCAGAGTGCATTGTGTTACAGTGCTCTTTTTCTCGCAGACAGTGCCCAACTGAGCGTACTATATTGTGTAGTTGACAAAATCAAAAACAATGTGCATGTACAAAATTAAAAATATAATATGGCAACAATTTACACATCGAACCTTGTATACTTCATTTCTCCCCTGGGCAACATACGCAAATAGGTAAAATCCTATTTCCCAATCCCACTACACCTCCCTGAACCAAAGAGTTTTAATGCCTTTCATTGTTCTTGAATTTCTTCTACAATCTCTTTCCTCCTGTTCTTTTTAATAGAGATCTTGGTCTCTTCTCATTTTCTTCTGTGTATGAGTTGCTCTCACTGTCATCCAGGAGGTCATATTCTATTATATTATCCTAATTTGAAGAACTCATCCTTTCTTTTTGTCAAGATCTTCTTCTATTACAACATCTCCTCTTCAATTCTGGGTCAATTGGTCACAATGAGCCATTAGACTTTTTCATTTCTTTGATATAATGGCATTGTTATGTCCCCTTTGCATGCTGAAATTAGCTCTCTTAGGACTTGCTACTTTGTCTTTTTTATACTACATCTTTTCATTTCTCAAGGAAGACATGTTAATAGAGATCTTATTTGTCTTCCCGTTAATGCAAACAGGCTTTTCAAACTGTCTGCAATTGGAAAAGTCCTATAACTAAGAATTAACCTTGTTAAGTAACTGTATATAGTATCTCTACTTGGGGAAAATGACCAGTCCAGTTTTTACTCTCTGCACCATTCTTACTGCAATTTCTTTAGATTGTGGGTGGTGTTTTGGAAGGAATGTAGCCAATCTGCCTCAACCAATTACATAAAGCTTTATTAGAAAATTCTGGTGCATTGTTTGATACCAATGTTTTAGGGACCCCATTTATAGAAAATATCACTTTTAATATTTGCTTGATTGTAGTTGTTTTTCTATTTTTAATGACTTCAGACCACCCAGGAAAGATGACTACTAAATTTACAAATATTTCGATGCCAATTAATGTGTATGTGCTCCATATGAACATGAAACCATGGTTCCATTTTTTTAGGCTATGACTGTATTCTCCTTTTAGCCTTTATTTCTGGACATTTTGGGCATATTTATGTATATATCTTTCTATATTGTGATAAAATACCCTCACCACTGTGCCTCCAATTTTAATCTCCTCTGCATAGCCGTTATCCCACATCATCATGTATACTTTATAAAATATCTTCTGGTTTCTGATGGTACAACCACATCTTCTTTGCATATAACGCTGTTTTCCATTGTTAATTTATGCCTTATTTCTTTATAAGGTTTTTCAGCATTTCAACAATTACTCTACCTGTTTCTTCTTACTCTTTTAGCAATCTTGCTTAATATTGGATCTTGTAGAGTTTCTGATGCCAATGTAATACTTCTTCATCTGGGATTTCCATTTTTTCTTATTAAATTGTAACATTGACAGCACATCAACATGTGGTATTATCATATTTCCTTTTACATACTGTATATCAAAATCATGTGCTATTAATTTTATTGCCTATCTTAGAGTTCTGGAAGAAGTAAATTTGGTAGCTCTTTTCTAGGCTTAAAAATGAACTTTACAGTTTTATGACCTGACTTTAATAGGAACTTCTTACCTAGCAAAAAATGTCAAGCTCTGTCTGTGCTCCAGACAATGGCCAATTTTTCTTTTTCAATATTTGAATAATTTATTTCTTCTGCTATCAATCATCATGAATGGTACATTACTGGATGACCTTCTTGCATTAAAAATGCTGACATTACTCATTCAATCATATCCATAATTAAAATAACCTCCTTTTTGGGATCAAAGATTTTTACAATAGTTTTTTTGTGAGTACCTTTTTTAAATGCTAAGTTTTGCCTTTGAGTCTATTTGAACTCATTATTCTTTTTATGCAGTTCAGCAAATGGTTCTATTAAGTTGCTGTATTTTGGGAGGTAATTTTTGATAGGTAATATAAAAATTAACCAGTCCTAAAAAGGATTCTAATTCTTTTTTTATTAGTAGGTACAGGTACCTCTGAAATTTTGTTAATTAATTTTGGATCTGATGCAATACCATCTTTTAAAATATGGTACCTTTAATGTTATTGTATCACAATCAAATTTACATTTATCTGTATTTATTGCTATCCCAGCATTTTTCTAACTTGTTTAACACATACTCTGTTTTTTATTTTAATTCATCTTTATTGGTGGCACCAAGGCAAATATCATCTTGATAATCATGTTACTAATTTCATAAATTGACATGTTCTCCATTACTCTTTTAAAAATGGCATTTGCTGCTTTCACTCCAAAAGGCATTCTCATACATCTTAATAATCTTATGGGGATGTTTATTGTAGTAATTACCTTGAATTTATCGTCACTCTGTGTTTAATTATAGGCAGATTTTAAATCAATTTTCATACCTGATAATTTGTGGATGGGGAATAGGAAATGAATCCAAATATATTTCATGAATTACATTTATTTTAAAGTCACCACGTATTCTTAAGTTTCCATCTGATTTTCACAAAACTACAATGGGAGAGGCCCATTTACTACCACTTGGAGGAATATGCTCCAAAATTCCCTCTTCTGCCATTTTCTTTAACTTGGCATAAATTTCTTTTTAGCATTTCTGAAATTTTGATGAGAGTCAAATTGGGGCATGCCATAACAGAAATTTTCATTATAACTTCCCAACCTGCTGGAGCAAGGAAGAGGTTGGTTATTTCATTTTTTCCCTCTCTTGCCTTGCTGTCTTTGAATTTTTTTAGCCATAGCTTAGCTGCAAAACACTGGATCTAAATCTCAACAAATTCTGGTTCATTCAAGAATATTAAACATCCTATCATCAATGCCATATGAAAAAATAGCAAAAAATATACCACTGAATTGGAATGCTTGGTTTGTAAATGGTATGGTCTTTTAAGAATATATCATTGTTATTATATGGTGACCATTGTATTCAAAGGTTTAATAACTTTTTCAAATATTTCGTGCTCTCCTGATTATTTTCATAATTCATTTCTAATCAGTTAAGGACGAACAAATTGAAAAATAAACTCCTGTATTTTTTTCACCACTCTGTTGTGCAAAACTTTGTTGTATTCCTGTAAAGCATTCAATTGACTGACTGGGTTTGGCAGATCTGACCTGGCTTGTTCTTATAGTTCCTTTTACCAAAGAGCTTTTTCTGTCACTTTTTCATAAATATCTTTATTCTTCCACATCATATTTCAATCTTGTTAAACACTAGATAAGTTACTTGTTATACAGGAAACATGAGTGTTATTTAAACAAAAGAACCTATTTCTTAACCATAAAATCAAAAAAAGTAAGTTAAAATTTCTAAGACATGTAATGAAGAAAGAGGGTTTAGAGAATTTGACATTCACAGGACATATTGAAGACAAGAGTGATAGCGGAAAGCAGAGAGTACCTTATCTAATCAGCTTGTGATGGCAGAACAGGGAGTGGGAAGCATAGTTAAAAAAAATCTTACTAAGAACTATAAAGGATAAGAGGTTTTGAAGAGCCACAATCACCCACATCCTGAAGGGACATAGCAGAAGAAGAAAAAGAACCCTCTTCAATAGCTGTACAATCAGTATAGAAAATGTTCTTTTTC
Organism: Acanthosepion pharaonis; assembly: GCA_903632075.3. Taxonomy (NCBI): domain Eukaryota; kingdom Metazoa; phylum Mollusca; class Cephalopoda; order Sepiida; family Sepiidae; genus Acanthosepion; species Acanthosepion pharaonis. The sequence continues at coordinate 1,494,936 of CAHIKZ030005621.1, read as the reverse complement.
AAATAGGTTTTTGTTCATCTACCCATTTTTAAAGATAAAATGTGATGCTTGAGCTTTTTATTTTTACATTTTAGTCTGAATATCTGCCCATTAAAAACAAGGTCATAGTTTATAGTGGTGGTGAGGTCATCTCCCCACTTAAAGAAATAAACAAAAGTTGATTTCCTTTGGCTGTTGATGCAGGTCTAAACCTGTACTTCTATCTCTATCCCACTTAATGCACTGGGAAACGTTCTGATTGGCATTCTAGATCCCCAGTCACCAGCCCTTTATCCGGACGATGAGGATAAGCTTATCTACTGATGGGAAACAACTGGTTTCTGGTAGTGCCAAGGCAGAAAATGGAAACAAATATATATTACTTTCCAATGAAATTTAATGCAATTGTTATTTATTGCAAGGATTCACATTCATATCTAGAATATATCCAATTCCAGTGGCTTTTGCCACAGGTCTCAAGGTGTTACCTGCTTCTTCTTGTTCACATGGATAAATACCTTCACTATTCTGAGTTGGAATATGGCAGTATGGGTGAATATACTAATCAGATTAGTGCATTCCAGCAATGCATGTCATGCAATCTATTCAATCCTCTATATAATACAGGGTATTCAAGATATTTATACACAAGGATGCACTTTCATCTGTTCTTTGGTAATTAATGAAGTCCATACTGGCTGAACTGATACATTTGTTCACAAAACTAATATATGCTGCATCTTTTTGTTTTCTTACCTTCCAACAATGCTCTGCATTCATTATTTAAAAGAACTGATGAAAACCTTGACTATATTTTATTATTTTTATCTGACCAGCAGGCCAATTAAATTTAATCATATTTTATGATATAATTAGCAATTTTAAGCCTTGATCTGTTCTAAATTTAATCTTTTAAAGGAAAAGAGAAAGTCCTGATTCAGTTCATCATTAATAATAAATACCAGTGTCAATGTGACACATTTTTTCAATTAAAGGGACACAACTCTCAATAGATCTTCTCTTTCTTTGGTGAAATTTTAAAAGGTAAGCTTAAATATTAATGGAATACTTAATCAATTTTGAGGTCTGTAGTTTATTGTTACGTATCGTATCTACGCCTCTCTACCTATTGTAATGAAGGCCCTATTAAGAGCCCTCAACAAGAGCTAGGTTCAATGCTGCCCAGTTGGATATCTTTTAAGCTAGTTATTAATAAATGCCAATATAATGAGAATTTACATTCTCAGAATTTAAAAACTTCATTCCACTTCTTTTGAAGATAAATTAAATAATGAAACCTACTAAATGTATCAAGATTTTTTTACTTGTTGAATACTTATATAGGTCTTAATCCATATTTCCAACTCATTATTCATGTATGTCCCTTCAGGACGTTGGCGATCATAGCTCTCCAAAACTTCCTGTCATTTGTAAATCTTAGTAAGATTTAAAGATTTTGCTATCTCTCCTAATATCTGTTCTGCCAACCATTTATAAAAGTTAATTAGGCAGGTTATTCACTGATTTCCTTTGTCCCTCCCCCCACTGCCTTCAATATGTCCTGTGAATATCAAATTCTTCTTCATTATGTGCCCTAGAAATTTAAACTCTCTCTTTCTGATTCTAAGAATAAGTGTCCTTTTTGTTTCTATTTTCCCTAAAACTTACTTGTTACTCACATTACTAATATTTCTCAGCCTGACAAAAAAATGATATAAAATCTTATATTTGGACATTTGTTCAAATTTTTGGAAGTGCGGGTTAGGTAAAGAACTTTGCAGCACCTCCTTTATATACAATGATCACAAAATCTTTCCCTTTCCCATTCAATGTTTTCTGCTGAGATGAATTGGAACAATTATATTAAGTCAGTTGCTAAGTCTGCTACTAGAAATGATTTGATTTGTTTAATGGCATATCAACTTATTATGGGTTATTTAATATCAAAATTATAATTTTCATGGGAGCTTTGAAGCAATAAAAATACGTTATTCTGCCTTCACAATTGAATACATGGTAGATGATACTCAGTTTTTGTGCATATACATGTTAGTGTGGACATAATTAATTGTGTGTTTTATATTGTAGTTTTGTAGATGTTATATTTTGAAATACAGTTTTTAAGAAACTGTCAGATATATGTATTAATGTCATGGAAGAGTTTTTACATGTTCATTCGTTGATTGATATGTTTTAGCAGCATATCAATCTCTATGGGTTATTCAATGCTGAAATTGAAATATTTTATATATAGTTTTATGTTTTCAATTACAAATATTTCATACATAATTTTATACTTTCAAGCTAAAGGTATTTTTTTTAGATAAATAAATTGTAGATCATAAAATATATTGTTGGCAATGTTACTATAAAATATATTTTTATATTTTTTAGTGTTGCATTGGTTGTCATTTTGCTTCAAAAATGTATTCTTGGTCATTTTATTATATAATTGATTTTTGTTTGGGAGTTCAATATTGCATGACTACATGATTGAAAGGGAGAATATTGCATTTCACTTTTCCTACTACTGTGGTGTGTTGTCTGCTTCATTCAAAACCCAACAACCTCAGCCAGAGAGCAAGCCAAAATCCTCTCTATGTGAGAGCAATGGATTTCTTAATCGAAAATACATACAAATTATCTTATCTCAGAAATATTTAATTACAAGGAAAAGAAAATGTTTTGAAAGTGATCTATAAAAATCAGAATATGTGGTATCATTACCTCTTTTACTGATCCAATCATTGCATATTCTTACCCATCTATGTCATTCTGCTTATCTATCTATCTATCTATCTATCTATCTATCTATCTATCTATCCCAGTCTCTTCATTTCTATCTATCTATCTATCTATCTATCTATCTATCTATCTATCTATCTATCTATCTATCTATCTATCCCAGTCTCTTCATTATCTATCTATCTATCTATCTATCTATCTATCTATCTTCATTATCTATCTATATCATTCTTTTCATTATCTAAGGAAACATGGATGTAGGTGTATGAACTCATGTGAATATATGTATTGTGTCTATTTGTGTTTTTGCTATACTTAATTGCTCCATTTTTCTCAAATATTGTTTGCTTTATGTTATTTTAATTTATATAATACCTTCTTCTTTGTCCTCTTCAAGACATGGCAGATCATGGCTCTCCACAACTTCCCATCCTTTGTAGCTCTTACTAAGATTTCTCCCATCATTACTCCCACTCTCTGTTCTGCCACCCATTCATACAAAGTTGTTGGGTTGTTTACTTGCTGCTTCTGTCTTCCTCCTCTAACTTTCAATATGTTCTATGAGTGTTAAATTCGCCAAGCTCTCTTTCCTCATTAGATGTCATTAGTTATCACTTTCTGTTTCTAAGTATTAGCATCCTTTTTGTTCCTATTTTTCTTAAGACATTCTCACTGCTCAGTCAGTCAGTTAGGTGATCATGTATCTTTCGATAAATCACTGATGAGGCAGATTTTTTCCTGCAATAGGTTGCCATTTCTTTCTGTGGTAGCCCAGTTGCCATCCAAGGCTATAGAACTTGGTCTGTCCTGCTATTTACCCATAGCAGTAGGGAGATGAATAGGATTCATATCTTTCCCAAGGGTATTAGCACATAAGTGAATGTAATGGATTTGACTGGAATTTGAACTTGGCTCTCTGATTCCTCAATCTAAGCTGCTATCCATTACTCCACTGTTGGTATTCTCAGAATCCTTCTGCCAAACCGCATTTCTGTTGTCTCAATTCTCTTCTTTAGGTGAGGCAATTCTACAGCCTCCTCTGCCATATTGGAGAACTAATATTACATAAAATCTCAGCAGTTTTTACTTTGTTTTCAAGAAAAATTTCCCTGTTCCTTCATACTTTACTTTTGGAAAGCAGTTATGATATTCCAATGCATCTTTGGATTTTCATGTCACACATTCTGTCTTCTGTTAAAACATTATCTTACAATATTATGATACTATCATGTATAGCTGGCATTTGAGGGGTGCTAGCCAATCCCTATTGCAAATGCCTGCTCAGGCACATTTGTGTTTATTCAACAACCACAGAAGTCACCTGTGGTTTATACTGCAACTATGCTGAGCAGCGATGATTTGTGACTTTGTGCTAGCGCAGTCTGATAATATCAGGAAGTTTCCTTCCTGACAAATTGGCCATGGTGTGATCCTATCACATGACTTTTTAAATTGCTCATTTCACTTTTAATAAATGATAGACAATAAATAGATGATAATGGTTTTTCTTTCAGTTTCTTTAACTTTTACTTTTAGCTGTCAATGTAGAGTTGGAAAAAAAAGAAATTTTTATCGTAGGAATTCAAAACCTATTACAAAGCAGCAAAATGTGCAGTATTAAACAAGAATTTTGCCAGGAGATTTACAATGAATCTATAGTTTGATACAGATAAAAACCTTGAAGAAGAGGGGAGTTGCAAAACATCTTTTGTCTTCTTTGAGTCATTATTTAGGTGAATCCATGCAAAACAACTCAAGAGGTTTCTGAACAGCGAAACATTGGACATGCAACAGTTTTTTTTACAATGCACGAAATTGGAAAATAAAAACATTTTGTCAGATTAGTGCTGCACAAATGGACTCAAAATAAAAAAAATACTTGCATTATCAAAATAATCTATTTCTTGATTGCATTGTGATATGAGAGGAAAAATGGATCCTATACAACTGATAGCATTCTATGAAATGGCTCAACTGACCGTACTATACTGTGCAGTTGACAAAATCAAAAACAATGCGCAAGCACAAAATTAAAAATACAAAATGATAATAATTTATCCATCACACCATGTATATAGTTTTATGGTATGCTATATTTATGGGTAAAAGTGGCACTCAGTGTTGAACTAAGTGCCCACCATTATACATGCTCTACGACTTTGATATTGACCACTTTGACCCATAGATAAAGTATATCATAAGATTATATTTTTTATATATATATATATATATATATATATATATATATATATAATGAATTGACTAAGTTCGACAACTATTTTTTGTTTATATGTTATTTTTATAGACACAAATATTTAAGTAAATGTTCTGTTTATTAATAAGCAGTATTAACAACATTTTGGTTAGCAAGATTAAATTAGCGTTTTTGAACTACAATCTTCCCATCCTAGCAGATATGAACATTCAAGAGAAATCATGGGAAGATTGTAGCTCAAAAACAGTAATTTAACCTTGCTAAGCAAACACTTCCTCTGTAGCTAAACAGAGCATTTGAAAAGAGGTGGATGAGTCTAATGGTGATTACAAAGGTATGGTAATTCAGGGAACTCACTCTGATCTTTCTGATAAGAAAAGAACTCCTGACTTTGATGGTAAGGACATCAGACAACACAGAGGCCTACATCATATGCCTTGAGGAGGTAGTGCTACCCTAGGTTAAGAGGGTGGCTGTTGGAAGAGCCTATGTCTGGTAAGAGGACACTGCACCATGCCATACAAGCAGGAGAATCCAGTCATGACTGTCAGACAATTTCTGTGACCACATCACCTAACTGCCCCAGACTGCAACCTCCTTGATTATTATGTGTGTGGTGAAGAAGAGACCAGCAAAACTCCCTGTAAAACCAAAGATGAACTAAATGCAATGATTGTGGCAGCATTCACCAATTTAAACAAGGAGAGTGTCCAGAAGAAATACAAGAGATTCTGAAGTCATCTGGAGATTGTAGTTGAAGCCAATGGTGATTTTATTGAATAAATTTACTCTTTAGTATTTAAAGATATTTTTATGTAATTTTGGTAAATGTGTTAAAATGAGATGTCCGTGTTATTTTAATTTTTGTGTAATTAAAACGACAATTTATCCATTACACCCTGTAATTGTAATTGGAAAAGAAGAAACAAGGAACATTTATTCAGATGTGTTTTATATCTGTTTTTATGAATATTTCATTTTAGATAATTTATTTTAATATTTCTTGAATTTTATTATCATCATCATAAAATATTTGACAAATGACTCGGATCAGTGCAGGTGCAAGCCATAAGAAAAACTGGTAATATCCTACATTTGACAACACCATATCGGGTAATTTTGCTTGATAATTGTAAAAGACTGGTACTGAGATAGTATAGACAGTCATTTTACTCTGAAGTTTCAATAAATATAAGTTTATAAAGTCACAAGAGCAAACAAATATTTTCAAGGACAATGGCAGACATGTAATCATTATGGCAACAATGAATGTTAATCTGTTTTTCTGACATGAGTAATTCTCAATGGCTTTCTCTGTCTGCTGAGAGGACAAGGAAAAGACCAATTTAGTTATTTGAATACCAGGTTCTCTGTACAAATATGACTTTCATTAATATATTTCTGTTATATATTGTCAGTTCTGAAATTATTGTCTTATCAACTTAGTTCCAATGATAGTTTTCTTCCTCCTCCTTAAGGTTCATATCCTTTTATGAGACAGGTAACCATGCCTCTCTACAGCTTGCTTTATTTTTAATACCTGTAAGCAATACATTACAACAATTTAAATATCTTGGAAGTGCTTTAACAGGTGACAGAATGTACAACACTGAAATCTGAAAAAGCATTGGGATGGGAAAAGATGCTTCCAAAAGCTAAGCAAAGTATTAAGAAACAGGAAATTTTCATTAGAAACAAAGAAAAGAGCACTGGACCGTTACATAATATTAGTTCTCCTATATGGCAGTAAATCTCCTCACAGATCAAGAAGAGACTTGAGACAACAGAAATGTGGCTCTACAGAAGGATGATGACAATACCATGGATTGATTATGTGAGCAATTATGAAGTTTTACAGAAAATGGAAACAAAAGGGACACTAATACTTAACATAGGATAGTTGAAATTTCTAGGGCACATAATGAGGAAAGAGGGCTTGGAAAATCTGATACTCACAGGAAAGATTGAAGGCAAGAAGGATAGAGGAAAACAATGCATAATCGACCTACTAACCTTGAGTAAATGGATGGTGGAACAAGTTTTAGGAGAGATAACAAAAAGACAAATTCTATAAAGAACAACAAAGGATAGGAAATTGTAGCCATGATTGCAAAAATGCTGAAGGGACATAAATGACAATGACTAATTCTGTTTTTTAATATTGGTTTCACAAAGAAATGCAACATTGCCATGAATGTTCCTGGGTAAGATAATTGTTATGGGACCTTACCCATAATAACATAATGGACTATTCCATACATAATAAACACTGCACCTCAAGAGGAAGCAAGGAGTTCAGTCTGAAGTCTGGAGTGAAGTCCGTCTGTTTTTTAATATTGGTTTCACAAAGAAATGCAACATTGCCATGAATGTTCCTGGGTACGATAATTGTTATGGGACCTTACCCATAATAACATAATGGACTATTCCATACATAATAAATACTGCACCTCAAGAGGAAGCAAGGAGTTCAGTCTGAAGTCTGGAGTGAAGTCCGTCCAGAGTCTGTCATTCAGAGCAAGCGAGTCAGTCAGTCGAGTCAGAGGCAGTCCGAAACAGAGTCGCATTCAGACAATTACTACTAAACCTTCTCTGTATATATTCCTGTTTGTAATATATCTGTGTTATTCCATATCCATATTTGAGTTCTTCTTTATTGGTTCTACCTTGGACTATCACTGTGGTACAAGGAACCGGACCATAACAATAATGAAGTGGTTTCCTGTTCTTTTGTCCATTGTTTTTAATTCGTATATCTCCAAAATTGGTTACAAAACAATATTAGAAAGCCCAGTTTAGCTGAGAGTTCATCTTGTTCCTCAGTCAGAATTTGATCTTGGCTTGCCAATTCTATTTCTCCTGCTCTTAACCATAAAGCTACCTGTATGCTTACTTCTATTGATATCTATTTGTATAGAAGTCAATCATGTCTGGTTGTTAATCTGTTGAGTGTAGTCATTGTTTTATCAGTTTTCACCTGATTCCAACTAATTCCGTTTGTTTTGCTTTTTTAATATTGGTTTCTTGAATCTATTATTCCTACTATTATTTCTCAACCAAAGTCTTTTGATTGATTTCCAAATTAATTGTTTCTTTTATCTTCCTAATTAAGTTTTCTGCTTAATTTTTTTTTTTTTTTGCAATGATATATTATTTTTCTCTCCCAAATCTGATCACTCTTTTGATCAATTTTTCTTCCTCCTTCACTTTATAATCTTGTTATTAAGTCTTTATTTCCTTACTTTGCTTTGTTTTTTGGGGGGGGTTTTTTGTTGTTGTTACAGTAATTCCTCTTCCTTGCACCCCAAAATTACTTGGGCAACATTCTTGGATAAAATAAAAATTAACATTACTAGATTTAATTAATAACTTGAGATATGCTAATGTTGGCAAGAAGAATATAAAAAGAGTCTGTGTTACCGCCAATGCTGTCACATGGAAAACATGTTATTACTATTCTTTTTATTCTGGAAATAAAACCTTAAAATGTTTAAAGAAAAACATAAGCAATCTTAGAATGTTTCTATCAGTATATCTATATCTAATATATATATATATATATATATATATATATATATATATGCTTGAGTGTGTGTCTGTATAACATAAGAGGTTTCCTATTTAGTGTGTTGGCTACTTCTATAATTAATGTATAAGGTTTCTTATGAGAATATTTTACAATGCACAAAATAATGGCATTGAAGATGTAGGTGTGTTTGTGTGTGAAGCATCCACAGCCCTTTCTGCTGCAGTGTGAAAAGTTCATGGCACTCACTTCAAAAGGAGGAAAACAGGAAGAGAGAGTTACTTAAGGCATCGCCTACAACCAGTGCTGCTTCTGATACTATGTTTATTAAGGGCTGCTTCTGATACTATTCTTATTAAAGCACTACACCAGATTGACCAAGAAGTCATTCCTTACAAAATCTGATGTTTGACTATTTGGTTAGATTTTAAGAAATGGATCAGGCCAAAAACATATCAGCTCTTGGCTTGGTCAACATTTTTTTTAATCATTTAACCCTAAGCAAGGTGATAAATCCACTAAGATGAGGAGTTACCAAGAGTGAAGGTGACTAATAAAACAAGAAGCTGGAAGAAAGGTTCACATGCAATAAGTATGAGGGAAGAAAGTACTAAAATAAAACTTATGGTTACATCGAGCAATTTCTACAGTAAATTGATGAGACCTAGCTGCCAATCTAGTAAAATGCTTAAATTTATGAAGTTGAGGTATCAAAGAAGAAAGCTCATTCGAATAATTACCATGAAAATATTTAAGGAAAAGGCATAAGGAAGATATGTTAAAGTGGTGAGAAAGTGCTTGAAGCCAAGTTGTTATGTCAGGACCAATAAGATTGCAGATTCTCCTTTGGATTTTTCAAGAATCTCTAGATATATAGCAAAAGTACCAGATGAATGGTAGATTTATAAAGATTCTAGATAAATTCTGGTGAGAAAAATTGTCTAGCTTAACACAGTGAATCAACTTTCCTAGCAGCAGACCTAGAAATCAGTTCAATATAATTGTTCAACTTCATGTCATTAGAAAACATGAAACTAAAAAGGCACAATGAGTTGCTTCCCCAGAGGTTGGCATCAGCCATGCTGATGGAAAGCAAAAAAAAAAAAGATTGTCTAAGAACAGTTTACTTTTGAAAGCATTAAAATAAAGACTCCATTTCTTCAACAGATTGAAGTCATTTTTTGAGATTAGCTGTCATTTTCACTTTATCAAATCTGTTAAATTTACTTTTCAAAAAGGAGTAAATACCTGTGTCATCAGCATTAGATACAAGGCCAAAAACTGATGACACTGAGAAGGTGTCACCTTACACATTTCCCTTTGTGTATGTAATTATACAAAACACACATTGGCTTACATTTATATATATATATATATATATATATATATATATATATATATATATATATATATTTATTGTACATATAGTGCTGGTGTTAATAAAACAGTGCTCGATGTAATATAACAGAGCTGTTAAGTATATATTAATAAATAATTTTTAATATGAATTATGATTTATTTTTAATGTAAATTACTATTTATTTATTTTGAATATAAATTTGTTTTGGTTCAAATAAGATCAAGTAATCTCCCTTTTAATTTAAAAAAAAATTCTATTAAATTAAAATATGAATATTCACCACGCAAAAATGCAATTTTTAAAATTTTCTCTTTTTTACATATTATATAAATCCCGCCCATTTTAATCACCAAATATAATTTAAAAATTACAAACTGTAATCCCAGCATAATATATTACAATACCAGCATTGTGATAACCAGATAAATTGTAATTAAAATTGCATAATGGTTACTTCATACTCAGTTGTGCTAGCACTGAGGTATTATATATATATATATAATTTTGTATTTGATCAGCAGCCCCTCTTTCATACAAGTTTCATTAAAAACAACTGACAAGATACAGCAATTTATTTTTTTATATATTTTTTGCGTTCATATAATTTTTTCTATTTTTGACATAGATTGTGAAAAAAAATTGTTCTGTATGTAAGAGCACTTTTGACTATCATTTTAATCATTATCAATGATTATTTTGATTTTTAACTGAATGTATGGATTTCTTATGTATGTATCTAGAGTCATCCGAATGTTTTTTTTATTTTGCAAACAGTCAAAAATGAACATGGCCATGATATACTGACCATGTTTGAAAATAAAAAAAAAGCATTCCTATAACTCTTGATACATACTTAAAAATCTGTACATTAGTTAAAAATAAAAATCATCCTTGATAATAGTTAAAAGAATAGTTGAAAGTGCTCAGTTATACAGAACATTCAGGCAATTTTTACATATTTTATGTCCAGAAAAGTAAAAACTTATACAAAGACAAGAATAATTAAAAAAAGAAATTAATTGCAGTACCATGTCAGTCATCTTTAATAAAACACACACACATATATCTATATATAGTACATGAAAGATGGTTAACATTTGGGTCTTGAAAAGCAAAGGTTCATGAAACTTTTCAATAAATATCATAAAATTCCAATATTTCTGATAAAATATCTATATGTATGTATATAAATAAAGTAACAACAACATCGTTGGGAAACATTATAGGTGATGAAAATTAGTTGAACACAACTCTCCAGATGTGCTTTGTAAACAATAAACTTTCACCACAACAGTATGCTCGTATACATTCTTCAAGTGTCGTCACTGACAGTCTAGATAAAAAAAAATTATCAAATCAATGGCTTGGGAGAGCAGTACTGATTATTTTAGCTCCAAGGTTTGCTGATGTCATACCTCTAGATTTTGTATTTATTTATTTTATTTTTTGGTGGGTTGGGGGAAAATTAAGAATGTTGCTTACAACAGAACATCTGAATGATTTCAGGATTTAAAGAATTTAATTGAAAAGTGTTAATTTTGATGACATCTGAAGTGTGGCAAAAGGTTTCATGAAAGGTTACAAGTTTGGATTGTTAATGGTGGTTCATCTCTTAAGAAATTTTAATTTTATTTATTGTTTAATTTGATAATAAAATTTTTCTTGTTTTCTTCTAATTTGGCTTTCAAAATTAATTACATACACATACACACATCCGCTCTTGCTATCTAAATATATAATAATAATAATAATGGACTCTCCCGTCGGTTTCGACGTATGAGGATCTGCCAGCTTATTGATTCAGTTATGAAAGGTTATGCGATAATCTTAAGTGGCATTTAAGACCCGCTAGTGATTTACAAAGGAGGCCACATATGGAGCAGGTGTGAGAATTGTGAGATGAGATCACTCTTAGATTGGCAGACCTTTTAGATCTTGTTCTCGCTTCTTGAAGATGATTCAGACAAGCAGATTGTAAATTGCTGAGTCCACTAAAACACGTTGATCTCCATTCTACCAGCTCCATAGCTAACCGCTCAAGAGTGTTATGTGGTATATTGACTGCTGACAAGTTGCTTTTCAGCTTGTCTTTGTATCTTAGCCATGGGCGTCCTACATTCCTGTAGCCCTGATCTAACTTGCTGTACATTAGGATCTTGGGTATCCTGTCATCAGACATTCTCAAGACATAAAATATATATATATATTATGGAAATAAGAAAGGCAAGACCAACTTTACTGGTCATAATTTAAAAAAAAAAGAAAAAGAAAACAGCTAATCAGTTTCACCCTCAACAGAGCTGGAATCAAGGGAATAAATGTCTCAATATAAAATATAAAATACATGTAATGCATTAAAGATGGAACAATCAGATTGAAATAACGTCAAGGTCCAACAGACTTTTCGTCTGTTTACAGAACAAGGGTTGTCTAGACCTGACATAGATTGTTACTAATGCTTTTAAATGTAAGAAAGTGAGCATGACTAAGGATGGTAAAAGAGTCAGTGCTAAAATTGGTGGCACAATTTGGATTATTTATATAATGCTTTGCAATGGCAGAACCATATGCATATCCACATCACCAATTTGGAATGTACCATTCCTAATTTTTCTAAGTACAGCTAGCCATAGGGTTATTCTACCTACGTAGTTGGTTCTGCAACTACATCTAAATTGATAAATCACATTATTAATATGGTGGTGTGGTAAAACATCCTTTCGAGTAGATATCTATGCAGACCTGGTAGAACATGTAGATGAGCCAAAAAATAACAGTTGAACAATTGAGGGAATATCTGTTAGGGTTTGATGTTATTTTAATCTGATTGTCCTGTCTTTAATACATTACATGTATTTTATATTGTAACATTTACTCCCTCGATTCCAGCTCTGTAGAATGAAGCTGAAATTGGTCGGCTGTTTTCTTTTTCTTTTTTTTTCTTTTTTTTAATCATGAATGGTAAATTTGGTTTCGCCTTTTTTATTTCCATAATAATGCTCTGTACCCCTAAGACAATTATGAGATTTATATGCTTTGTACTGAGTTGATTTTAATTACAGTTTCTGGGAGACAGCACATAATCTGAAGTATTTGACAATTTGAACAAGACCAGTATACTAAAACTCTCAGTCACAAAAACTGTGATTATGTGCTAGTATAACTGTCAGTAGTTTCCAAACTAGCCAATTTAACTGACAATTCTTGGTTTAACCTACAGTGCAATTTCATTGCACTTTCCTCATGGTCAGATTTTGCATGCATTCTTCAGTATTCTTATTGTTTAAAATGAAGTTTTTTTCTCTTCTGCTTAGATGAATTTTGGTGCTCTGAATTTCACTCATACCACAGCAGTATATATTTTAGCAAAGGAAAGAATATAACATTTGTGCAAGCTGGTCAGAAAGGTGGCACACTGCCTTCTCCAGTCCCTTTTGCCTTTGATATATCCTGTGAGTGTCAAACTCTCCAAGCCCTCCTTCCTCATTACATGTCCAAGAAATTTCAGTTATCTCCTTCTCAACCTGATTATAAATGTTCTTATTGTTTCTGTTTTTCTTAAGACTTCTCTCTTGCTTGCATGCTCCATTTATTTTCAGGATACACAGAATTAAAATCTCTACAGTATCCTAGTTCTGGTATGCTTTCACATTTTTTTCAAACTCATTACATTCAGACTATCATCCTCATCTTTGTTGTTGTTGTTGTCATCACAATATTTTAGACAGTGTGCCTTCTGACCTTCATCAGTTTATTGGTACATTAGTTCTATATTTTGTTGTTTGTTTACAAATGCAGATTTAAAATCTCATTCTTGAAAAAGAGTAGCATGGTTTCTACCCACATGATGAAAAAGAAATATATATATATATATATATATATATATATATATATATATACATATACAATGTCATCCACAGACAGACTGTTTTGCTGTTTTCACGGTGGCTAGAACGTCTGGTTGCCTCTAGCTAGGATCGAAACCCAACTGAATTGGCGTCAGTCGGAGATTCTATCACTAAGCCGTTGGTGCACGGCAAGGATGAAGGTAAATTTTAGTGTATTTATTTTTAGATAAGCACACTGTGACCGACCGATATATATATATATATATATATATATATATGCATGTATTTAAAAAATTTATTTTACACTCTTCTCATCTTTTGTGGGTAAATTTTCTATTTTGTTAGCAGACCTAATGATGTCTTACCAGACCAATCTAAATGTTTTCTGATGTGACACATTAAACTGAGCTTGACTCTGTTTTGACTCTTCCTAATAAATAAAGCCAAAAACATTTGAGAAAGTAGGATCACCTTGTTTTGAATGTTGCATTCTTGAATTACATGAATTTGAGACAGCAGTTCAAAGTGCTGTTGCTGGGGGCTCAGAAGCAAAGAGATTAACTGACGTGTGCAAAGTTAGAACTTGCACTTCCTGGCAGTTTCATGCTTGATTCACTGCACATTATCTACAAAGTGTTGTCAAGAACATTTAGATGTTGAAGATAAAACAATGGCTTTACATTTAATGTGCAGTTTCACCATATTGCTGATGAATGGGAAACTTTTACCTTCAATGCTTTTATTTCATAACATTGTTATTTCTATAGAAAACTGATTTACTACATTAAACAAAAAAGAAATGTGTGTGATGTCATTTTCTATCATTTCCAGAAGGAAAGCCATATAAAGAGCATTTTGGGACAATGTCTTTTGAATAAGAATGACTAGCTGTAATATTAAAAACATGTCAACTGATGTCTTTCATTCCATAGAACTAGTTATTGATTTGGGAAAGTAAATATTTCACTGGAATATTTCATAAAACTTCCAAATTTTATTTTTTCTTTATATGTTATTTTTATAAATAAAATTTTTAAGTAAATGCTCTGTTTATAATAAACAGTATTAACAACATTTACTAGCCTGAAGTCTAAGAAATCTCAAAGAAAATATGTGTCCTCTGACAGGAATTGAACCTATATCCTATGCAGAACCAATATATATATATATATATATATATATATATATATATATATACGTAAACCAGACTTGGCTAAATCATCTTCCGTTTTAAATTTAGACATCCCAACCTTACCCTGACTTGACATCTATGAATGTAACTCTATACTGATACAAATTATTAACACCCTGAACCCCTACTTATTTAAACAATCGCTCTAGCCATTACCATGGAAATTTTGATTTCAATAATGAATATGCTATTAAAACACATAAATTTCAGAAATAAGTTATTCCAAAAAAAATTTCGCTTGAAGATGGAACAGAGCTTACTTTAATTCAATTTAGTTCAAATAATTATATTGAAGTTTTTGGCTCTTGTTTTAAAACATGAGACCTCTTATGTAGCATGTTGGAATCATATTTTTAAATAAATAATTATATTTATGCTCTACTTTTGTATCGAGCACTATTTTTTAAAAATAATAGCAAAAATACTAAAGAACTTTGGATTATTTACTTAATAAGTTCTTTCCTATTTTCTATATATTTTCACATATTCATAAATTATAACATTATCAATACAACATGACAAAGACGTCTTTGTCACATTGTATTGATAATGTTATAATTTATGAATATGTCCTGAAGATGGTTTATTAGACTGAAACGTCCGACATTGACATATTAACATTAAAACAGTATAAATTGTATATAAGGATTTTTGTTTGTTTTTTCCGTATATATTTTTCTTCATACTGTCGGATTTATATCCATATATTTGCTTACATATATATATATATATATATATATATATATATATATATCAGAAACTTGAAACTTTTAATCCTGTTCAAAAGACTGGGGAAGAGTGTGAATTACCAGCCACATTTAAAAATACCAAACAAAGTATTAATTAATTGATTCATTCATTTTCTATATCTTATCAACCAGATTATTTAAAGCCAGATAATACTTTTATATTACAAAAAAGTTTTTGGGAGATAATAAGGATTTTAGTGGTACAAGTCCTACTAATTAACCCATAGCTGGGGGAAAGGTGGACTCATACCTTAAGGGTTTTTGTGTATAAGTGTATATAACAAACCCAACAGGAAATTGAACTTGGCTCTCTGATTAACAATTCAGAGCCATTTTCCATTACAATACTGGCACATCTATGCTTACAGGACCTGGTATTCACAAGGGATCACCTATATAGGTACTGACCAAGCTCAAAGTTGCTTAACTTTGCTGATTGTAAGGGAATGAGTGTTTCAACATGATGTGGCTTGTATTAAAAAACAAAAACTTTCATTAGAAACAAAGAAGTCCTTTTATATTGCATACAGTGAATGTTGGACAATTTCCTCATAGATGAAGAGAAGACTTGAGGCAACAAAGTTGTAGTTCTACAGAAAGATACCAAGATAACCATAGATGGTATAAGTAAGCAATAAGTAAGTTTAAAGGAAAATGGAAACATAGGAAAAAAATTATGTATAAAATCAGAAAGAGATAGTTGAAATTTCTCAGAAACATAAGAATGAAGGCTTAGAAAATTGGCAGTCACAGGACATATTGAAAATGGTTGGGACAAAGAAAAGAATCATGCTTAACGAGTTTTGTGTAGATGCATGGCGGAACAGAGATAGGCAGAGATAGTAAGATGAAAAACATTGCTAAGAGTTACAAAATATTGGAAGTTGTGGAGATCCATGATCACTTGCATCATGAAAGTACATGGCATGTAGAAGTAGATGAAGAATGTGTTCATTCCTCTCTCAGTCAAACATTGATGATAACAAATGTGAACTTTAGTGAAAGATGTCATTTTCTTATTGGTTCAGTTCTTTATTGAAACTTAGTACAGGCTGGCCATTGGTATGTAATAAATTTCTGTACGTCTGGTGTTGATTCTGCTTGAGCTTAATGTTAACGACCATTTCAGATAAGACGCAAACACAGAGGTAAGGAAGAAATTTTGCAGTGGACAATAGGTCAGCTGCAGCCAGAATTGGTTTCCTAGCAACTGGCCAGAACAGAAAATCCCGTTTCATATGGAAAATAAAATCCCACTAAGAAAAATCTTATTGATGATTATTTGAATGATTTTACTCAATAACAAAGCACTGACCATGACTGCATATAAATCTTTATAAAAAAAATCAGTCATTCTCTAACATGAGCCTCTGAAAATAAACACCTAAATTTAATATCATTTACTGTCTGGATAGAATTAAAAGTAGAAATATTTTATTAGTGTCTTAAAAGATATCGCTAAGATTGAACCAAAGACTAAATTAAGAAAGACATGATTTTCAAAAATGAAATTGTTGTATAAGCATCTCCAAAAGTTTATCCTTATTTATAACAAACAGGCATTGTAAAAATAATAGTAAAAAGAAGCATCTTCTTTACTCACTAGGAAGGGATTTAAAGAGTTCCTGCAGGTATAAATATGGTACCATTGGTATTACACAGGTTCTGAAAACGGCTCAGGTTTTTAAGATTGTGTCAAGATTTTTGGTATATTAGTCAATAGCTATTTTATTCTTGCTGCCTTTTTAACACATGGCACAGTGGATAAAAGTGTTAGATCCAGTGACAGGACTCAAATGGTGTGAGTTCAATACCTGGCTAATGCAGTGGAGAATTGGAGAGGGGAATTAACAGGTGATAACTGATAACTGACATCCATTAGACATGGCATGTGGAACTAGAACAGTCTACCCCAGCGAGAAAAATAAAGGGCTCAGTTCGACATTTCAACCACCTGAAAAAGGCCGGAGCATACAATGGCTGAAACATTGTGATAAATATGGCAACAAAGATGAGGATGATAGTCCAAACAATGTAAATAGTCTACTAATTAATACTATTTATTAAGAACTTTTGTTTTTTTGCATTTCCTTTTTGTTTTTTGAGTTTAGGAAACATAGTTCTATAAAAGAATATTATGAAGTATGAAGGAGAAAGGGGTGAAAAGGACACTTTTTGCTCAGCATCAGAAAGTGACAGTTGAAATTTCTGTGACACATAATGAGGAGAGTGGTTTTGGAGAATTTGGCATATACAAGGCATATTTGAAGGCAAGTGGGGTAGCGTGACACAGTGTGTAAGTTACCTTATGGATGGCATAACATGAACGAGTGTACTTCTATGGTAGAAAAAAGGTTATTATTGTATTATCCAGTCAAATCAATATATGACTGTCATTTATAGAACTGTGCATAAATAACTGATTCATTTGTATATAATATAATGTAAATGCATTGTGAATGATTTCATATAGAAATGCATTGAAAATCAGGAAGAAAGTGATTGTCAGTGGTCAGGAATTAAAGCAAGCATTCAGTCAGTTATGTGCCATACGTGATACACGCTTAGGGGATCATGTATCTTTCAATACATGACTGACGAGGCAGATTTTTTTTTCCAGTAGTAGGTTGCCATTTCTTTCTGCAGTACACCAGTTGCCATCCAAGGCTATAGAACCCAGTCTGTCCTGCTATTTACCCATAGCTAGTGGGGGTGAAGAAGAGGACTCATACCTTTCCCAAGATTATTATCATGTAAGTAAATGGAACAGATTTGACTGGAATTTGAACTCAGCTCTCCGATTCCTCAATCTGTGCTGCTATCCATTACATATATAATGTAAATGCATTGTTAGTAATTATACAGGATGTGGCATAAATACCTCCAATATAACGGTAAGATGCAATGATGTCTTCATCTAACTAATGTTTTACCATTACTAAGCTTGTTCCCATAGATAAGCCGTGAGCATGCATATACTTCAGTCTCTAGGTATGCACAGACTTGGATCAACAGGTACTGACCTTACTTATACAATACTACGTGGAGGTATTTCTGCTGCACCCTGTATTATAGGAATGTATTGAAAATCAGAAAAGAATTGTCAACGGTCAGGAATTAATGCAAGTATTAATGATAAAATTGTCAAAATTATAATTGGAAATATTTGAATTCTTAATAATATACAATTGTCATTTACACTCAGTTGTCTGCTGCTAGTTTAATGAGATTTCCTGTTTGAACAACTTCATGTTTTGATGCTTATGCCTATCAAATTGCTCACTATGAACAGAATGGAACACATTGCATGCATATCTGCTCTTAGCAATAATGTTTCATTAAAGTTTGATTCTGTTATAACACTCTTGTTAAATCCCCCTTTTGTGTTCCTCCCATTACTTGTCTGAAGATGTTGAGATGTCACATGTCTCATGGGGATATGGAGAAATACCATTTTTAAATTTGCTTAGAGATATTTTTCTCTTTTGTGACAGGCAGAGATAATATGCACTCTCAGCATTAATCTTGTCAAAACTCATGAATTATAAACAAAAAAAGATTTCACCGATTTCATTTGCTGTCGAGGGTTGAATTTTAAATTTTGTTTTGTTTTGTTATCGACCATAATTGTCATTGCAGGAAAATTTTAAACCAGCTACTGAAAGAATCAGAGTGACAGAACTGAAATTTGCTGGGTATCTTTTTTTACATGACTCGTACTTAAATAAAAAAAAAGAAAGAAAAATAGAACAATTCTGTGCCAATTTATATAAATTTCATATTTTTTTTATTCACTTTTCTTATAATTTATTTATTTGGTTTTAGGTTGGTGGTTTTAACAACATTTCACCCACTACTTGGTCATTCAATATCTAAATCTGTTTAATATTTTATACTTGAGTATATAGTTAAACATTAGCCATGTTTACACTTGAGTTTATAAGTATATTCTGGTATTGCATATACTTGTATTGTTAGGTAAGCACTGATCATTCTAAGCTTGTTCCCATAGATAAGCCGTGAGCATGCATATACTTCAGTCTCTAGGTATGCACAGACTTGGATCAACAGGTACTGACCTTACTTATACAATACTTTATTCTGTATACCTTTTTGATGTCAACAGTTCCCAACTAGGAATATATGCTGATAGCACAGTTATTTACTTATGTTTTAGTAGTAAGTCTGAGAGATTTGACAAATTAAAAATGGCAGTTTCTCTTGAAAATGACCTCTAATCACTAATTAAATGGGCAAAGGAATGGCTTTTAAGTTTTAATGCCTCCAAAACAGAACTGCTTTCTATTATCTTTAATCACCATAAAGAACCTTTTTTTGCCTGTCATCAGTATGGCAGGTTGATATGCCTTTAAACCCAATAATCATCAATCCATCAGCATGGCTGATACTAACCTCCAGAAGAGCAATTCATTGCACCATCTTTGGCTCATTTTTTCTACTGACATGAAGTGGTGTGAGTATATTGAATCAATTGCTAGTTTGATTGTTAAGAAAGTTGATTCATATGTCATGCCAGGCAATTTTCTCACTAGAATCCATCTTGCACATTTATAAATCTACCATTCATCTATGCACTGAATATTACTGCCATATCTGGTCTAGTACTCCAGCTATATATCTTGAGATTCTCAACAAAATCCAAAGAAGGGTCTTTAATATAATTGATCCTGACCTGGAACGTTGACTTAATCACTTTCCAAATATGATGACATGACTTCCTTCTGTCTTTTCTATAAATATAATTTTTCTGATGAGCTTTCCTCATTGGTACCTCAACTACATGTATTTAAGCATACTACTAGATTGGCAACTAGATCTGACGATTTTACTGTTGAAATATCTAAATGTAACTGAAAATTCAATTTTAGTAGTTTCTTTTCTCACACTTCTCACTTGTCAAACTCTTTTCTAGTTTCTTGCTTTCTGCCACTTACGATCTTCAAAGTTGTAAATACAACATGTATCACCATCTTCCATCTTCCTGAAACCAGTACTTTTACTGTCCTTTCTCTTCAATAAAGTCTTCTCATTCTCTTTCACTCCCAAATACCTCTTGCATCTTAGTGGAATTATTGTCATCTTCTGTTTTCCTGAAACCTGTTCTTTTATTGTCCTTTCTCGTCATTAAAGTATTCTTATTCTCTTTCATGCTGAGCAATCCATCACATCTAAGTTGCATTATTGAGGGGTTATATATATATAAACAAAAAGGTAAGCATTGGCCATGCTTACACTTGAGTTTATAAGTAAGCATTTAACACATTAAGAAAACTTCATTATGAATATATATTATTTCTTTATTCAAAAGTGACATTGAAGCAAATATTTTGAAACTTGACTTTGAAGAGAATTAACACCACATTTCAATTAAGTTCATCTCCAATCAACAATGTAAAAAATATATATCAGCATAATGAAGGTAAGGATATTACATTGCAAAGAATCATATGTACACACACAAATGAATCTAAATTGTATTTTATTGATGGAGTCCTGCTTTGTGTCATTGAGTCTTGAATTGAGAATGTTCAAAGGATAGCACACAAGTGAGAGTTTATAACAACTGTCATCAGTTCATAGTCTTTGACATTATACTACAAAATAGACCTCTTTTATACTATTCTTCACCAAATACCAGACTCAAGAGTCACTCAAGGTAGAGCATTCCTGAGCTTGTTGTAAGGGCATATAAGGAGGGAGAAAGAAGTGCATATAATGAGGATATATAGGATAGATAGCAGTTGACTTTAGATTTGAGGTGGTTAAGATTGTTGTGATTGGGGGAGCATACTCTTGAGACTCAGTTTCATGGTGTAATAGTTCTGAGGAAGAAATTGTCTGAGTGGAAATTGGTAAGAAGATAGTTCAAGTCATTTCCATTTCATTTGTGGAAAAGGGGTTGTAAGATGGAAAATAATTCATGATCCACAATCATGCAGTGACACTTTCGAACTCTGTCAACTCTGTCAACTCTAGATTGGGCAGCTCTATCCAAGATATTGCAGCAATAATCTATTTTTGGTCTGATGTGGCTCTTGTAAAAATAGATCATTGCAGGAGAACTCAGGTACTTTCTGGTGTGATAAAGGAACTGACCATTTTTCTAGCAATGGTCCCTATATATAAGTTCCTCTTGAGGTCTGGAGGTTCTTCAGTCCTAATAGATGTCCCAGGCAAGGAGCCTCATTGAGAGTAAAACCATTCATCTTGACTGGAGAAAACATGGGGTCTGCTTCATGATGATGGAACATTACTAGTTTAGTACCAGAGGAATAAAAACCACACTTGTAACGAATTCAAATGGTGTCACACATGTAATGAATACAAATGACAGCACTAAAATTACAATGTTGATTATATTTTATTTTCTCGATGACAATTTTTTCTGTAATCTTTAGTTTGAATTAAAACATTGATATGTTAGACTCTATGTTGGAGAGAAGCAAACATATTTTGAAAGATGTTCTTTTGAATGGCAGACATTAGTTGCTCCTTTATTCTAATCTAATGTTGCATTCTGACTAAGTGTACTAATTGCATAAGATTCTAATAATGCATTTGGTCTTTACTTCCTGTGTTTAAAAGGAATTAAAGACCAAATGCAATATTGGAAAGTAAAAAGTGATTAAAAGAAAACAGTTTGAAGGCATTAAAATTAACAAGCCGCTCATTGCCCCATTTACCAACATATTGTATATTATATATTTATATTAAATAAATGCAGTTTACAGACTTGTCTCCAAACTCAGAGTTTTGCGAAGATAAAGGGTATGATACATGCCAGTTAATCAGCATTTTATTTTCAAATTCTGCTTGCCTTATATGCATTATCTTCTAGTAATTTAGTGATTACCAGGAATTTTAAGCATAAACAATCATTGTTATTATTACATACACACATACACGTGTATGCTGAAAATGACTCAGTTTGGTTTATTTTCAGTATATCAGAATACCGATTATGGAAAATAGGTGAGACTGAGAACATTTCATCCCACCTTTTATATGCAGCATGCAACTCACTGCCACTATGCAGTGTTGATTTCTGTGTCCATGCTATATTTGAGAATTCACAGGAAAAGATTCAGTCATTTAAAATGAACAAAAATAACTGACCTTGGTCAATGCTGGTTTTGTCTCTTCAATCTGCTTCCCTTGTAACTTTGCACACTTTATCCCAATGTATGTTCTATTTTTCAAAAGGATTTGCAAATTGCCCTTCCAGGATTAGGACAATCTGCTTTGTCACATATTTCTTAATATCGTCCACAGTGTTTTACTAGAAATATTTTCTCTTTTAGAAATGCTAGAAATTTCAGGGATGCTTGGTGACAGACTTTACCACAATTATTCAATGGGATTGATTCACTCACACAGCCATTGTAAATATTGTGGGGTCTTACTGCTGACTGAGTAATTCCATGCATGCACCACAAGGTTCCCTCTGATTGGTTTCCATGTTGCATCAAGGCCACACAACCAGTTCTTAAGATATTCAAAATGTTTAAATGCTTTTTATACAAACATTGCATATTATTCACTGGTGGTTAAGAAAAACGAAAGAGTCAAATGAAAAATTTGTGACCATTTGAAAAATTTTGGTTTCATATTTTACCATTGATCAAAGAAATAACTTCAATATATTTGCCTTCTTAAATTCTTGAATTACTACGTTGGACAGAAAGTCATGTCTCAGAGAAAGAAAACAACAAATCTTGATCTCCATCTAGTGGAATTTCCAAGAAGTAATGCATTTCGACCTTGTTCCACTTAGTCATGCCATCAGTGCTAAACTGTATTGCCAGCAACAAGACCACATTTATGACAAACTAAAGAAGGAGTATCCTGCTTTGGTCAGTCGAGGTTAAACCTCGTTTCAGCAAGACAATGCAAGGCCACACGCTACCAGGTTGACTAAGGAGAAGTTTGAATGTATGGACAGTGTTCAGATACTTCCACATTCACCATTCAGTTCAGATGCTGCTCTGAGTGACTATGGCCTATTTCGCACAATGGCACCAACCATGACAAGTGATTCAACACTTTTGATGAAGTGAAGGAAGCTAGTTTACAGTTATTTGATTCAAAACCAGCAGACAGGTTTTCTTTTCACTTCCTAAGTGAGTCAGGACTTTCTGACCAACCTAATATTTATAACATGCTTATAAAAAATACTGCTATATCTTTTTGCTTTTTATTGTATTCCTTTGTTTGACCCGTTAGCCTTTATAATTAAAATTTCACTCTTTCACTTTGTTAAATTAAATTTTTCATTAATAGTAATTAAAAGCTGTCTAACCAACTCTCTTTGATATCAGAAATAAAAAAAATGTTTATGCATTCTAAACCTTTTTGAATCCTAATAATCAACCATAGTATGTTGAAGGAACTTAATTTCTTTCACTAAATGTATCATCATTTTATGTTTTATACTGGAAGAATAGGAATTAGGAGAGATAGCAAAAAGACAAACTAAGAATAACAAAGGATAGGATATTGTAGACAACAGTGATTGCCCATGTCCTGAATAGACACAGCACATAGAAGATGATTGCACTGGTGGCATCAAAATCAAGCAGACACAGAAATTTAACTGTCTTGGTAGTGTAGTGACAGATGACAGGATGTCACAGAAATCTAGATGCAATTGTCAGCTGTCTCTTTATAAAGAAATATTTGGTATTCATTTATCAATCAGCCAGTACTTCTTCCAGTTGAAATTTTAAAAATCTTTCTCTTAAAACAATTTTTCAGAAAACTATGTTCCTCAAGTCCAGTAGCTGTTATCACTCTTTCCAGTATTGATGGGAGTTTTCTTATTAACCTTTTATTTGAAGTAATGTGGAATGTTAGCACCTTGATTATGTAATAGTCATTTTAATTATTGCTGCTGTAGAATCTCTTCAAGTGATGTGATTTCTATTATTTGGTGTCGTTCTTTGTGATTCTGTAGCATCAGTCCATAAGGCTCAAAGAATTGTGCACATTGGAAGAGCAAAAGGGGATTTACAAAAACAAAGCAAACTATTAAGATGTTGGAATATTTCATTAGAAACAAAAGAAAATTGAACTGCTGTGTCATATTTAATCTCTCATATGGCAGTGAATGCTGAACAATCTCACAGTTGAAGAAGAAACTTGAAACAGCAGAGATATGGATGAATCAAACATAACTTGAGTAACAAGAAAGTTTTAAGAAAAAGAGGAACTACAAGGAAACTGTTTCTAAGAGACAGCTGAAATTTTAGGGGTACATAATGAGGAAAGAAGGCCTGGAGAATTTAACACTTATAAGACATACTGACAACAAGATAAGCAGGGAGAAACAATGAGTAATCTACTTAATGAGTTTGAATGGATGGTGGCAAAGATTTAACATTTCTGTAAAGCAAGAAAAGACAGAAAGTCATGGAGAGACATGACAGTCCATGATTATGGCATATAAAAAAGAATATGTAGGCAGATAAGTAAGATAATACCTTTAATGTAAAAAAGAATATGTAGACAGATAAGTAAGATAATACCTTTTGTATCATTAATGGTAAGAAATAAAATGTCTAGTTTTTTTTTATATAGAGTGATGGTTAAGTGTTAAAAGCCATAGGAAGTTCTGGGGAGCTATGATTGTCAACATCCAGAAGAAACACAACCTGTAAATTTCTTTTTTTTATTATCTCAGCATAGCAAAAACTCCCCTGTTACTAGGGGCAGATCCAACATTTTCAGTTGAGAGCAGCTCAAATTGAAAAATTCATGAGGCTCAATAGCTTGCAGAGTGTTTTTTTTTAAAGTTAATTTATAGTTATTTCAGTTTTTTTTGTTTTTTTTTAAATATAAAGTTTATTTTTATATTTAAAAAAAATAAGAATGGTGTATTATATTCAGGGTGCACTGTTTTCTTATCCCTCAATCTTTGACTGAGCAAAACTAAACAGACGAAAAGAATGATATCATCTTTAATCTTAATATTTTTGAAATTAGTAATTATCAGTCACTAAGGTTCTTGTGTTTGTAATTTGCAAATCTTATTGACATCTAAGGCAAAAAATCTGACTTTGGATTTTGGTTCAACATCAGTCATCTTTCCATTGGCAATAAAAATCATTATCACTCATCTCTTGAGAGACAAAAAAATCATCTTTCTAGCTCCAAAGAATTATGGATAATAAGAATTCTCCAAAGAGATAATGCATGTGGCAGGAATCTTACAATTTTAAAATTCCAAGAGTAAAATTTTATATTTTGAGTTTGGTATTTTTGAAAACAAGTTCATAACATTTGACTGAATATTCAAAAATTAGTTATTTTAATCACACAAATTAAAACCCCCAAGCTTCAATGAGCATGGCTTGATACAAACTGTCTCATGTGAATCAATAAAAGCAGTCAAATCTTTTACATACTCAGGAAGTGAATTAAATTCTATTGAAAAGGATGTGAAAATTCACAACGCTAAAGCCAGGGGAACCTTGAATAAAATGGATTTAATCTGAAAATCTGATCTGCCAGACGACCTCAAACAAAGGTTCTTTTGAGCCAATATAAAGGCTGTTTTAATGTATGCTATCACTGCTTGGAGATTAACTAAAAACCTAGAGTCTAGGCTTGATGGAACCTACACTCAGATGCTGTAAGCTATATTTAAAATCTTTTATCTCATCCAACTCTATGGACTCATCCCTGACATTTCTACAATCTTATATGAATGCAAAACAAGAACTTGCAAGTGATTACTGCTCTGGTCACCTAGCCATGGATCAAGACAGGTTGGTCACTCAGCAACCACCTACATTGACCAACTATGTTATAACACAGAATGCCACCCTGATGATCTTCTGACATTGATGCAGGACTGTGATGGTTGGTTTGATAGAGTTATGAATGTCTGAGTTAGCTCAGCCAAATAAAAATAAACTGTACAAGTGGCTTAATGGTTAACAATGTGGAAAATAGAACTGGTAAGACAAGTTCAAATTCTGGTTAAGGAAAGACAAGTTCAAATTCTGGCTAAGGAAAGATATGAATCTATCTCTTCTTTTTCTATGTGCTATGTCCCCTTCAGGACATGGGCGGTTACAGCTCTCCACAATTTTCTCTTCCTTTTAGCACAAAGCAATAATAGACTTATTACCATCCCTCTTTGTCTCCTTTCTGTCATCTATTCACACAATAGGTGAATCACTGTTTCTCTTTATTCCTCTTGCTTTCAATATATCTGGAGAATGTTAAATTTTCCAAACGCTGTTTCCTTATTATATGTCCCAGAAATTTGAATTGCCTCTTTAAAATTATAAGTATTTTTTTAGTTTCTATTTTCCTTAAAACTTCCTCTTTACTTACATGTTCAGACCATTGTATTCCCAATGTGTGTCAAGAGAACCACATCCCTGTCATTTTGTGTCTCTTCTTTCTTTTCACATACAAATAAATATCATTTAGTTATCTCTTTAGACAATAAAGTTGTTCAGTATGAAAAGGAAATGGAAACAACTTGTTTATTTAGAATAATTTATGTGAAAAGAAGAGGAGTATAGAGGCTTGCTCCAAATATTCTTCCATCCTTGGTATGATGATAAACTACATCCAGCAGCAAGGTTTTGAGGAGCATGGAACCACTTCTTAATTGCTGGTGTTCCCAGGTCTACCCTGACTTGGAGTGGTAGCACCTGTTAGGGTCCCAACTATGAGCAAATAATTAACCCCCAAACTGGGGTAAAAACACTATGAAAATGCAAAAATAGGTTTTAATGCCAGCAATACATTTTTGTAAAAATATTACCAGCAATACATTTTTGAAGAAAAAAATATTACCAGCAATACATCTTTGAAGGAAAAAATATTAGTAGCAATACATTTTTGGGAAAAAAATATTAGCAGCAATACATTTTTGAAAAAAAATACGGCCACAACAAAAATATTGTTGGCATTAAATAACCCATTGAGGTTTATATGCTGTAAAGCAAAACAAACCAAATATTCTTTTGAGTGCCTCATAAAATTCAGCTAAATAGAGAAAAATGTCCATAAGATTGTAGGGTTTTACATTAGTTGTCAAATTTTAAAAAGTGTCCTTCGTAAAGAAAGACAGCAAAGTTTACAAAGTTTTGTTAATTTTCTGACTGATAAATTACCAAGTAACTGTTGTTTATGTAAAGCCTGTAGAAGTTGGTAAAACCTTGAGGTATATGGTATCAGCTAGCACATTGCCTTGTAACATTGATGAAAACTTGTTGGGGTTGTATCATGTTCAAAATTGTCTGCATTAAGTTTTTGCATGTTACCTTGAGTCATTGGTTTGCCATATTGTATCATGGAGTCCAGCATCCTCTTCTTAGCTCACTGCTGAAGATCTTATGACTTGATCTAATGACTTACATCTCTCCCATTGACCCTTGTTTGTGTTGTGATTAAATCAAATGACCTTATATATTAGACTCCAAAACACCTTTCAAAATTGCTGCAGATTTAAAATTGTTCTTGGTTAAAAATAAGAAGTTTTAAAGAAACTGGGAGCTATAAAGACACTTACATTTAAAAGAAGAAAGAGTTGAGATTTCTGGGACATATTATGAGGAAACAGAGCTTGGAGAATTTAACATTTATAGGACATTAAAGAAGGGAGAGGCTGAGGGAATCGGTAACTAACCTACCTAATGTGGGTGAATAGATGATAAAGTGGGGACAACAAGGAATGGTAAAGAGTCAAGCATTGCTTACAGCTACAAGAGTGAATTAAGTTGTGGAGATTCAGGATCATTCACATCCTGAATAGATGTTGCATATAAAAGGTTTTTCTTGGATTATGAATGTTGAAACTCCTATTTTGAATGTAATTTTAAATCACCTGGATTCTACTGCATACCTGGCAGGGTGGAAATAGGCTGGGTACGTTAATGAACAATTTCTATTTTCAATTTTATTTTTTTCACACATTACATCTGATGAAGGTTAAAGAATGAATCAGCCAAAACAATTTTCTAAAAATGCCAATTCTTCAAAGAATTCTTCAAATAAGGAATTTTAACCTAAACAATGTTGGTGATGTTAATGACTCTTCTGAAACTTTTAAACAGTACAGCCTTTTTTTTTATAAAGTTCACTCAATTCAAGACTTGAGAGCACACAAAGTAGAGGGTTACTGTTAAAATAGGTGTGTCATATGAGTGAAAGAAGGAACCACCTGCAATTAATCACAGAAATTGGTTTGACTATCTTGGCAAAAATGGTCAGCTTAATAGGGTGGACCTCCTAAGCACTAGATCAAATGATCCTGACAAAGTAAGTCACTGAGTGAAGCTAGACTCTGTGTTCTTGATGAATGACATTTTTAGATAAAGCTGACATGACAAACAACAATGTCTCTCTAAGACAGTGGTCACTAGAAGCCAAAAACAGACACAAAAACAAGGGCAAAAGACTGCTGACTGCCATGCAAAAGGAAGATGTCTATTAGTTTACCACTTAAACTACCCTCACCTATGCCTTGGTCATTTACAGCAGAAGTTTACAACCAAAAAAAATTTGCCTACCGCTATAGTCATGTCATGGTTTTATTTCATAGGTGACCATCTGGCCAAAGAGTTATTTTGTAAGCCACAAGCATTTGACCGGAAGAAGCTGCACCATGATCAAGAACTCAGTCTAGTTTCATTCAGTAACCTTCTTTGTTGGGATCATTTAACTTGGTTCTTGAGAAGTCCACTCCATTAAGCTGACCTTCTTTACCAAGTCAAATAGATTTCTGTGATGTGTTGCAGTTGGATCCTTAGCAAGAGATCAACTGACAGCTGATATCTCTACATATAAAACCTTTTTGAGAGTGCAACCATTCATTTTGACCAGAAAAAGATCAGTGCTTGAACAGTGAGGATGAAAGGATACTAGCTGGTTTTTAGAGGTACTGAAAGTTACAAAGTAGTTTTTCTCCCATTGAGCTGTTAGAGCTAAATCAGAATAGAGATCAGCTGTATGGCCCTGAACATGTTAATTTCTGGAGGTAAACTATATCATCAGTATACCAGCAATACTCCATTTTGGGTCTGATCTGACACATGTAAAGAGAAAATTTGGCAGGAGTTCGGTACTTTCTGGTGCAGGACATGAAGCCGACCATTTTTCCAGTAGCAATGGAGGATATATATGTAAGTTCAACTCTCAACAGACAACCAAAGCACAGATTCTCACTGAGAGTCCTACTGTTCATCATGACTGAACTCAAGATCTGATTAGTGCTGATGAAATGATACTAGTCTTGTGCATATATTTTTATCTTTTTTTTAAGCATTTCACCACAAGCAAGGCAATAAATCCACTAAAATGCAAGGTGTTAGAGAATATGAGAAAAATGGTGAATGGTAATAATGCCACAGGTAATAAGGGAATGGTAAAAATATCAAGTGAAAAATAGGAAAATTTTTTTAAAAATTAGATTTCATTCAAAACCAATTTCTTTTGCTAGTAATGTGTATTTCAATAAACTTATGTTTTTTCTTTCTTGTGCTATTTTCTCCTATTTTTCTTCTTGTGTGATTTTACTGTGCCATTATTATCTAAATTCAAGAAAAATATACTATTAAGGAGAGAGGACAATAAAAGAACAATAATATCTGGTTAATAATGTATTTTTGCAAATTCCTATGACTGAGTCAGTCCATGCCACCTGCCCAACATGTAGCCACTTAAACATGATTTGTCTTTATCTACAGTTTGAAAACTTTGTCATAAAAAAAACTGATTTTACTACAGCTAAAGTCAAGATTTTTACTAAAGCTGAAAATCTTTTTCTTCTTGAGAACATGGCCGATCATGGCTGTTCATAATTTCTTATCCTCTGCAGCTTTTAACAAATTTTGGTTTATTACTTACTATTTATCCAATTTACACAAAAGCTCATTAGGCAGGTCATGTACTGTTTCTCCTCTGTCCCTCTAAAAAAAAGCAAAAAACAAAAGTAATTTTCTTCCAGGCAGTGCTAAATAATCATACTCTGCCAGTCAACATTTAATCACTTTGAGTTGATAACAATGTTCAACTAGGCAGTATGCAGTGTATAGTTTGATTTTAACAGTTCTGACAATAATGCATTATTAATAAACACTACTGCGACTAGATTTCTGACTTTACATGTCATAAACTGACAACATTTTTAGTATTTTAGTATTTTTAGTATTTACTTTCACTGATACATTGTGAATGTCAGAAAATAATCACTCAAAATATCAGGGATGCATCTCCTAGACTATTGTTTCCAAATCAAAAGAAAAAAACCTTTTTGTTATATATAAAACTATTTTACCCCAAGCCAGATAATAAATCTACTATGATGCAAGGGGTTACTGAGTATAAAAGGATATGAGAAAATGGAAACATTATTAAGGAGTATTTATAAAATTCTATTTTGATGATTTTTTTGATACATCCCTTCATTTCATGAAATTCATATATTGAAAAGCCAATCAATTTTAAAAAATATGTATGTATTTATTATCTATAGACTCATTAGGATTATATTTCGACTTTTCAATGAAAGCTTACGTTTTTTTATCTACTGAAGTGGAACTTGCTTATTTTTTTTTTCACTCTAATTTTTTATTGAGGATATTTTAAACATCGATCTGGAATCCATTGGAAGTTATTGATATCTGCTGATGTCGACATTAACTGTTTATCCCTTTCTTTTTTTAAGTTAAAATTCAGTTTGTCAGAAGTTATTGAGATTTTATGAGATTACTTTAAACCCTTTGTGATTTTATAAAAGCATTTACTGGATTTTCCTTTTATTGATTAGGCCTGTTGAAATGAAGACAAACTTGTTTTCAATATCTGTAGACAAATCTCTGGGGATTCCAACAGAAGAGTGTCTATATGACTTACAGAAGTCTGTCATTGGCTTTTTTTCTTTTCAGTATTGAAAGAAGAAGAAACTGATCAAAATTTGTTGCGAGGTAAATAAAAAAAATACAAGAGGTAAAAGAAATAATTAGAATCTACAGAAAGGCGGGAGAGAGAGAGAAAGAACAAAAGTTATAGAAGGGAAATTAGAAAGTTTAAAGGGGAAAAAAGGAGGGAAAATGAGTTAAAATGTAATAAAAAAAGTATGAGGGACAGAAAGATGATGTTAAATAGGAAGAAAAAGAAAAGAAAGAATGGGTTTTCAAAGTTGAGGAAAGTAGATGAAAGAATAAAAAACATTAAAAAGCTGGTAAAGAAGAGAAGAAAGAAAGATAAGAGGAAACTGAAAGGAAATGAAGTAATGAAAAAATAGAGAAGACAAAAAGAAAGGATTATAAAAACATGGCAAAATGAAAGAAATTAAAAAGGTTAAAATTTGAGATTTGTCAAGGGATATAATTGGTAAAGTGAATAAAAGAAATGATAAAAAGAATTAGAAAGAAAATGAAAAAATAAAATAGAAAATATTCACAGGAAAAGGAATTCATGATATATTGAGAAAAAAATAGATTAAAAAATTTTCGACTTTTTTTTTTTGATATTCTTGCTCCAAAATATTAAACTTCTGAATTTTCTACTAAAGTTTTTATGTGGAAAAGATATAATAAAAAACAATCATGAATACTAAATTGAATGGTTATTAAATATACCATTAAAATCTAATGGAGCAGATATGTGGATTTTATTTTAAAAAAATAGATAATAAAAAAAGATACCAATTTTAGCAAACTTTTCAATTCCTCTAAATAGCATTTTAGTAAGATAAAAAAGAAAAATTTAGGTAAACTAATAAAAATCTGAAGACTCTTGGAATAATAAATTTATTTATTTGTTTGTCTTTAGCATTTGACGTTTGAATCATTGGGATTAATATCAGAAGGATTAAATAACGTGAATCATTTTCTTTTGCTATTTCCTTTTATCCAAACATGTTTTGGATGTCAACTGAATAAATACTTTCAATGGATTGTCCCTCAAAGATGGAGATTTTGCATTATGGAATTTTTATTAAAATAATTGTCCTTTCCAAAGTATATAGAAAAATTTCCCAAATTTTTTTCTCACTCTGAAATTTTTCCTTCATCTATTTTATAATATAAATTACTGTGTGATTCATAGTCACACAGTCTTACTTCTACTCTTTTTTAATTCACACTGATGAGTCTTCTGGGTAAGATGATAAACTATGTCCAACAGCAAGGCCTCTCATCAGGAGGGTTTTAGGAGTGTGGAGCCACCTCTTAACTGCTGGTATTCCCAGGTCAGCTTTGACCCAGGGTGGTAGCACCTGTTAGGGTACCAGCTATGAGCAAATAGTTAACTCCTAAGCTGAGGTCAAAACACTATGAAAGTGTAAAATAGGTTTTAATGCCAGAAATACTTTGTAAAAAAAAATTATTACCAGCAAACATTTTTGAAAAAAAAAAAAATTACCAGTGTTATAAAATAAAATAAGACATATCTCAGCTGATTTACAGGCAAATAAACTAACATACTCAAGAGCGAGAGCCGGATGTGAATGGGACAAAGCCCCATCACAAAATGGCCATTATCTTCGTTTACAAATGTTCCCGATGTACGAGTTCCGGTCGAAAAATAAAATAATAATTAAAGTGTTCTATTTTTCGTCCAATAAAAATGCTTCCCTCCTAATTATACTTGCTTCGGTTTTTGAGCCTGTTAAGCCATAAAAAATGCCATATAAAGGAGTCACAGGGAAGTACAACAGGCAGTCATACAGGTGGCCAGGGAAGAGACCTGTCACAGTCAGGCTGAGTGGTCAGCAGTTGTCAGCAGGGGAGCGCCAGCGTCAACATGTGTGAACTACTATGAGAGATCGACCTAGATTCGAAGCTGGCTTATGAACTATACCACAAGGTAGCTGTCCCAAACCCTCACGTTCCTGTTGAAATAAATCGTGTAAATCTATTTCTGCTGTTGTCGTATTTCTTTCTTGCAACCATACGCTTGTCTATAACACCAGCTATAGTTTTTTTGAAGAAAAAAATATTACCAGAAATACATTTTTGAAAAAAAAATTACCAGCAATAAAAAAAATTGTCAGCATTAAATAACACATTGAGGTTGATATGCCGAACCAACCAAACCAAACCAAACCACAATGATGAAGCCTTGTGATTTTAAGATAACAAGCAGTATAATGACCACACCGTCATACATATAATACCTGCCATGTACTTTCATAATATAGGTGATCATGGCTTTACACAAGTTCCTTTACTTTGTTAAGTGTGAATTGCCATGCATTCTTGGGAAATATGATGGTGTGATTTATGGTTACCTTCTCCTACTTTTTAATACAGAGTTACCCTTTTTGAACATTGGCTAACATCCAAGGCTAGAGATCTGTGTACCTTTAAACTATGTTTATGAGTGAAAAGAAATCGATTCATGCCTTCCCCAAGTCTATTAGTGTGAAATGTGTAGTAATTGTAAGAGTAAACAGAGCTAAAGACAATAGTAAAAGTGCTAAGCTTTAATTCAACTAAACAAAACTCAGCTACAAAAGGAAAATAGGAGTTACAAGTTAAATAGCCAACTGGG
Source organism: Acanthosepion pharaonis (assembly GCA_903632075.3). Classification (NCBI taxonomy): domain Eukaryota; kingdom Metazoa; phylum Mollusca; class Cephalopoda; order Sepiida; family Sepiidae; genus Acanthosepion; species Acanthosepion pharaonis. The sequence goes on along the minus strand of CAHIKZ030005621.1, from coordinate 1,460,785 downwards.
GTGAGTCCATTGTACCTGGTGAACATAAGATACTATTACCACATTCTTCATTCCAAGAAAAATGTAGCGTTACCATCCATAATGATCAGGGGGTCTTGTCATCCATTCAGATCTCTTGACCTGTTGGACCCAGTATCATCTCTGTTATCTCCTCCTGTATGGGGACACCCAAGGTACTCCTATTTTGTTCCACAGTGGGGGACTTGGGGGTTAACTCCACTTCTGGTCAGGGTGCTAAATCACAAACAGATACAGTAGACTCCTTTCCACCTGGATACTTTATGTTGGCATAAGTCGGATTACTTTCTAAGAGTTCAACTTGGTTTGCATAAGGATTGGTTTTACTATTTCTTACAAACCTCCTTAATAATATGGGACCTGGTGACATGAGTTAGGATGGGAGAGAAATCCTATGTGATGAACAACAAGGGAATGCAAAGAAATACTTGTGAAGGGTTGTATTTATAGAAGTAAATAGCAATGATTTTACAGAGTGTAGCACGTTGGGAAGCACCAATTCCCAGAACTTCTCAGCTATGGTTTGCGATCTAACAGCTAACTGAATTGCCTACCATATACTGTCATTAAATTGTTCAACCTGTGAATTCCCAGTTGGATGATATGGAGTGGTTTTACTTGTTACAACCCCATTTTGGGAGAGGTAATCTCTCAATTCTATAGACATGAAAGACACACCAAGATTTTAGGATTTGATTACTGAAGTAGTGTGCATGTTTGGACATGGGAAGACAAATGGAAACCATGAGTATTCATCAATTATTACCAGTAAATATGTGTTGCATGTGGCAGAAAGCACGGGTCCCTTAAAGTCAATACTTAGTTGTTCCATGAGTCTGGTCACCTTGATAAGAGTGTTTTCTGGCAAGTTATAGGAAACAAGGTTTAATTTCCACACAGATTCTGCAAGAAGCATGCACCTTTTTTAACTCCTCCGTAATTCTCAGATGAGATATCCCATTGTGAATGTCAGTAAGGGCAGAACTGGTTATGGTTGAACAAGTTTAAACTCAACTAATGTATTGGGAAATATGTTCTCCTTGCCAAGCTGGTATTTTACTGTATAGTCAAAGGTTGAAAGTTCTAACTGCCATTCTTGAATTTTGGCATTCTTAATTTTAGTACACTTTTCATTGGTAAACATGAAGGCTACAAATCTCTGATCACTAATTAGGGTAAAATGTTGCTGTGACAAATAGTGACTCCACTTTTGAACCACCTCAATAATTGCCATGGCCTTCTTTTCTATTATGTTATACTTTGATTCACTTCCCTATAGTTTTTTTGACATGAACGCTACTGGGTGTCTACTTTGTCAAAGGGCTGCAGAAATAGATACATCTGATGTGTCACATTCAACCTCAAAAGGTAAACTTTCATATATTGGTCTTAGTGCTGCCTCCATCAGTTCTTTTTTTTTGATTCATCAAAAGCTTTGAGTGCCTTTTTCTCTAGTGGGAATTTTTTATTTTTTTACTAAGGGTTGAATTTTATAAGAAAAATTATATATCCATTTCACATAATACACAAACATGCCCAGAACCCTTTTTACTGACTTTGGGTTTTCTGGAGGTTGTAGTTCTTTTAAGGGGCACAGTCTTTCTGGGTCAGGCTTAATGATTCAACCGCCGACATGGTATCCTAAAACATTGATGGAAGTTATAAAAGTCACAGATTTTGTTTTATTGAAAGTAATTTTGGCTTTTGCCATCGCCTACAGGAACCTTTTCACATTTTGGTCATGTTCTGTCTGTGTGTCCTACAATAGTAATGTCACCAATGTAAGGGAAAGCACTGTGTAAATTTTCTTTCTGTATTATTTTGTCTATAGCTCTCTGGAATGAAGCAGCCCCATTTTTGACCCAAACAGAATTCTGCAGAACTGGAACAAGTAACCATTCACCTCAAAAGCAGTGTATTTTCTATCCGATACTTTAAGCGGTGCTTGTTGGTAGGCACTTTTGAGGTCGAATGTAGAAAAAACACTGTATCTGGCAAGGTCATTGATTATTTTATCAATTCTTGGTAGAGGATAAGTGTCCAGTTCTGTATACAGATTTATCATTTGTGAGTAATCTACGCACATTCGTTTTTTATGATGGTGAGTGGGGTTTTCATGTACCACTAACAGTTGGGCTCACCATGGAGGAACACTTTCTTCAATTATGCCTTCAGAAAGCAACTTCTGAATTTCTTTATTGATGAAAAACTGATCCTCTTTGTTAAATTGCCTTGACTTGATAGCAATGGGCTTACAGTCTGGTGATAAACTGGAAAATAGTGAAAGATTTTCTATCTCCACTGCACAAACCTGATGACTAATGTCCCCAGTTAATTTGGGCAGGGGCCCCACCATATTTGAACATTATTTTCTGATGCTAACGCAAAAAATCCTGACCAAGTATCATGTCAGAACATAAATCCATCAAAATACCTAGACGGGTGGTAACATATGACTGACTGTTAAGGCAAAGGGCTAGGTTTACATCTACATAGACCCTTGAGTTAGTTTTTAAAGTTTTCTGGGCCGGGTGGTACCTTTACTGATGGGTGGACTTCCAAGTTCAGTTCTCACATGAATCTTTCACTGATATAACTATCAATGCTACTGAAATCGAGTAGAGCACTTAGTTTTTTTTTATTATTAAACACTACATACATTTTAGCAGGATAGAGCTACCATGTTGCGTTAGCAAGCGTGGTCAGTATATGAGACCATTCATTACTGCTAAAAAAAATTGGGACTGACATCCATAAAAGTAGTGTCCTTCCTTTGACTATTTTTTACAAGTAGCTCTACAAGCAGGAATGTGGTCCCACGAATGGTCGGCAAATCCACAAAAACACATTTACATTTGGTTTGAAAAGTCATGGCTACTACTGGTTTGACTGGAAATTCATTACATATCTTTGTGGGGTCAGAGTCGACTATCGCTGCCATTTGTGCTTCTGGGGCAGTATATAAGTCATTATTTCTTTGTGCTAAGTCCACTGCAGATGCTTGAGTGTAAGCTGTTTGTAAATCTAGGATTTTATTTTGCTAAGAAATGTTGCCATATGGAATTTGTACTTAAACCTGAAATGAAGGCATCTCTCATAGCTTCGTGGTCTTTGAAATTGCAGTTTTTTTTAAGCTCTTCTAGTTCTCTGAAAAATCCATCCAGAGACTCTTCCGACTTCTGTCATCTTATGGCCAACAGGTGCCTTGCGAACACCTTGGATGTTTAAATAAATAAAGAATACCTCTACCAAATATCTAAACAATAGAAACCAAACAGGAAATTACAAATGTAACAAACCTCGTTGCTTAGTTTGCAAACATTTAATAATAGCTAATACATTTTCCGTACCCAACACCAATATCAGGATAGAGCCACCTAACCTCACCTGCGATACCCATAACGTAATCTATTATTTATTCTGCAACTTATGTCCTAATAGTGGATATATTGGTGAGTCTGGAAACAATTTTAGATTTCGTTTTAATAACCATAAACAAACAATACGTCAAAACAACCATTATTCCCCATAGCTAAACACTACAATCAATCAGGACACACATTAGAAAAAACTGCAAATGTTTATTAATAGATTCTGATTTTACTTCAACATTCACACGCAGAAAAAAAGAAACATATTGGATTTTAAAATTAAATACACATAAACTAGGGTTGAATAGGGACTTAGGTGTTTTAAATCTTTATAAATATTTCAATAGGTAAGCAATTTTTTTTTTTTTTTTTTTAGATATAGTAAAAATTGTTTTAAATATTTATGACAGTTAGATTTAAGTTAGAATATCCGAACAGTGACGTTGCATATCACGTGACGTCCGCGTCTCATGAAGGGACGCTACTTGCTAACAAACAGTAATTTTAATTTATTTGTAACAAACAGTTATTTCTGATGAAAAATTGAGGACAATTTGAAATATCAAATATATATATAAATAAATAAATACTTTCATAAAATAAAACATTATAATTTTCAATTTGAAACTTTTTCTATATATACATATTAAGAAAGTATACGTGGCTTCTCATTATGCTATATATATATATATATATATATATATATATATATATATATATATATATATATATATATATATATATATATATATTAACATACACACACTTTATTCAACAGATAAAATACCCACAAAGGAATAAAAAAGTAGACATTGGGCAAATAAATGTGCTCATTGTTTTATAGAAGAGCAAATATTATTTACAAATAAATATCAACTAAATATCTGAGTGTACATATTTTTCCTTAAGAAGATTGCTTGAAAATTCATGCCAGAAGACAAAAATAAATAAATAAATGAAAGGAGTGTCTACGCCATTACACACTAAAAATAAAGTAATAAACAATACAGACACAAACACAAATATATATATATATATATATATATATAAAATAAATATATATTCTTGAAAACAAATGTATTTGAATATACTTAGGGTGGAGAAAACAACAGTTAAAAATGTATTTGGTAAATTTATAAGTTATATAAAACAACTAATTCAAAAATTGACAAAAGCTAATATAAAATTTGAATGATGAGAGTCTATTTTAAGCTTGAACACAATCTTCAGGCCTGAAAGAAATTACCACCATTTGGTGTTGAACTGTTATTTCCTCACTTATGTTTACATAGGCTCTTTCCCAGTTAATGAACAGTTTTACACTTTTTTACTTTTTAAGTAATAGACATATTTATGTCTTTGTTGTTTCCGTTCCTTATATTATGCCCGCTACTGTATATATATATATATATATATATATATATATATATATATATATATATATATATATATATCAGATTTTGTAAGGAATATTAATCAATCATTAGATCTAATTTAATTCTATTTCAGCCTTGTCAAAGTGTCCAGAACTGCTAAAACAGGGAGAATAAATGCAATGAAAAAGAATCATTATCCACCAAAATGCCTTACAGGTTTTCCTTGGCTACTAATTTCATTGCACTTTCAAATGCAGACCCCACAGTAAACTTATCACTTGACTCTTTTGAGCAATAATTGTCCATGTTGCTTTCAGCATGGAAAGATATCGTCTATTTTCCTAAGTGTGTGTGAGATTCAATAAACCAATGTTAGGTTAACCTTCCTTCTGCTTCCCTAATTAGTATACACATCCTTGGTTAGTCATGTGACCCTTATTGACTAATCAATTTAACACATACTGTACAGAGACGTTTTTGGTTGAACCATGAAAAGAAGATCAATCCTTGATATAGGAGTAAAAACACAACCATCATGATGTGTTGCACTTGTGAGTAAAGACAAATTTTTCTAACATCCACTAGCTTTCTTTTTCAGGGTCGGGGAGAAGGCATGAAAACATTTTTATCCTTTATCATGTTTCCTTTCTAGAAAGTAAAACCTTCATTTATGTTCTTTGAAATTCTCCCAAGCTGTCATTATTTCTTAATTTTAATATTTGGGTAAATATCTGTACCTACAGAAGGTACTGCAAAGTCTGCTAATTTATATTTAACATACCCAACACCAGCATTTGCCTGTTCTTAATTATGTGAATTTCTTCTCATAATTTTAAACTGACTTTTCTATACCAGATTTATGCGATGCTCAACTGGAAGTTTTATAGCTATTTGGAAGTAACTGACAAGATATTGTGAGAAATTCAAAATGATTTACAAATGTAAATGAAAGCAATGTATGCAGTGCTTGTTCTGGATTGGCTGATGGGATATCTTGCTACTATAAGAATGCACTTTCTAGCCCTGACATAGTTCAGAAGCTGCCTTGTAGGCAATTATTTTCCACCATTTTTCCATAGACACATCTCAACCCTATTGCTACTCTATCACTATTACCATGGAAATTGGAAGTTACATTTCCTACTTCGACCAGTTCAGGCCTTTATTGCTAAGACACGCCATGCCAAGTGCCCAGAGGCAAGCCATCATTCATTTCCTTTGTATTCTATTTGTTAGAATGAAGTTCTACTCAGATAACCTCTTGCTAAGAATTGTTGCTATATAGAACGGACTCCTGAAAAGATGATTCCCTAATCGCTGCAGACTTAAGCTTTTTACAACTAGGGTCAACTCTTATCTATCTTAGGTATCCTTATAATCTACAATTTTACATCCATAAAGCAACCACATTCAGTAATCTTCTACCTTGAGTGGCTCTTGGGTTTTGCACTGGATGAAAAATAGTGTAAAAAAATATTTAGCTGCTATCAGAATGACCTTGATCCATTACACTGATAACAAATTTGAGGGACAATTCATCCTTGCATTGAATACTATTGCCATATATGGTCTGGTCATCTCGAGGTTCTCAACAAAATCCAAAGACAGACATGCAATATGATAGGTCCTGACCTGTCATTTCAACTACAGTCACTTTTTCACACATGTGATATGGTCTTCTTCTGTCTTTTCTACAGATATTTTCATGGCAACTGCTCTGACAAGCTACTTTCACTGGTACCCCAACTGCACGAATTTAAGTGTGCTACTAGGTTAGCATCCTAATCCCACGTTTTCACTATTGAAACAGTTAAATGTATCTGCATCTTCTATGCTGACAACTTCTTCTCTTGCACTTCCCAACAGTGGAACTCCCTTCCTCTTACTTGCTTCCCTATAATCTTCAAATATTCAAATGTAATGTCAATCAACGTCTTCTGATGCCTTGATTTGATCTCCATCCTTCTCAATATCCTTTCCTCAAACATCCTTCTTTACTCTTACTCTCACTTTCTGTAACCTTTTGCATGTTAGTGGCACTCCCGCCTTGCTTAGGGTAAAATGCTTGAAAAAGAAAAAAATGAATTTATCTTCCACGCTACACAGCAAAATCTTCAAAAGAATGGTTTAGTATGAAGAGGATAACTTTTTGTGATTTGCCTGCAAATAAGTCCTGATAGTAAATTCAATAGAAAATTCATGGGGAATTATCAGGAGGAAATTAAAAATATTAATATCCACCAAATTTTGAAGAATTGAAGTGTGTCATTATTGTAGTGTGGGCTTTGGTGATGCCAAAGGATTTTTGCATGTTAATTGATTCGTTGCCACCACAAATGAAAAAATATTAAATGCAAAGGTACTACAACAAAGTCTAATTAGATTAATACAGTTTTTTTAGAATTGTGTTCATTAGTAAAGTATACAAATTTTTGTCTTGATAAAAACAATATGTTCTCTCTTTTTCTTTTTGTTACTTGCTGTAACAATCTTCAAATTTTGAAAATATCACATTTCAAAGAAAACTGATTTTCTGTCTGAATTTCTGGGATGAGGAGTTATCATTATTTATGCTATTTATATGTGGATTATTGTTCCCATCTTTGTTGTTATTATCACAATATTTTGGCTGGAGGAAGGCCAGAGGGAAAAACAAATGAAAATAGTCTAGATAATAACAAAGATGAATACAATAGTCCAAATATAAATTGTATAAAAAAAACCTGGTTTGTTATTACATTGAATTAATATTTAAGATTAAACTTTCCACTTGCAAAGGAATTTGAGCAAGATATACGAGTTATTTACTAAAAATAGAATAATCTTTTTTCTGAAATTTTGTATGTGCAGAGATTTAAAAAAAAATTTGCTTTTGCTTGGAAGGAATGATGACTTTATCTCCATTTTACTATCCACAGATTTGGTTTCAAAAAATATGATGACTGATTTCATGTTTGTCCCATTATACACCAAAATATAAAATTTGTGACAGTATGAAAATTTGATTATTATTGAAAATTATTTATTTTTCTTATCACACAAACTGATTTGTCTGAAATGTTTTGTCACAATCTTTTAATTCAGCATCATTTGATTGCATTTTCCAGTACTCAAAAGATGTTGTCTTTGATATAAATCTGTTCTTAATTGCAAAAAAAAATCAGGAAAAATTAATTTCAAACTTTAGTGTTGCCATACTTAGTGTTAGAAGAAAAAATGTTTAATTTGTATGCTGTGCATATCAAATTTCCCAATGACATTGTATGTTTTATTTCATGAGCGTCAAACATAATTAAATTAAAATGAGACATTTCTTTATAAATTAACTTTTTATATACCAACAATTATATTAACTATGATGTGCATATGCATCTTGATGCATACTGATTATGTTGAACATGTACCTAAGACATTCATGCACATTTTGGCATGCATTGTCTATGATGTATATAAGGATCTTGACACATATTGCCAAAAATGCACATGTGCCTAAGATATCCATATGCATTTTGATATGCATTGTCTATAATACATATGTGTATTTTGACAGGTATTACTTATAATGCACATGTGCATATTGACTTGTATTGCTAATATATATACATATGTGCATGTGTGGCAATGAAGGCATTACACAGTAACTTATAATAAAAAAGCAAAGCATTAAAGCAGGTAGTTTGCAGTTCGAACAGTATCAGTAATCAATTTACTATTGTTTACCGTAGCATTTTATATTGTTATTAACCAGAATTAACCAGAACCATTTTAATAATAAATTTCTGGACAGGCAATTAATTGCTTTGTCTTAATTGTTATTGTAAGTAAATGTATAGTGACTTTACTGCCCCACCCCCCGTATATGGACTGAAGATTGCATTTAAGCATGAAACTTGAGTTTTGATTTCAATATCCACTTTTATATTTATATACACTCTATCCCTGATATTAAGTACTTTTAACCCATAAATATAGTCTTAACGAATACTATATTTATAAATATAGTATACGTTAAGACTATATTTTTATCATATATATATATATATATATATATATATATATATATATACACACACACACACCTGTTGACTTATAGTGCACATAATACATATGTTCATCTTAATATGTATTATCGGTGATATATTCCATATAATGATGTGCATCTTCACTCTTATTGCAATGTGATGCACATGTGCTGCCCATCATGTGTCACATTGCATAATGAATAATATAAAAGATAAAGTTAGTGCTGAAGATGCACAGTAGTGTCATTATGTTGTATTATTTACAAGAAAGTGATGAAAAGTTCTCATCGTGACAGGTCTTTCCAATTACAAAGCTGATGTTTAGATGTTTCTTTAGATGTTTTAAAGTTCAGGCTGAGAACTTTTCAACATCTTACTATTGCAGAAATGTAAATTACTAGGGATGCTGATAAGTTCTTGTGTTGATGAAGAAGCCCTTCCCCACAAAGATTTGATATTTTGTTATTTTTTTAAGATTTTGCATAGTGGCTTGCACCAAGAAATTAACACTTCTGAGGGATAAATTTCTTCAAAAATAAGTATCTTTTCTTCAAGAATTTTTGTTCAGTTTTATTTCATTTCAGGGCCATATTATTTCAAAGCTGTTTTATTTCAAATGAAAAATCATATAATTATGAAATTCAACTATTTGTTCATAAATTTCAGACCTTTATAAATACACACACACACACACAGGGCGCTTGAAAAGTAACTCCATATTTTATGTATGAGTGGCCAGCCATGAGTCATGACTTAACAACCTATGACTTTTTTCTTTGGGGTTGATTAAAGGAACAAGGCTACTGTACCAAATCAAGACTTTGATAGAACTTGAAGGGTGAAATACACAAAGTTATGTCTTTCAAAATGCAAGAGTTCTTGGTGAAATCAGTTGATGTGATTCCTGGGCAGCTCAAGAAGCTGGTAGCAATATCTGGTACCCATATTGAATGTTAAATAAAACCTCATGCTAAATGTTTTCCTCTTATATCTATTTCTTGTAAATCTTATAGTTAATAAATAAATTATAAATATTTTAAAATGGAGAATTACTTTTTCAATTACCCTGTGTTAATGGTTGATTTATAAGGAAGTAGACTTCTTGATGTTATTGGACTGAATCAAGGTCGATCACAGTGTGAGGCACCATAGGAAAGTGCCTGAAAAACCATACCACAGAGTGACCCAAGCCTTGTGAGTAAAATTGGGTAGATGGAACTCATGGAGGCTGTTGATTTTTTTTTTTTTTTATATTCTATCTCTCACTTTCAAGACAGACCTACCCTTATAGACCATTCCCATTTTTGTAAGTTGGCAAACTCAGAAAATCAGCAGGGGACGAAATACTTATTTTCCCCACTATATATACATACATACATACATATATATATATATATATATATATATATATATATATATATATATATATATATATATATGCATATTTTGGCAGCAGCTTTTCTTTTAAATATGTTTCATCAAATATTAAAAACAAGGAAAATTTAATTAATTTTTTATTTAGTTTTTCCAGCATTCTTAAATTTTTTCCATTTAGTGGAAGTAAGGGAAAGCAAAATTGTCCATTGTTATTTCAGCCACTTCTTTAGTCATTTTCAATATATATATATATATATATATATATTGAAAATGACTAAAGAAGTATATATATATATATATATATATATATATATATATATATGCATGCATGCATTTATAAATAAATGTACAAACTAAGCAACTCCTGAGGGAGTATGCTACAAAGGTACACCAGAGAAAAAGAGTTTGATATCATACATTTTATGACAGAGCATTAATTTAATTTTCTTAATTACTTTGCAGCATTCGTTGTCCAACCATTACTACTAGTTTCATGCATTAACGCACAATTATCAGTCAGTTGGCAACAGTTTTTTGTGAAATGGACATTTTATGCCCCCTTGGCTAAATCAAGATGTTAGAATGTGGGTAGCTGATGTGTACATAATATGCATATACCAACTAAATTTACATGGTCAAGATGGAAATGCTGATGAATCACCATTACTTGGTAAAAAGAAAAAAATAGAAATTATACCTAGAAGTATTAGTAGTAGTAGTAGTAGTCATAGTAGTGGTGGCCAATCAATGTATGCTGGAAAGTAATTAAGAAAATTAGCAGCGTATATATATATATATATATATATATATATAAACTATACAATAATTGTCAGTTTGTATTTATATATTTCCTGTCTCATTTGCAATGGGAAGGGAGTTAAACCAATTTAAACAAGTTATTTGTGATTAATTCCCTTTGTCATTTTAATAATCTATACAATTAAAATCTTTATCTGCATTTAGACAAAATTACTTGCCGAGCAAAATGAACTGTTTAATTAATCATTTCCTGTATTCCTATGTTTCTTAGATTGCAGTCTTATTTGTTCAAGACTTTCATATGAGGCACTAAGATAACTTTGTCAATTAATTGATTGTCTTGTTTTAGTTTGGACTTAAAAGAGGCTTTGTCATTGCCATTTTTGTCATTCTGTTGCTAATCTTTTTCTTCCGAGACATATTTCCATTTCACTGTTATATTAAACACATAAGATTTTTAATATGAAAAGATACTGAGCGAAAAGTGATTTATATAATACCAGGAGTAATTAAAGAATTAGAAATATGGGTTAATATCTAAAAATGGAAAACAGATTAATTAGAAAGTCCACTGACCTCTATTTTAGTTGTGAAGCCTTTATCTCTGCTTTATTGAATCTCAATACATTGTTTCAAGATATTACAGTATTAAAACTTTCTGATAAATACCATCATTCCTGATGTTGTAGGTACACCAATACATACATACATATATATATATATATATATATATATATATATATATATATATATATATATGAGTATCACACATTGAGTGCCGGAGGAAATGAAACAGTGCTCGATGTATAATAACAGACATCAAAATTTATACTAATGATAAATATACATTTTGTTCCTCACCATTTAGCAAAAATCACGAGTTTCATGAGGTAACCATCAAGTGCAGATTGAAAACAGGTTGCTGTAAAATTTAAATATTAATATTCATAGCCTACTGTTAAAATAGTGGAGCAATCCATTTATTTATTTTATAAATAAATGAATTGCACCACTCAACATTTCCAAAATCAATGACAGACCATTTATTTGTGTGAATGGCACTAAATTTTGATGTGTTTATATATTTTGAGTTTCTTTCAATAAACAGGAATATTTTTCCTCTGACAAAAATGAAAATTAAAAATACTGTAAACTTCAGATATTCTCTTGTTGCCTAAGAAAAAAACCACAGTTGCCACCTTAGCTCTTATCCAGCTGTATAAATTTATAACTTTTATTTTGCCATGGATTCATATCTTCATAAACTTGTCTATTTCTTCAAGCAAAAAATAAAAATGTGACTTTGAGGACATAAGTAATAATGGCTCTCCACTGCTGTCTTTTACTTGAAGTAACTTTTACCCTTTAACCATTCCTCTTTGTCCATGTTCTGCTATCTATTAATTCAAACTGAAATAGGTTACCCAATGTTTCCTCTGATTCTTCCGTGTACCATGTCACTTGAGGATGTGATCAATCATGGCTCTCGACAAGTTCCTTTATCTTTGTTCTTCCATTCATTCATTCAAACTTATTAAGTAGGTTACTCACTGTTTCCCCTTGCCCCACTTCAGAATATCCAATGAGTGTTAAACTTTCCAAGCACTCTTTCCTCATTATGCATCCTAGAAATTTCAGACCCCTTTTTATACATTTCCTTAGCATGTCCTTGTTTGTCACGTTTTCTGTCCATAATATTCTTAGCATTCACTGCTAGAATCACATCTTGGTTACTTCAAGTCTCCTTTTCATCTGTAAAAGATTCTTTCCACATACACTGCCAGATATATGTCTATATAAATATACAGCCATTTACATGTACTGTGTATATATAAAAAAAAAGTATATTATAGGTCTACTTATATATAAAGAAACATAGGTCGGTGTATATGAAAAACACATAGGACAATAGCCTAGTGGATTAAAGTTTTAGTTTGTGAATTTGGCAACATAGTGATTCTGAATTCAATCCCTGAGCAGGGCAGTGTGTACCTGGACTCAATAAGTGAGCATTACTAAAAATAAGAACTGGATGATATCCCTAGATATGGGCAGTGGAACGAGAACTGTCTACTCTTGTTGATTAAATAAAAGATTCAACTCAGATGATACGGATCAGTATTTTTTTATTAATATTCACCTGATACAAGTGCTACTCAAGGTAGAAGTTTACTGAGTTGTGTAAGATTGGTATAAAAAAAGAAGATGGGTTAGGAGTACTCAGCTGAAATAGACTGGAAACCCAATCATAAATAGGAAACAGGGGATAAACCTCTACTTCTGTTGAAAAGACTGGGGAGGAGTATAAAGCAGATAATAGTCAAACTTATTCCTATACACCTGAGAAAGGCCAGAGCACACAAACAGCTGAAATATTGTTATAACAAAGACAATAGTTTGAATATAGTGTCAATGCATTATAGGTCTACTTATAACCAAAGGATTGCTGAAAAGTCTTTAGTCTGAATCATTTCCAAAAACTTGACCAAACATTAGTTGTTTTTTTTAGCTTGACAACTTTTTTTAGTATAGCCTTGTACATATGTAGGTAAAAAATTATTATATATATATATATATATATATATATATATATATATATATATATATATATATATATATGCACAAACACCTGCATATCTTTCTCGTATAAGCCTATCTATTTTCCATTAAGTTTTGGCCTTGCCTGTGCAATCCCAATGTGACTCTAGGGTTTGGCATGTCTTTCTAAATCTGACATATTTGCAAATGTTTCCCTGAAGTATTTATATGGCTTCCCATTTCCATATATACAGTTTAAGCTCAATCATGTTATTTATAAATTGGTTTATCCCTCAAACTATCTAAACTACTGTGAAGTAAACATTCATAGAGAAGCAGTTTTCTGGATATTATCTCCTGTTTTCCATTTCTTTCTCAATCTGTTATATAGGTTTATGTCAGTGTACAATATATATATATATAAAAAGGGATAATATGTATATTTATTAATATATATTTACACACACACACACACACACACACACATAATATGGACAAGTTCTGTTGATCAATTTTTTATTAGATCTTTCAAATTGCTTTGGGCTATCAGTAAATTTGTCAAAATTCATATTAACTATTATTTTAGATTATTTTTATATCATATATATATATATATATATATATATATATATATATATATATATATATATATATTTTATTTTGTATATTTTTTATATTTATTTTAGATATTTTTGATATATACCAGATGTATTGACAACATTTTCATATTAATAAAAAATAAAAATTAATTAAAATCCCTTAAAGAATCATTTGAAGATCTCCATAGGAGAGCATATATTGAAGTGTGTTTAATAAACAAAAATTGTATTTGACCATTCATAATGTCACATTGAGTGAATTGAAATTGGTTGAGAATGCCAGAATTAAAAACCAGTTGCATAAGTACCCACAGAACCATCCTTGAAAGTGAATGTAGTAACATTTGAAAGTACTTGGGGTAAAAATAAAAGTTAATGAGTTTATGCAACATGCAGTAACATGAAACAACTTATTTTGAAATTTTTGATATTTAATAAAAAATCTGTTAGACAGAACTTATTATTTTATTATATTATTTAACAAAACATTTTTGAGAAAATTCTTGTTGCCAAAATGCACCGTTTTTATATATATATTCTTATAAAAGGCACAAACACTGAAGTTTTAGTGTTTGTGCCTTTCCTAAGACTAATTATTGCTCTGTTACTAACATTATATATATATATATATATAAAGTGAACATTGATCTCAACACTCAGAGGTGACAGACTGTTTTCATGCTAAATGCAATTATCAGGATTTTTGCCTCTAAGTGTTGACTTCAATGTTCACTTTTATATTTACATACACTCTATCTCTGATATTGAGCACTATATATATATATATATATATATATATATATATGATTGGTATTTTAATTGTTTAGCTAGTTCTCTACTTTATCTCAGTACTATTTCTACACTTGAAAACACCAATATTATAAAACATTACATTGGATGTACTATGAATACATTTAAAAACCATTGGTATCAGATGTGCAATCTTTCAACAATAGTAATCATAAATACATGACTTTGTTGTCCAAGTATTTTTGGCATTTAAAAGAGGAAAACAAAACACTTACTGTTAAATGGAAATTATAAATGGAAATTAAGAGAGCTTGAGCATGTAATTGTCTATATGCCTCTTGTTATCTATGTCTTAATTAAAAATGGAGATCATTAGATTTTTAGACAAAATCAATCTCTTAAATCAAAGGAATGAGCTCACTGTTAATTGTATACATAGCTCACAATTTAACTTACAAAATGGGTAGTAATGGTTTCAATGACAATGCAATGTTATTGTAAGTTTAGATTGTTATTACTTCTATTATTTGCTAGTTCTTCTATTTGTATTCATGTACATATATGTATGTATATGTATATATAATTGTTTGTGATTATATTTATGTATATGCATGTATATATGTATATATCTGTATTTATATATTTGCATATATATGTGTATGTATGGATAAAAAAATATGTATATTTTTCTCCATGCCTTCTTTGAATAATTTTATAATATTTTAAACTTACTGCAAGGTTAGATTTAAAATTTTTAATTTTTATTTTTAACTTGATAGTAAAATTAAAAATTAATCAGAATGATTTCTAATTTAGTCTAACATTAACATTAAGGCATTAATAAATTTTATCTAAGGACCTTTGTCATTTTTTTTAATTATCATATATTTGTATTTTGATCAGTCATAGTGGCTTATGTAAGAATGTTCCACCTATTAAGGGGAGTTTGGTTGGTTTTGAACTTTTTAAAACTCTTTATTCTGCAATCAACACCCTCACTTGACAAGACACCAGAAGTGTTGAAACAAAATGGCTATTTTTGTAGTGATGTTATAACATGTTTATGTTATAATTTTTGAATAAATACTATATATATATATATATATATATATATATATATATATATATATACACACAAGTATCAGATCTGTGTGTACGGAATAAATTCCAATACCCAACAAATACTATTCTTAAAAGAGTGCTCAATACAGAGTAGAGAAAAACAATTATTTATTCAAAATTATAGCCATTTTGTTTCAACACTTCTGGTGTCTTATCAAGTGATGGTGTTGAATGGTTCTACATTGTATGTTCTAATTGTATACATATATATATATATATATATATATATATATATATATATATGGGTATCAGTTTTCTCTGTTCTCATTATGTATCCCAGAAATTCAAGCTCCCTTTTTATACATTTCCTGATATTCATATAATCACCAGTTTTACATTGATATTTACTATTTTGAACCTCTGAAAATTCCATACTATTTCCTATTTGAAATTTTTGAAGACTATTAATTATTCAGTTTATGATTGAATAAGCTCATGACAAGTTCTACAAATATAAAATATCCATAGAAATTCTATCACATCATTAAATATTTGAGCTTAACAACTTTAACAAAATATTACAATAACAATCATAAATATGAATGCCGGATGTTGTTTTAAGAAATAAATATACACAACTGAAAAAATTTGAAATTTGCATTGTTTTCCATTTCATTGAAATAGGCATTAAACACTTTTATCTTCCACTCTTTCTTTCACTGAAACCAAATAGTGTCTTTGAGATGTCTTTTGTCTTCTTACACAATTGAAATGGAATATTCCATTATTCATGAGGTATTGGCAGTGTGTAATGGTCATACAAAGTAACAAAGAGAGGGAAATTATTATATAATGTTTAATTAAAAAAGCAAAGTTTTTTTCAGTTTTCTAATTAACTTGTTTATATATTTGAGAACCAGTCAAAGTAGATTTTGTTTGAATGTCAACTATTTTCTCCCATGCAATTTGTATTTTCAACAGCTGATGTTATGTGGACATGTTTCCCTGAAAAAGGTGCATTTATCATTTATATTTACATGCAAAAAAAAGAAGCATTTTTTGGCAAAAAAGTTCCCTTTTAAATAAAGAACAGATATATACATTTCTATGTGTTTATTTTAAGAGAATATTTCAAACAAGTAATTTCTTGGCAAAATAGATGTTTCTTTTTTTTTCATTTTTTGTACCAAAAATTGTTTTTTCCTCAAAACAAACAGAATTATACAGTTTTTAAATAATGCCATATTTTTAATGAAAGACTAAAAATTTACATGAATTAACAAAAGTATAAAACAATATGCAGATATCAATGAAGTAAGCACATATTTTAAAGCCACAACTTTTTAAAATAAAACCAAAGTGCTGATACTCTGTAAAAGTCAGGAATTGACTTTACCCTTCTAAATCAATAACAAAATTAATATTTTTGATTCTGGCAAATATCATGGCCTGAAGATGGTATAAAAAACTCTAATCTGCAAGCAAATATTTCCTATAAAAATATTCCCCTATTTTTTATGAGTGGACCACTAAATTTAAGTAAATCCAATAAATGTAAAGAAAGAAAACATAATGTGAACAAGCAAACACTTTATAAGCAATATTGTTCTTGATCATATTATAATTAAGAGATCTTATTAATACAATTATTCAAGTAATTAAGTGATTAATTGACATGATTTTGGAATATCATAACACAAATGAGCTTAAGGAGAGATGGAATGGTAACTTGATCTTGCAAAAGAAGTAGAGAAGTAAAAGGAAGCTAGAAAATCTTTGGTATTTGAAGAGATTAGTTTAAACTTGATCTGTGTACCAGATGGTGTTTGTATACCACACATCTAGCAGAGATTAATGCCTTTTAAAAGAAAAAAAAGATCAGTTTATTTCAACAACTTGTTGATATTGATTTTCAGTATTTAAACCTCTTGACAATCTTAAGCCAATCATTTACTCCCTAACCAGTGGTCCTTAATGAAAGCAGATGAAAATCCTTAAAACAAGCCAAGCCAGTCTGAAGGAGTATATCAATATGAACATCATAATTTTTGTAGTTCTTTTCTTAGAATTCAAAATGGCAATCACTTGATTTTTCTCCCTATGAGATGAGAGTTTATTCAGATTTTCAGTTTTCAAAATGAAACAAAAATCAAGTAAATGATTAGTAAATACTGATAAAAAAAATGAAGTAAAAAAGAAATCTGTTTAAATTTATAAACCTCATAACTCTCTATGTTCATAATTATCAACTATTCCTTTCCATTGTTGCTGTCATATCTTATAGAAAATAGATTGAAAATTCAAGGGTTGGACAAAATAATTGGAACAGTTGCAAAATCCCCTCCTATATTTCAAAGACCTATTATGTTAAGAACTTTAACTAAAACTTCATAATTGCAGGTTATATCTATTATAAATACGTTTATTTATCTAATTTACTGTCTTTGTCTTATTTATTTTTAGAATTTAGTAAAATTTAAGCTAAAGGCGTGACCTCTTCAAATTCAAAAAAGAGCAAATTGTTGGAGCTCACATGGCAGGAACCTTGATATCTAAGGTTGCTGAACTGTTTGGCTTTTCAAGAGCTACCATATCAAGAACACTGATGCAATTCAAGAAACAGGGCAAGACCTCTAGCAACCATAGCAATTCGGGCCAGACTTGCAAACTTACTGACAGGGTTGTTGTGTATTGAAACGCAATGTGGCAAAAAATCATTGGACAAATGCAGCCAAAGTGACTGCTGAGTTGAATAACCATCTGAATAGTTCAGTTTCTACTAAAACTGTTCATTGTGAGCTTCATAAGGCTGCATATCATGGAAGAGCCGCTGTGAGGAAACCTCTTCTCTACACTTGTAACATTCAAAAGAGGTTGAAGTGGTGCAGAGATCACAATGCCTGGTCTGAAGACCAATGGAAGCAAGTCATATTTTCAAACAAGTCCAGTTTTTCTGTTTTCCCAACTTCAGGGTGAGTTTATGTGTGGAGGCAGCCCAAAGAAGCTTACAACCCTGACTGCCTTCTTCCAACAGTGAAGCATGGAGGTGGATCAGTGATAGTTTGGGCCACCATATCATGGAAATCTCTCAGTCCAATAGTTGCCCTGCATGGTAGAATCAACAGTAAAGATTACCTGAACATTTTGGGAGATCATGTTCATCCAATGGCCAAGACTTTATTCCCTGATGGTGACTGCATCTTCCAAGACGATAATGCTCCAATACATACCGCTCGAGTGGTTAAGAATTGGTATGAAGAGCATGAAAATGAGCTAGAACACATGGAGTGGCCTCCCCAATCTTAAGATATCAATATTATTGAACATTTGTGATGCATTTTGGAGCAACAAGTCATGTCGTAAAGAGCTGGAGAAGGTTTTAATGGAAGAATGACTGAAAATTCCTCTGGATGAAATCAGGAAGCTGTATGATTCCATTCCTAGATGTATTAAAGTTGTCTGTGAGGCTAAAGGTGGACTAACTCCATATCAATTAAATTTTCTTTGAATTTGACAAGTGTTCCAATTATTTTGTCCAACCCCTGTACATTAAAATACTTTTAAACTCCTCACATATCCAAATTATTTTACCTTTACAAGTGCCAGATCAGGCTGAAAATGGAGTACTCCTGTCATATATGGACAGGAGCTGCCCAGTCTCCTCTTTCCAGTCCAAAAGTGTCTCAGCATTCTTGTGGGTGACAAATTATTTTCCACTCCACAACTCCTCTCCCACAGACAAGACATTGCAAACCTCTCACTGCTCTATCACTATTTCCATGCATAGTGTTTAGATGAACTACATTTCTTAGTTCCACTAGTTCTAGCCCACCATGCCCCACATACATTGTAGTGACCTACCTTCATTGCTTTCATCTTCTCCTAGTGAGATGTAAGCTCTACTCAAACAGCATTTTCCCATGAACTGCTGCCTTGTGCAACAGACTCCCAAGAGGCTGCTTCCCACAGTTACTACAATCTTAACCTGTTCAAGTCTTTAGTTAACAGTTATCTTCCACACACATTCGCATAAGCTGTAAATCGTACTCTGTAACCCTCTACCTTGAGTGGCCTCTGGGCCTTGTACTGAGTGAACACCACTGTAGATAAAATTAAAAAAATAATACACTTGTCAAAGTAAATAATATAATTAATCTTGGTAAAACTAGACACACAATATCCACCAACTAACTCAATGCTTGCAACTGAAACATTTACTGAAACTTAATATGAAATTTATTACAACTACTTCAAAAACAATAAGAGATTTAATTGATAAAAACAAAACAATTCTTCTTTCATATGCTGTGTTCTTTCAGGACATTGGCAATCATGGCTCTCCACAATTTCCTGTCTTTTGTAGCTCTTAATATATTGTCATCTTGTTAATTCTCTGAAAAACCTGTTCCACCATCCATTTACTCAAGCTCACTAAATAAGTTATGCATTGTTTTCCTCCCTCCCTCTTGCTTTCAATCTGTCTTGTGAATATCAAATTTTCCAAGTCCTCTTTCCTCATTATGTTCCCTAGAAATTTCAGCTGATGTTACATAATGAGTTTTTTGTTTCCATTTTCTGTAAAAGTTTGTCGTTGCTTGCATGTTTGGTCCATGGTATTCTCAGCATCCTTCTGTAAAACCACATTTTTGTTATTTCAGTTCTCTTCTTCATCTGTTAACAGACTGTCCTGCATTCCTTGCCACAGAGGAGGACGGATATTAGATAACAGTTCAGTTGAAAACTAGAAGTAGAAATTAGCTGAGGGTTTCATGTTCTGTATTGGATAAATTTTCTGTTAACTCATATTATCCTATGTGTTTCCATTTATTGTTGTTGTTTACTTATCTCACACAGACCTACATACATATTCATCACATCAGTATGATCAGAGTCTGCTAAAGATATCTAGATCAAGAAAACTATTTTAAAATCTCATTTTACCCATGAAATTACTCTGAATAACCTTTCTTTATATATTACTTTGATTAATCTTCATGCACACACACACACACACACACACATGTATATTTATTTTGAACAATAAAAAATATTAAAAAATTAAAATCTTCAGACACACTGGGTTGTATATTAATATTCTTTCATTTTTATTATTATTTCATTAAGATTCCTTGACTAGTTTCGGCCAACATGGCCATCATCAGGAGAAAAAAAATTTCTGCTTGCTGGTAGCAGTGAACTACAGAAATGAATGTCTTGATGGAGAAAATCAACTTTTGTCTATAGTTTTCATTTGTTTTTTTATATTTTAACATGAATTTTAGTCAGTCCTTGTGTTGGTCAAACAGTCCCTTTTAAGTTGTTATTTGAAATAAGAGCTGGATGGATTCATGCTATATATATATATATATATATATATATATATATATATATATATATATATATCAGTTTGACCATTTAAATGACGGATCCTTGAGTGACTTGAAATTGGTTCCACCAAATGTGAGAATGTCAGAATTAATGAAAACAGTTGCATATATATACACAAATATAGCAATATTCAAAAATACTCAGAAAATAATAAGTAATAAATATAATATAAAATAAAAATAAATATTAAAATTTGGCAAATTTATTGATAATGTAAAATGATTAATTTAGAAATTGTTATAATGCTTGTCTTAGCTTGTTCTGGTTAATAATATTCCAAGGAAAAACTGGAACAAAAGATTAATGAAGAAACTGTCTAGTAGATGGCTGTGCTTGCAAAACAAGAGTAGCCTAGCATACATACATATATATATATATATATATATATATATATATATATATATATATATATATATATATACAGTCTGTCTGAATTAATTATGTAAATCACATAAACCTTAATTACTCAAATTTGCTTTGAATAAAATGATTAATTTAGACATCAAAACAAAGCTTGAGTTAAATTTTATGTAGTTTCAACATGTTTTATTGAAGTTATGGATTTATAATAAAAACTGCAATCTGAAGTTATGCCAGAAATAGAAAATCATTTTTGTTATATACCATACCTATGAACACTAATGAGTATGTCCCAATCCTCAAAAATACTTTGGAAGTCAGAGTAATATGCTGTCTAATTAGTCCACCACTAGCAATGGTTTACCTACTTCACACTGCTGATAAGTATTGTCTTTTGTTGATGTTATAAAGATAACTATTTCATTTCAAACCTCCATTTGGTTATTCCTCATTCAGTAACTCTCTCTAGGTTACAACAACTAGTTATTTCAATAACAAGGTAATTAAATCATCAACAATTGATCAACACCTTTAATAGAACAAATAACAAACATACATGATAAATATCTGAAGCATTTATATCTTAATATAGTAAGCTTTCTTTTCAATAACAGCCAGCAATCTATTATCTATTGATTTTGTTAATTTTTACTTCTGCAGGTTCAATTTCAGACATGATAGATTTAATTGCTTCCCATGAGTCTGATTTGCTGTTATATTGTTTGCCACCTTCAAATAATTTCATCTTCACAATCGATCATAGATTTTTAATTGGATTCAGGTCAGGACTTGATGTCGGCCATTTCATTAACTTCTCTCCTGCAAAACTTTATGCTAAAAAATTTCATAGGCAACCTTAGACACATGAGAATGAGCATTATCATGTATAAATACACACTTCACGTTGAAACTGCAAAGCTGGAGCTTGTATCATTCAAAGAAAGCCTTGTCCATGAAATTGAAATAGTTAGCACTGTTCAGGTTGACAGCTCTCGAACCCGCCTAGGCAGGTTCGAAGGCTATATTTTTGGCCGGGCCTACGGGCTTGGATGACCCACACTAAACTCAGCCTTGTGCCACATGCTACCCCATGTGGGGGGGACAGCTAAATATAACTGTTCAGTTTAACTTCTTCATTGACTTTGAATGGTTCAGTGCTGATTTGGTTGACATTTCCAGCCCAAATCATCACATTGCTGCCTTCTTTTAGCCACAGGCACTTCTGCATTGAATGAAATCCATCCTTTGACCCATACATCAGGTCCATTGAGTGTTATCTGAGCTTTATCCATGAAAATTACTTTAGAAAACTAAATTTTTATTCATTTCTCGACCCAATTTTGGCACTTCAAATTATTTACTTTGCTGAGAGAAGTTTACCTAGGAGATTTCTTGATAGATCCTAATTTCTATACTTTTTATCTTTCTTGACTCCCACAATTCCTGAATTATTAATGAAAACAGGAAAAGATTATTGTCAGTGTTGTTTAAAATTGCATCATTTAAGGCTGCAGTTTTTATAATAAATGCAATAACTTTAATAAAATATGTTGAAACTACATTAAAACTTAGCTGAAGCTTTTTTTTGTGTTACTGAGGTTTATGTGATTTGTATAATAAATTCAGATGCACTGTAGATATATAATGCTTCCAGGAAATTTTAGATGAATGCATTTCACATAAAAATAGGTACTTGTTTCTTGTAACTCTTTCAGTGTTGAATGAACAGAAACCTTGGAATAATTTCTGCTCAGCTGAATCTTTGCCGCTGAAAGGCAGAATGAATTAGAAAATCTGACCTGTGTATTTGTTGGTCGTTTATTCTATTCACTGTATAGTGGCTTTTAGTCATATGTTATCATTTCCTTCTCTCCATGAATATAAAAGTACTGGATATGATGTATTAAACTTCATCTGGTAGCAAGTCAGCTTAACTGTTGTTGTTCCCAAGGCAACCCAGACCCAGGGTGGTAACACCTATTAGGGTCCCAGTTATAGGCAAATAGTGAACTCCCAAACAAAAAAAAAACACTATGAAAGTATAAAAATACATTTTTATAGCAAAATTACTAGTAATACCTTTTTATATAAAAAAATTACCAATGATAAAATTTTGTAGTAGCATTACCAACAATAGATTTTATTTGTAGTTGACAGCATACAATTATTTTTAAAATATATTTAGTTGAAGCCATAAAATTGTGCTCAAAATATTTTGATTTCAGCATTAAATAGATGTTGCTATGCTGCTAGACAAAGCAACCAACAAATATAAAGAAATCAATTTGTAATGTGTTGGGTTGTTTGGAATAGTCATTACTTATACTAATTATTTGAAACATTTGGATTTTTAATACTATATAATAATATACAAAATATTACAAAATTATCTCAATTCTTAAAGTTTAAAGATAAAATTCAACTGGCCTTATAATTATGCACCACACACACACTATATATATATATATATATATATATATATATATACATGCCCGTGTTTTAGAAAGGTGTTAAATTTTAGAATGAAGCTTAAAGATATTGTTTTCTATATTTAAGCCCTCCTCCATGTCCATTCAAACCAGAAACCTTACATATTGGTTATTTCTGGCCAAAATTGAACATCTCCAAAATTTAAAAAACAAAAATATGAGCCCTGATTAGATAAACAAAAATACGAAGCTAGTCATCATTCTACCCAAAGGTGGAAAACTAAAATAAATCAACAATTCGGAGCCAAAACAAAAAGGCTGAATGTTTTGTCTAAATAAACTACCTTTTCACAATTAAGTTTTGTTTTTCCCATATTTTCTCAATTAACAAAAGAAAATCAATATTAATCACTGATTAATTCAAGCAGCCCTGACCCTTAAGCAGTTTTCTTTTTAAATTTAATAAAATGTATCTATTTTGGAGATGCAAATGTTTTAATTGACTCCTCTTTCTATTGATTAACATAATTCCAAGACAGTTTCTTCTGATTATCTTCATTCAAAAGTCAGATCTCAGAGATAAATAGAATTTTAAATTCCAAAATGACAAAACTGAAATGTTTATAGTTTTAAATGTTTACTATTGTAGTACCTGTCCCAAATCATGTCATTGTTTACATATAAGTTGATTTGTTTATAAATATAGTATGACAAATCATAGTTATGAAGGTCTGAACTAGTAAATTGTTGGAACTCAAGAGTGGAACTTATTTTAAATATATATGGAAATAGTGATAGAGTAGAATTATGTTGCATCTCTTGGAAAGATAAAAAGATTTATTGGGAGGAAAGAAAAGGGAATATCAAATCGATCTAGAGTATTTTGAAAGGCATAAATGAAACAACACAAGACGAGTGTGAAATTTGTATAGATTTGCAAACATTTATTACAATGACCAAAATCGTTTTCACAATATATTAATTGTACAAATCACAACATCAACTGTGTATAAAATTTCCCTTGAATGTCTCAAATTATCAAGGCAGGTTAAAGTTAGAAACTGTAGTGGTTTATTTTAATGCTTTTTAATGCTTACATATTCATTTGTAAGAGATTTGATATGCATGGAAATAGATGTTCCTCCTCTATGTGCCATGTCCCTTCAAGATGTGGACAATTATGGCTCTTCATAACTTTTTATCTTTCATAATGCTAAGCAATGATTTTTCTCTTTACTCTCCCTACTAGTACTTGTTCTGCCATTCATTTGCACAAACTTTTTAAGGAGGTTACTCACTGTTTCCTTCTGCTTCTCTTGCCATCACTATGTCCTGTGAGTGTCAAATTCCCCAATCTCTCTTTTCTCATTGTGTCCCGTAAATTTCAATTATCTCTTTCTGATACAACATGTAAGTGTCCTTGTTGCTCACATTCTCTCTCCATAGTATCCTTAGCATCCTTCTGTAGAACTACATCTCTCTTGTCTCAAGTCTCCTCTTCATTTGATGAAGAAATTGTCTAACATTCACTGCCATATTGGAGAATTGATATTACATAGCAGTTCAGTACTTTTTTCTTTGTTTCTAAGAAAATTTTCCTGTTTTTTTAATTTAATACTTTGTTTAGCCTTTGGCATGCATCTTTGGATTGAAGAGCTAAATTTTCCATAGTTTACAGGTATACAAATTACTTTTTTTAATATATGACTTGCTTCTTTTTAAATTATTGGGTAAATTTAAAGCTAAAAAAACAGAAATGGGTGCATAGACAAATGAATAGAGGGGTGGTATTGAAACCTATGAGAGACATGTTTAAATCTCATGGTTGATTTGTCAAAGAGTTACTTCTTTATGATCTCATCCTGAGGAGATAATATCTGTATGAGATAGTGTTAAAAAATGTTTAAAAACCATAGTAGGGGTTGATCCAAACCATGTGACTGAAAATTGGTGAATGAAACGGTTCTAAAGGGATGGGTGCACTAGTACATAGTCACAAGTCCTCACCAGCCTTGACAATCTATCTGGAGATTGTAATTTACTGTTTCCTTACGTGGAAACATTCAGCACTCATTGACCGAGTAGCCAGTGTTACTTTTGGTTGAAATTTTAAAGATCTTTCTATTAAAAATCTTTTCAGGAAAATAGGTTTCTCCAGTCCAGTAATTTTTATCACTCTCTCTAGTATTGATGGGGGCTTCCTTCTTAAGCTGCTTTTTTTTTTTGATCAGTGTTGAATGTCATTATTTTTCTTTGAGTTATATGTACTATCCATTTTAGTTGTTGCTGCTGTTGAAAGTTCTCAAGTCATCTATTTTTTCTTATTTGGTGCAGATCATTATGATTCTGTAATGCCAGTCCCCAAGGTTTGAAGAAGGAATAGTCCTTGCTAAGACCTACAGTCAGCATTCTCTTAAAGCCATTTTTAATCATTGATATGAGAAAGTGGTTGTATGCAAATGACAGTTTAGACATTTCTGAATGTATTTGGCACCATGCATGACATCTATATGATAGTTTCAGTTTGCCAAGACTATTTAAGAATTTGACTTGAGTTCTTATGTTAATAATTTCTTTTTTGTTGAATTTTGCAGTGTTAGACAAAACTATGTCATTTATTCTATGTTGAATTTCCTTATGTCCAAAAAATATCCATTCCTCAGCAGCTTGGTTACTCTTAGGGATGTATTGGCCTGAAAAATATTGAATAAATGAAATTCTTCAAAACATTCTACTGAAAACTGAAATAGTTCAGCATTTTTATTATTATTATTAGAGCAGATTTAATATTCTTATATTAATTTATATAAAAATGTTATGATAATGGTATGGCTTCTTACTTGTTATATTTGTAGATGATTGGAAAGGAAAGAAAAAATTTGATTCAAAATAACACTGTTATATATCAGTGATTAACAACACTCAATTCTAGCATAATAAACATGTCCAGGCAGTAGCATCTGAAATGTCTTCTTAATAATCAATCCTGACTATGTCCAATCAAATCAATTGGGTTGATTTTTAAGTTATTCTTTTGTCAATTTTTCAAATTTTTTCCTTCTTTTATTTGTCAAAATAAAAAAAACAATTGTCAGGTTGCCCATTTGTATAATGCAATTATACTAAAAAACTTGTTTGTTATTGGATGTTAACATATTTTACTTATTTGTCCAACTTACCAATGTCTATTAAATGTAAAGAATTTTGATTTTTTTTTTCTTAACAATAATGTCTACTTTGTCCAAAGCTCAAGAGTCACTCAAAGTAGAGAGTTTTAGAGTAAGGGGCACAGTAGCAGAATTTCTGAGCTTCATTCAATACCTGATGCATGCACTTTGCTCAAAATTTTCATTGATCATAAAATTCACAGAGCAATTCCAGTGCATAGCAAAACCTCTTCTAATAATGGAAATGAATAGATAACAGAAAAACTGTTAAAAGACTGACTCAGAAACCTGGGGATGACTTCATAGTTAGTTGCATGCAGATTTCCACTGAATGGTATAATCAGAACATATGCAGTACTGGAATATTCCATTATATATATAAATTACTTTCCTTGTAGTCATTAGCATCTGTCCAAGTGCACGCTCTCTTTTACTGTCTTCTGTATATTCACTCACGCCCACACATTCTCTATTTTTCTTTCTCCTATCTTTACTGTGTAGACATACACACACATACACACCCTTTCTCTCAGCCTTGTGTATTCTCTATCTGGAAACTCCCTCCCTCACTCTTTCTTTCTGTCTCTTTTGTCTATTCTGCACATATACCCACCTATATAGATACAGAATGAAGTGTGTTGAGTGCAGCAATTTTAAACACTTAATGAATCAATGAGTAAATATTCAAATATAATGTTAATTTATATGAAGGTGGGCTGAAAACTTCATAGGCTGTCTATGAAGGAATGAACTGTGAAATCTTGCATGCATTAATTTCAACTCATATATTACTGTTCAAAGAATACTTCAAAAGTATTTAGTAGTAACTTCTCTTGAAAATGGATAAGCTTTGGAATCGTGGGGTTATGAAGTACCTTCAGAAAAAGAGTTTAGCCCAAAAGAACATTTATGCTGACATGGTTGATACATTAGGAGATAAGGCTCCAGCTTTACCAGCAGTGCAAAAGTGGGCAGGTGAATTTAGAAGGGCAAGATGACTCAAAGTCTTGATATTCTGGAACTGCCACCGCCAAGGAAAAAATTGATCATTTTCACTACATGGTGATGGATGACAGGTGATTGACTCTAAATCAAATAGCCAATCTTATTAGCATATCCTGTGAAAGGGTTGAGAATATTTCACAGCTCTAGCATCACTCCTTCATAATCAGCCTATGAACTTTTCAGCCCACTTTGTTACTTTGAACTTGGACAGTCCTTTCTGCATTGTCTCCTGTCAGGATGATTATTCAGAGACTTCCCACATGTCTGAGATGACACCTAGGATCTCTAGGTCTCTTTTATAGATATCTTAGTAATGTAGTTAGCTTATGTCAGCTCTTCATACAGTAGGTCTCTGAGTATTTCACTGTCATCCTTTTACAAGATATTTCTGGTCCAGCACAAGCATCTTTTATTCAGCGGGTTGTAAATGCAGGACCATGTTGTTGGGTGCCAAGATATATTCAGAATGCATATGAGGCAGTATATGAGGATATTGTTGAGCTTCTGTTTGATTCTATCATGTGGAAGGCTTTGAGCTTCTTTTCTTTTCTAACATGGGGAAGGCTGTTGATTTTTAATCTTAATGGGGACAACTGCAAAACATTTCCCCCTCCCATTTTTATAGGCAGAACTCCACAAATGCATGCAGAAATATTTTTCTTAGCCAATAAAATAGGACAACTTGAGTTTGACTCAGTCCAGATCTGCCTTATCTAGAAGACAGACTGCTGCAATTACTTGCTTTTGTGTGTTAACGCCAGTTGTTATTTTGTGATTTTTTTTTGCATTTTTAATGTTAATTTGCTTTGCTTTATTGTTTGTTTGTTTGTTTGCTTGATATTATTTCATTTTTTTCCTGTTCCTTTTTCATTTTATTGCAAACTTTATTAATTCTGTTTGTTGGACAGTTCTCTTATTTATTTTGCATTTAACCATGGCTATTCACTCATCATCACTTTTGTTTTTATATGTTTAGAGCTTCTGTCCTTTTCTAGCATGTGGAATGCTTTGAGCTTCAGTTCCTATCTAGCATGTGGAAGGCTTTGAGCTTCAGTTCCTATCTAGCATGTGGAAGGCTTTGAGCTTCAGTTCCTATCTAGCATGTGGAAGGCTTTGAGCTTCAGTCCTTTTCTAGCATGTGGAAGGTTTTGAGCTTTGAGCTTCAGTCCTTAGCATGTGAAAAAGCTTTGATCTGTTCATATGTATGTGAGAAGGCTTTGAGATTCAGTCAGCATCCTTTTCTAGCATGTGGAAGGTTTTGAGATTCAGTCCTTTTTAGCATGCTTTGAGATTCAGGCATTTGAAGGCTTTGAGTCATATGTAGCATGTGGAAGGTTTTAAGATTCAGTCCTTTTTAGCATGTGAAAAGCTTTGAGCAGTCCTTGTTCATATTTGAGCTTCTGTTCATATGTAGCATGTGGAAGGAGATTTTGAGATTTGAGTCCTTTTATGTAGCATGTGGGAAGGTTTTGATGCTTTGAGCATTCAGTCCTTTTAGCATGTGGAAGGCTTTGGCTTTGAGCTTCTGTTCATATGTAGCATGTGAAGGTTTTGAGATTCAGTCCTTTTTAGCATGTGGGAATGCTTTGAGATTGGAAGGTTTTTTCAGTCCTTTAGCATGTGGAAGGCTTTGAGCTTCTGTGCATATGTAGCATGTGGAAGGTTTTAAGATTCAGTCCTTTTTAGCATGGAAGGGCTTTGAGAATGTAGCATTATGCTCTTTGAGATTCAGTCCTTTTTAGCATGTGGAAGGCTTTGAGCTTTGTTCATATGTAGTATGTGGAAGGTTTTGAGATTCAGTCCTTTTTTTGAGCTTGTTCATATGTAGCATGTGGAAGGCTTTGAGATTCAGTCCTTTTTTAGCATGTGGAAAGCTTTGAGCTTCTGTTCATATGTAGCATGTGGAAGGTTTTGAGATTCAGTCCTTTTTTAGCATGTGGAATGCTTTGAGATTCAGTCCTTTTTTAGCATGTGGAAGGCTTTGAGCTTCTGTTCATATGTAGCATGTGGAGGTTTTGAGATTCAGTTTTTTTTTAGATTCAGTCCATTTTTTTTTGAGCATGTGGAAGGCTTTGAGCTTCTGTTCATATGTAGCATGTGGAAGGTTTTTGAGATTCAGTCCTTTTTAGCATGTGGAAGGCTTTGAGCTTGTTCATATGAGATTCAGTCCTTTTTTAGCATGGAAGGCTTTTGAGCATGTGGAAGGTTTTGAGATTCAGTCCTTTTTAGCATGTGGAAGGCTTTTGAGCTTCTGTTCATATGTAGCATGTGGAAGGTTTTGAGATTCAGTCCTTTTAGCATGTGGAAGGCTTTGAGCTTCTGTTCATATGTATGTGGAAGGTTTTGAGCTTCTTTGAGTTCAGCATGTAGCATGTGTTCATATGTAGAATGGAAGGTTTTGAGATTCAGTCCTTTTTTAGCATGTGGAAGGTTTTGAGATTCAGTCCTTATGTAGCATGTGGAAGGTTTTGAGATTCAGTCCTTTTTTAGCATGTGGAAGGCTTTGAGCTTCTGTTCATATGTAGCATGTGGAAGGTTTTGAGATTCAGTCCTTTTTTAGCATGTGGAAGGCTTTGAGCTTCTGTTCATATGTAGCATGTGGAAGGTTTTGAGATTCAGTCCTTTTTTAGCATGTGGAAGGCTTTGAGCTTCTGTTCATATGTAGCATGTGGAAGGTGTTCAGTTTTTTAGCATGTGGGAAGGCTTTTTATGTTCAGCATGTTGAATACTTTGAGCTTCTGTTCTTTTCTAGCATGTGGAATGAGTTGAGCTTCATTTATTATCTATCAAGTTTTGCCAGTGTTGAAAAGGCTGTACACAGTGCAAGTCTTGTAGACCAGTACCTTGCTACATGCTGTCAGCTTGCTGTTGTTCCATACTCTCTCTGTTATTATGTTTATATTATACAGTTTTATTTAAAAATCATTTTGGTATTCAGTAACATCTTTACTGTTAACATATAAAACAAAATCACCTCAGTTCATATTTTGTATTCATATTGCACTCATGCTATTGGAAAAAGCATGAATCTACTTTTTCCTACATTTCCTCTTTTTGTCAGATATCTTGATAAAATGTCTCATAACTTGCCTGACATTTTTGCAAATCAAGCTTAATTCAACTGAATCTTAACTACAAATAGTGGTAGAGTCACCAGACTTTTGTTAGTATTACTATAGTTATTCAGCTGTAATTATGGAAGCCAATATATGCGTATTATAGCATATTCTTCCTTCCTAGAAAAATTAGCTTCAACATTAAGAGATGTATCTTTTATCAGGATATTTTGGCATTCAATCGGGTTTCTTTAAACTCCGTTGTACCACTGTTTTATCATCCTCTGAATTAAGGTCATACATATTGTCATTTGCTTATACAGGCTGATACAGGCACTAAAGAATTTATAAAAGCACTAAAGAGTTTTTCTTGTTTTGCAGTAGAAGACATTTGATTTGTTTAGACTTCAGGACAGGATGCCAAATTGTGAACCAACACTTATCCATCTGGATAACTAATGTTGGCATAAGTCAGATTACTGTCAAAAGTTCAATTTTTGTTATTTCTCATGAACTACTTTATTAATATAGGTGTAGGTCTCATTAGTATAGATAAAAAAAAACCCTTTCTCATCCCTATCTTACCTCTCTTGTCATAGCAGTAAAATGCTGTTACCTCCACTTTTAAGCTTGTCAGGAACCAGTAGAAACTGGAGCAATATATATAAATCCTGAGTTCTGTGTTGTCAGTATCCATCAGTTGAAAGAAATTAACTTGGCCAACTTAACAAAAAAGAATTTGTATGGAGAATGAAGTGATAATATTAACAAACCTACATCACATTAAAGTGTAAAAGGATCCGTCATACTAGAATTTGAGGTTAGAGGTCAACACTGGCCAAAATGAAGAGGAACAAAACATTAGGACTAGATGACATCATAATAAATATACTGACAACTTTAGACAATTTCAAGAAAATAAGCAAAATATTAAGACAGTGGTTTCTAAATGGGTAGCAGAAGAGGATAGCAGGTGAGGTGGAATTATTGAAAGAAACAATTTCTAAAAATGCATATGCTAAAAATAAATTTGATATAAAAATTTTAAAAAATTATTATCAATTACTTGAATCCCAGTATAATAGTGATTGATTTTATTATTGTGATATTTTTTAATTATATCAAGTATTAAGAATATATTTAACTTGGCTCTGCATATTGGAGGAGAGAGTTATCAATGATAATGTTCTGATTTTGAATCCACATTTATTTCCCTTTAACCATCTCTCTTTTTTTTTAAATGTATTTTTATCATATAAAATTTGGTGAGGCACGAGCAAATTTTCATTCTGAAAATGTGTCCCAGAGAAAAAATTTCAAGAAATATTGTATTAAGATATATGAAAATATTGCCAGAAACAGAGAAAAGAGTACTGAACTGTCATGTAATATATTATCTCTCACATGGTCGTCAATGTTGTGCCTTGAAGTAATAGTAACATGATTCTACTGAAGAATGCTAAGAATACCATAGTCAGAACATGTGAGCAAAGTGCAAGTTTTAAGGAAAATAGAATTTACAAAGAAGCACCAACTTAGAATCAGAATTAACTGAAATTTCTGGGAAATGTAATGAAAAAAGTTGGCCTAGAGAAATTAACACTCACAGGACATACTGAAGGTAAGAGAAGCATATGGAGTCAGTGAGTAATCAATATAATTTTTTTTTTTTTTTTACTAATTATTCACTCAATACAAGAGCCACTCTTGTTAGGGGTTTACTGAATGAGGTTGTAGTATGAACATAGGAAGAGATAAGATGTCCATATTATGAGGATATGTAAAATAGATAATGGATTTTTTATCATATAATTTGGTGAGGCACAAGCAAATTTTCATTGTGAAAATGCGTCCCAGAGAAAAAATTTCAAGAAACATTGTATTAAGATATATGAAACATATGAACATAGGAAGAGATATTATGAGGATATGTAAAATAGATAATGGTTTACCCTAGACTTGAAGAGGTTAACATTGTAGTGATCAGGGAGACATCCTCTTCTGAGTTTACCCCACAAAGAAGAAGCTGACCAAAGTGGAACTTTCTTTTTACAAATTGAATATGAAAGGAATGAGGCATAGTCAACTCTGTACACATGATGTGGTAGATCCTTGCCATGAAGGTCTGAATGGGTGGAACTTGTAGCTCATTAGAACATGAATTTGTATAAATAGATGGCATAGTAAGGACAAAGAGAAATGGAAAAAGGTAAAATATTACTTAGAGCGGCAAAAGAGAGGAAATTGTGGAGAGCCATGAATTATGCACAAAACATGAAAGAAGTTTACCAAAGTGATAAATGAAATATATGGCAGTGGTGAAATACTGGAGGACACTTTTAGATCAATCTTCAAAGCACTGCTGGAGGAAACTAATGTGAATGAATGTAATCTTCATTATAGAATCAACTTGATATTTAGGATTCTTATGAATAGAGCTCACTGCAGAATTAGACTGGAAATAAGAAAAGAATAATATGACTTTGATTAAAACACTGGAACAAGAAATGCAATTTTCACAATCAGAACAGAACGAGGAGATCATTTATCATTAAATTTATTTTACCTGTACAATGATAATGGTAAAATAGTTTCATACCATCATAATAGTTTTCTCAAGTTAACTGTTACTGTTATTTCTAGTATTCATGGGTATTTCCTTTCTAACCATTTGTTTATGGTAGTGTGTAAGTGTCAACATATTGATGATATTATTTTCTCTTCAAGTTACATGTGTTATCCATAGAGTTGCTACTGTGGTTGAAAGTCCACAAGTGATGTGATTTCTGTTATTTAGTTTGTTTCTGATTCTGTAGTGCCAATCTATGAAGGATTGTCTTCTTTAAGACAGATAGGATTCGTTCACATGAAGCTATTTTTAATCCTTCATCCGAGAAAATGGTTCTATATAGCTGATAGTTTGGACATTTCTGAACAAGTTGGATGTCAGATATGAGACCAATGTAAGTGTTTGGATAAGACAAGGCTATTTAAGAAGATGACTATATTTCATGGGTTAATATTTTGGTTTTTCAATATCTTGTGGTATTGGACAAAAACTACCCATAATGCATCTTATTCTGTGTTTAGTTTCTTCTATACTAAATTGGTTATAAGTGATTCATACACTGTGTGGCATTTGAAATTTTGAGACAATCCTTTACACACCCTTTATTTTTTTATGATAGATTCAGGGTAGGTGATTTCTTTACAATTCCAGATTAAGTTTTTTGCTTTGGGAAGATTTTTCTTAAGTCCTAGATACTTCGAAGGCTTGTAAATGCCAGTTGAGTAAACTTTGAAGACATATCAAAGATTTTTCTAATATTGTATAAAAATGAGATTAGTGAATTTTACGTCAACCTTATGTAAAACATTTCTATCTTATTTTCAGATGTTTATGGGAACGGTATTACCTGAAATATATGGTCTGTATTTTATAAAATGCTGATTATTAAGACATAGGTTTTGACATGGAATCACCATATATTTCAATCCAATATATATATCCGTAAATGTATCAGCTTTGGTTTTATTTGATTTCTTTTCAATCTGCCGTCTTTCTGACAATTTTCAAAGTCGTCCAACCTCTCTCAAGATTTTCTTTCGAGAAAATTGAAAGCACTGAAATATGCAGGAAAACGGTTACTTACCTTCTGACAATGAGTGCTAACCAAATGAAGGTTCTCAAAAGAATTCTACAGACCACTTCCAGTTTCCCTTCCACTTTATGGAAAATGAAGGAAGAGGCTTTTAAAAAAAGAGAGAATATGGTAAAGTTGCAACACTATGCAGAAAACAATCTTCAGGAAGAAAGGCGACAGAAATCTGAAGAATATTTTACAAGGTTGGAATTAATCAATAGCCTATGAATAGGCCATTTACAATGAGAAGCATGTCAAAGACTGTAACAGAATTCCTGCATTTTGAAAAGGACTAAAATATCTCCACAAAAATCTACCATTAAACTTGGCTTCCATCACTCATCTTGATATAATTAGTAGGAGTAAATGGAGAGAGCTTTTAGCTTCCTGACTCCCAGCTACTTTTGATAAGTATCAAAACATTATAATGGACCATTTACATACAGACATTTTTCTTTTTCATTAATACTTTTAGTTACATGATAGATTTTATTTTGACAAGAAAATAAACTATGACTTCAGACAAATATTCTTAGGATATGAAATATTAAATATTTTCACCTAATGCAAAGTCCAAAAGCCACTCAAAATAGAGAATTACTGAATGAGGTTGTTGTAATTGAAGGAGAAAGACATGCATATGTAGGACAGATAATGGTTAACCCTAGATTTGAAGACATTAACTTGTTTTTTTTTTGTTTGTTTGTTTTATGGTATATCAATCTCAGTGGGTTATTTAATGCCAACATTTTATTGCTGGTAATAATTTTTTTTTTCAAAAATGTGTTGTTGGTAATAATATTTTTTCAAAAAACTATTGCGGGTAATATTTTTTTCCTCAAAAATGTATAGCTGGTAATATTTTTTCAAAAAAGTATTGCTGGTATTATTTTTTTCCAAAAACGTATTGCTAGTAATATTTTTTCCAAAAGCGTATTGCTGGTAATAATTTTTTTTTTTTTTCAAAAATTTATTGGTGGAAATAATTTTTTACTAAGTATTTCTGGTATTAAAACCTATTTTTACACTTTCATAGTGTTTTTACCCCAGTTATGGGGTTAACTATTTGCCCATAGCTGGGATCCTAACAGGTGCTACCACTCCAGGTCAGGGCGGACCTGGGAACACCAGCAATCAAGAGTTGGTTCCATGCTTCTCAAAACGTCCTGATAAGAGGCCTTGCTGTCAGACATAGTTTATCATCTTACCCAGGATGCGGATGTAATTTATCATCATACCCAGGACAAAAGAGATTAAGACTGTAGTAATTGGAGAAACATTCTTTTAAGAATGTATTCCATAATGTTACAGATTTGAAGAACTTCTGGTGTTATTTTATTATTACAACATCTCATCTGCAATTATTATTTTATGCGTTTTAAGTAGCCAGCTCACCAATGGTGGTGAAGTAAGGGTGCAATTAATCATGCATCAATAAGGGAAATGAGTGTAATAGTAAAATAAGAATATTTAGGAAAAAAATAATGAGATCCATTTAAACTAATGGCTAGAGGATGCAAGTTAACAAGATGACATTTAGAACAATGATAGGATTGTATTGGTTGTGGAGAAAAAATTTGAACTTTGCAAAATATCAAAAAAGGGTACTGAAATCTGAAAGCATATTGGAATAGAGAAAGGTGCCTTCCAATAGCTAAGCAAAGTATTAAGAAATAGAAAAACAAAGAAAAAATTACTGAACTACTATGTAATGTCAGCCCCCCCCCACAACCTATATGGCTATGAATGCTGGACAATCTTTTATTAATTCTTTTGTAACTTTATATCTTGTGTAGAATTTATTAAAGCAAAGCATCAATGCTACCATTCATTATAAACATTGCATATTATCAAGGATCTTGGCAAAGATCATCCCTCTTTAATCTTGCATCACTTGAGTACAACCAACAGCTAAAATGAATAGCACACATACCTTAAAGAGAAAATAATAACATAATAAAGATGTTAACATTTCACACTACTTCAAATCAAATAAAAGGTTAGGAAGGAAACCCCATCTATGCTGGAAAGGCTAATAACAGTCACTGGACTTGAAAAACTTGTTTTCCTGAAAAATTGTAAGCAGAATTGGCTGCCTGAACAATGAATGCCAAATGTTTCCTTGTAGACAAACTGTTAATATTACCAGAACCATTAAATGCTTTAATAGAATCTGATATCTAATGCTTGGATTATTTGCTGTAGTTCAGATATTAATGTCCAAGATTCACATGTGTACAGAAAGATTGAGAAGGTCAATGCATGCAACAGTTTGATTTTAGATTTCAGGCAGATGTTCTTGTCTTTTCAAATGGTTCTGAATTATGAATGGAAATAGTGAATATGATATTAATAATTAAAAAGCTGAATCCTTCAGCTTTAATCAAACCATCTTTAAAATTGATTTACTTTTAACTTGGGCTGTGGCCTGGGTGAGATGCCTGGCATGGTATGCAGAATTTTACTGTATCCTTTACAAACAATTCCTGGAAACCACACATTTTCTTTGATGCATTGTTTCATTTTTTGATTATGCCTTTGTGGACCTGGTGGGCAATAGTTATAGTCTTCTGACGTAGAGTTTCAGGTATGATTATCCTGTTTTGTCTGAGGATAAGCCCATCATAAATGGACAACTCATCCTTGAATTTTTTAAAGTCCTTTATGTCTGGGCCTATCCAGTGGCCAGTTCACATAGCTTGCATTTCTTTTTGGAGCTGTAGGTATTTTCCAGTTGCAGACTTTACTTCTGTCAAAGTCAGAGATATAGGGATTGCATTCATTGCTATATATGCAATATATACTTCTCTTGCATTGTCATGCTTGGGTATTTTGTGGGGATGTCTGCTGATGTAGTCAGCAGGGTTGTTTTCATCACGTCCAGGTCTGTATATCAGATCCATGCTGTATGGCATTAGGTGTAGGCACCATCTCTCTAGCCTGGCTTTGGTGGGTTTTCTACTGTTCATTATTCCTATGAGTGGTCTGTTATAACTGTAAAATATGCCCCAAACAGATAAAGGTGGAAATGCTCAACTCCATATACAACTGCTAGATATTCTCTATCAGTCTGGGAGTATTTTAGTTTTGTTTCTGTTAGAGCTCTACTTGCATAGCAGATGGGGCAATCTTCTTGCATAAGAATTCCTCCTAGTCTACAGGGCTGGCATCCACCAGGATTTCTGTTGGTTTGTGGGGGTCAAAATATGACATCACCTTACTACTGGTGAGTGTCTCCTTCAGCTTATTGAAAGCATTTTGTTTGCATTTCCCCCATTTCCAGACTGTGGACTTTTTTATCAGATTCCTTAGATGTTCTGTGATGGTGGCTTATCCTGGGATGAATCTGGTGACATACTGTGTCATGCCCAGGAATGATTGGATTTCGGTCACTGATGCTGGTGGAGCAGAGTCATGGATAGCTTGGACTCTCATTGAGTCTGGAAAGATCCCATTCTCTCCAAATACATGGCCATAGAATTTTAAGTTTTAACAGAGAAGAGACACTCTTCTTTGTTAAGTTTGGCTCCACTTTCATCAAGTCTCTTTAAAGTGTGTCTCAGATTTTTACCATGTTCTTTTTGGTTTGTTTCATATATGATGATATCATTAGACAGGGTTTTTGTTCCTGAGATATCCCTCATAACTTCTGATATGGCATTCTGGAATATCTCAGCTGCTGCACTGACACCAAATAGCAGTCTTTTGTATCTTCTGAGACCTACTTGTGTGGTGAAAGTTGTCATGTACCTGCTGGCTTCATCAAGTTCTAATTGGTGCTATGTGTTGCTCTTGACGAGTTTGCTGAAGACTGTTGCACCATTCAAATCTGCAATCAGATCGTTAATAGTTGGCATTGATTGTTTGATTCGGGTCATTGCGCAATTTGCTTTCTGCATGTCTATGCAAAGGCGCACTCCACTTTTTTTTAGGAACAGCAACTATGGGGCTGACCCATGGTGTTTGACCTTTGACCTTTTCAATAATGTCCAGGTTCTCCAATCTTTCTAACTCCTTCTCTATATCTTTTCGGACATGGAAGGGAATACGACATTGTTTGAGCAACTGGAGTTATGGATCTGTCAATGTGGAGGGTGACTTTGCAGTTCTTGATTCAACCCATTTTTCTATCAAATAAGTGAGGGAATTGTTCAGGTATGTCTTTTGGGCCTGTCTGTAGCGAAAAATGTATTAGGTACAGTTGTTGAACAGTTTTACTGCTCATCAAAAAATAGACTCAACTGTTGATGTTTTATGGCTAATTTTTGTTTTGAAAAATCCACAAACTGGAAGGATATATACCTAACATCTGTAAGAGATAGTTGAAGTTTCCAGGACAAAAAATAAGGCCTGGAAAATGTGATACTCACAAGACAGGTAAGAGGGACAGAGGGAAAACAGCACATCTGTAAATGGAGGCTATACAGGAAGTGGGAATGATAGCAAAAAAGGGAAAGTTACTTCTATCTACAAAGGGCATAAAATTGTGAGAGCTATGATCACCAATGTCCTAAAGGGACATGGCAAGAATAATAATCAACAATCCCTGTTGTAGTTGGAGCCCTAAGACTGGTTGGAAAAGATTGCAGCAGACTAATTGAAGGGATTCCTGGAAATCCATGCCTCAAAGAGATACAAAAAATTGTTCTCACAAGTACAGCCCACACTTTACAAAGGGCTTTATCTATGTAAATTTTTTTTTTTTTTGTCAGTGGAAAGTGTCATGATGCCATTTCTAACCTTAGGTTCCTAGGCGGGACCCAGAAAGAAATGTGTAAACGCCAGAAATCAAAGAAAATAAAAATAATAATAATAATAATAATAATAATAATAATAATAATAATAATATTATATAAGGACGCGGTTGGGATTACAACGAGAATGACGTGTTTTAAGAAGCTCTTCCAAACGTAACGTTTTTTTTTTTTTTTACGCATATGAAATTTTGTTATTTTTACTATTTTAGCGTAAGCATGAATTTTTCTTCGTATTATTATTATTTAATTTATTTGGTTCTCCTTTAAATAATACTGATAGATTAATCAATTATTTAATTTTTCTCATTCACATATCCCTTTAGTTTTCAATATCCACCCCTGCAAAAAAAAACATTACAGGTAAAAACAATACAATTTCTACGATGTTCTTTCTTAGAAGGATTGCATTTTTTTTTTTTTTTTTAAACAACGCTATTTTCAACGACTTTAAAAAATAACGGAATTTACATTTACATATTACATTTTATGAATTTATGAAAAGAAAATGCAATCTTTCTAAGAAGGAATATCGTGAATTTACAGATGGGCCAATAAATTATTTTTAAATTTCACAGCAAAGACAAACGAATGTAAATTTTTTTTTTTTTTTTTTTTTTTTTTTTTTTTAACCAGCGTCATTCTCTTTGATTTCCAATCGTGTCTCTGTCTATTGTTGCTTGGCAACCCATTTAGGAGAAGGAAAACCGAACAACAACCCGCAACTCAAGGTGTTAATCGTGCCGAGGAGTGAATGGCTACTGCGTTATGAGGTCGCGAACGATCCCCTACAGGCTTCGAACCCTGTCTGTAAAAGACCGTTACTCAACGTGCGGGCAACTTTGGGTGGACTTTTTGGACCCGTCGTCACTCGGGGATTAATATGAAAATTAAAAATAGAAACAAAACGTCCAGTATGGCTCTTCCAGTGGATAAACAGGGAGCCCGTCCTTCAGGAGGGAACCTACCTGAGGTCGAAAAAATCTGCCATAGGAACAAACTCCTACACAAAGAATGAATCTTCAGGTCCCCACAACCAGGATAATCTAATGATGGTCCTGTAAATTCTCCAGCTAGATCCATAACCGTAAATTTAAGGAAAGAAAAATAAAATGGTCTCGTGAGGAGTACAAAGTTGTTATGACTGCATTCCATGAAGCGTTACTCAAACCTCAGAAAAACATCACTCACCAAACATATGACATTTGGCGAGAGAAGGTTGGGCAAACAATTAGAAAGTACATAGACAAAAAATAAACTAGCCAATGTAAGAAGGGACATCATGCTTTTTTTCAACCGATTGACAGAGGCTGAAATTAATGAAATAAAAGAATTGCAACAAGAATAGATGAACCAACAAAACATGAAAAGGAACCGGAATCGGGAAAAAAAATTAGTAACATCACACAAGCCTCAGGTAATAATGAAAAACCGAAATACACACAAATCACTGTGAAGATAATGCTGAAAATTTAGAAATGTTGGAAAGGTATGATCTTAGTCAGTCACAAGACGGTAATAAAACGAGTTCAAAATTCATCGAACAGAATTATTTCACAGAAAACAAGATTAATATACAAGAAGCCAAGGATGAAATCATGAGCCATATAAGTCAGATACAGAATATTGCAATGGAGGAACGAGAACAACTCCCAAAATTACAACCAACAAAGCATAACCTCAAAACTATTAAGCTCTATAATGCAGCACTCAAATTGATTCTGGATGAAGAAGACACTCATATAAATCTCAATGAAGCAATATATGCATCAGCAATAGCAGCAACAAATAAACTGAACATCAAAGTAAAAAAAAAAAAGTCTCACAGACATGAAGATCCACCTTGGAAAAGAAAAATAGAAAAGAAATTGAACACCTTAGAAGTGAATTATCAGTACTCGATGAACTAGCAAGAGGAGTAAA
Organism: Acanthosepion pharaonis; assembly: GCA_903632075.3. NCBI lineage: Eukaryota > Metazoa > Mollusca > Cephalopoda > Sepiida > Sepiidae > Acanthosepion > Acanthosepion pharaonis. Next base: position 1,419,187 of record CAHIKZ030005621.1, on the reverse strand, counting down.
TGTAAGAACTAGAAAAGGCAGAAGAGTCGAAAGAAAATACAATATCAGGAATGAAAATGAAGTCCTATCAACTAAAGAAAAAATAAAGCAAACAATACAACTGAAGGCTCAAAAGAATAAGACGCTACGAGAAAAGATCAAGATTCTATAGACAGAACAAGATCTTTCAAACCGATGCAAAAGAAATTTTACAGGGAAATAGGTAAACAAAGAATTGAAGTGACAGTCCCCCTAAAATGGAAGAAGTTATACAGTTCTGGGGAAAAATATGGGCTTGCCCTAAAGAACACAAACGAAGAGGCAGATTGGATTGCGCAAGAGTTAGAACGAATGAAAAATAAACCAGAACAGACATGGGCGGGAATCACAGAAGAAGATGTTAAATGTGCACTGAAAAAAGCACAAACTGAAATCTCAGGAATAGATAAAATTCCTAACTTCTGGCTATATTATTTAAATACAGCACACAAAAAACTCGCCAAAGAACTTCAAAAATGGTTACCGATCCAACTAAAATTCCTGCATGGATGACCAAAGGAGTTACCTTTCTTCTACCCAAAAATAGTGACACAAATATTCCGAAAAACTATAGACCAATTACATGTCTTCCAACAACATACAAACTGTTAACATCTATTTTAACAAAACAGACATATTTCTTCTTGGAAAGAAATGACATACTACCACTTGAACAAAAAGGGTGCAAACGAGGCTGCTACGGATGTAAAGACCAATTACTTATTAATAGGATGATCCTGGAAAACTGCTTCCGTGGAAAAAAAAAATAGTATTGCCTGGATAGATTATCGTAAAGCATTCGATAGTGTACCACATTCCTGGATCTTAAAGTCTTTAAGTATGTACAAAGGTATCACCCGTTATCATCAATTTCATCAAACAATGTATGTCGATATGGAAAACTACACTTTACCTCAATCATAAAAAATGGAACCTATAAGTCTGGCGAAATAAACATCAATAGAGGAATATTTCAAGGTGACTCTTTGTCTCCTTTATTATTTTGCATATCACTTATAGCATTAACCAGCCAACTTAACAAGACAGAATGCGGTTACAAAATAGCTCAAAAGAAAATAAACCATCTATTTTACATGGATGACTTAAAATTGTATGCTAGGAATGACAATGAGCTGGAAGGTCTTCTGCAAACTGTAAAATGCTTCAGTGAAGACATTGGAATGAAATTCAATTTGGATAAATGTGCTAAAGCTACAGTTTTACGAGGATCGCTACAAACAAACTTCCTCTATTAGTTTAGACCCTGCTGTAACAATAAAAGATTTAGAACAAGGAGAAGCTTATAAGTACCTAGGTGTAAATGAGAGTGAAGGAATTCACCATAAGAAAATGAAAGAAATAGTGCGTAAAAAGAGTACTATAGAAGGGTACGACTGGTATTAAAACTGAATTGAATTCTCAGAACAGAATTATGGCCATTAATAACCTTGCCATCCCAGTGGTCCAATATAGTTTCAACATCTTGAACTGGACTCTAAATGACATCAGACAAATGGATTCTAAAACAAGAAAGCTTCTTTCTAAGTATAAGATGCATCATCCAAAGGCTGATGTAGACCGTCTATACATACCCCGTAAAAGAAGGTGGAAGAGGTCTTATTCAGCTAGAATTGTCATACAAGACAACAACTATTGGCTTACTAACACATGGAAACAACAAATGACTGGATGATAAAATTAGTGAAACAACATGAAAACAGAAAGAAAAAAAAATATTCAATAATAAAAAAGGCAGTAAATACAAACAACATTTACATTTAGTAGATTCTGTAGTAAATCAAAACAGAAGCCAAGAACCAACTATTGCAGCAAAAGATATGAAAAAAAGAAAGCCAAGAATAAAGCCCTTGAACAGATGAAACAACGCTGGCAAGACAAACCTCTGCATGGCCAATATCCAGAACGTGCAAATAAACCCAATGTTGATAAAAATTAATACTCATCGATGGTTACGAGCATCTGGATTAAAGTCTGAAACTGAAGGCTTTATTCTTGCAGCGCAAGACCAGAGTCTTTTCACTAGGAATTTTCAGGCAAATATCATACATAATAATGTGGATCCAAAATGCAGGTTCTGTGACAAATACCAAGAAACAATAGACCATCTAATCTCAGGATGTTCTATACTTGCCCCAAATGAATATAAAAATCGTCACGATAGAGTGGGGCAATACTTACACTGGACAATGTGCAAACACTTTGGAAAATGTGTAAGCAAACACTGGTATGAACATCGGCCAGCGCCGTTACAGAAATAGAAGATGTCACCATTCTATGGGATTATACCATCCACACAGACAGAAAAATTGAAGCAAATAGGCCGGACATTATTGTCAAAAACCAGAAAGAAAAACTTGCCTACTAATTGATATGGCTTGTCCAGCGGATTGTAACATAGCAACCAAGGAATTTGAAAAACTATCAAAATACAAAGACCTGGAAATTGAAATAGAAAAAAATGTGAAATTGAAAACAAGAATAATACCAGTGGTAATAGGTGCACTTGGAATTATAAAAAATGGAACAAAACAACACATTGAAAGAATCCTGAAACCCCAGCTTAAGAGACATACAGAAAATTGTCTTATTAAGTACAGCACACACACTAAGGAGAACTTTGTCTATGTAACGCTAGCAACTTCATCGGAGATAAAAAAAAAAAAAAAAAAAAAAAAAATTAACATGAAATGTGGCCATAACAACACACCACGACCTGCCTTAGGTCTTTCCGCAGACTTGGTAGGTAGTGTGTCCATAGCAGAAATCGAATGATGATGATAATAATAATAATAATATTATTATTATTTTCTCTTTTAAAAGCATAGACATGTGTGGTGATAAAACAATAAGCTATTTCTTTTTATTTTCAGATTTTATTTTACACTGAAAATAAACAGGTAGAAATCAGTGAATGGTGACCTGTTTGAATATAAATATGTCTTTATTAATTAAGTGTGAATCATTAATTTTAATTAAATTTATGTATTGCTAGCTATAAGTGATGAATTTTATATTTCAGCAGTTTTCAATATAAGATGATTTTCTTTATGATTTCTTGTCAAAGTAAATGTGGATTTTATTCATTTTTCTAATGTCTTTTGAAGTTCTTTTATTGGTTGCCTGGAAATTATTCCTCTACTATCATATATTTACATATATTAAATCTATATAATAATTCAACAAGTGTATTTGATTATGTTACACAGCTAGAATGGCACTATGCATCAGTTTTGTTAACACAACGGCATTAAAATGTTCTCAATTGGAGAATAAAGCAATTACCAACACAATTGGACCACTGGTTGTAGTAGTTTTTAATTAATATGTAAAAATAATTTCAAAGGAAATAACTCTAGGTCCATTAACTGTTAATTACAGTTGTTTATATGAGTTTTCTTTATAAAACATAAGCATGGATTAATTCTTGACCTTTCTCCTCTTTATTAGCTTAAGTGGCATACCAGTGATAATATTTTAATAGTGATTAATAACATTTATTAGACTAAGTGATAATTAATTGGAAATAATTATAGTATTGTAGAATGGATTCTCTCCCCTTAAATATATTCTTTATTTAAATAAGTCTAGTAGGACACATTCCATTCTAACTTGAATAAATTGTCATAAGAAAACAATATGTGTAACTTAACTGAAACTTTATTCAACTTAAAATGGAGTGTGTACTATTTAACTAATTTAAATACAGAACACGTATAAGGGGAGATAATCCATACCACAAGTATAGAATCTATAAGTCATTCAAGTAGAAGCTGCTGAATGTGTATACAGAACCAGTTGAGATGCTTATATTAGGCATCGAAACAAATATACATCTTTGTAGTGATTACATATATATATATATATATATATATATAAAATGGTCATTCTGCTAAAAATTTCAGGCAAAATCTATTGAGAACTTAGATGATATTTTTCATTTATAGATGATGAAATCTATAAATCATTAATCAAGTTTTTCCTAACATGTCTGTTTAGTTTTTTGCTTTTTATTTTTTAAAAGTTTTCCTAGTACAAGGGGGTGCTGAAAAAGTCTTGGATTACCCCACTTATCAATATTTGACCAAATAACTAATGAGAATTTTGTGGGTGAATGTTGAACTCAGAACTTTTCAGCACTCTTTCTCATATTAAGCAAGCATTTTGAAATGTGATTGTAGAATTTGTCACATCAGCATTCAGCGATTACTGGCACATAATATGTTTGATCATAAAATGTGTTTTTATTAGAAGCAGGTTTGATAATGTTTGCTTTATCAATATACCGGTTGTTGGCTGATGGAAAACATAGCTGTATTTGCACTTAGATTTGAAATTTGGTAGCTGGTAAATTAAACATTACATGCAAAGTTATATTGGGAGACGCACAAGAATACAACCACAAGTTTGCATTATTATACTGATTCAAGATATCATTGATGTTATTAGTCTAATTAGCATAATTTAGATTAATATGGTAATGATTGTAATTAGTATTTATTGTGAATCATAGTTATATCATTTTAGTTTGAAATAATTCACAACACATATATACATTCATACATACGGGGTGGTGTTTTTTTTGTTGAGGCAGGACTGGGGTTATTCTCACACATAGCAAGGTGAGTCTCACCTAAAAGAGTATCACTGTCATGATTTTAGGTAAGTTTTTACAAATCCGGATGCCCAACTTCCTGATTCCCAACTCACATACTCATAGGAGTACAAGTACACTGAATGATTTTATGGAGACCCTACCTCTAGGAAGATTCAAATCCAAGTCTTGAGGCCCCATCCTAGCCTTTTATATATATATATATATATATAGTCGACTTTCCCGTCGAGTTCGACATATGAGGGTCATGCAGATCAATTACCAGCAAACCGACAGCCCGACAACAGCACATGAGATTTGATCGTAGTAGTGATGGTTTCGTGCAGGACCAGTCACACTTTTTGAAGGGCCGAATTCAGAGACCTGCTGCACTAAGTGCCACAAGGTCCCCAAACGACCCTCCGCAGGTTTTGAATTCAGAGTTGTCCTTCTCCTAGACCAGTTGCCATCCAAGGCTATAGAACCTAGTCTGTCCTGCTATTTTACCCATAGCTGGAGGGAGAAGAAGAGGATTCACATCTTTTCCAAGGGTATTAGCACATAAGTAAATGTAACTGGATTCGACTGGAATTCAAACTCAGCTCTCCGATTCCTCAATCCAAGCCGCTATCCGTTACTCCACTGTGCCTCCTCATATATATATATATATATATATATATATATATATATATATATATACATATGTGCATGTGTATATATATATATATATATATATATATATATATATATATATAGTTTATGCATAGGAATTCAACAAAATGATAGGATAAAGAACAAATAGGAAACAGATCTTAATCTAAAGTGTTTCACTTTATTAAAGCTTCGTCAGAGATCAGGATAGAAATGATAAAAAAATGATAAAAAGCAAAGAGACACGGATTAATGGTATGTTGTATTCAGCTATTTCATTGCTTAGGTACATGCAATGAAGTAACAGATAATATTTAAATATGTGTGGCAAATATTCTTGATGCCAAAGTGTGCAAAAATTTGTAAGATACAGTTTTCATTGGATATACGTCACGTGTAAGGAAGTAACAGGTAATATCGAAATATGTGTAATTTAGCATCAAGAATATTTGCCAAACATATTTAAATATTATCTGTTACTTCTGACACAACATACCCGATATCATTTTTTATCATTTCTATCTTGATCTCTTAGGAAGCTTTAATAAAGTGAAACATATTAGATTAAGATCTGTTTTCTATTTGTTTGTTTTCCTATCATATATATATATATATATATATATATATATATATATATATATATATTTATTCTGTGGTGTATTTAGGCAAGAAATATGTTTTTGGCAAATACTATTGAAAACAACAGACATTTTGTGTCAATTAATCTTAATGATTGACTTTTCAAAATTACGAATAATCCTCCTTAGACTAAAAGAGAAACATGTCATACCTTACTTATACCAGAACACTCAGTAGTTCTATGAAACTCAACAATTGTCTCAGACTTCACACATGTCCTTGGAGACACATGGCCAAATGGATAAAAGAAATGGTTAAGTCATCTGAAAAGTGACTTGACCCAAAGAGTTGTGAGTTCAATACCTACCCACAGCAGAGCTGAACGAAAGCCTGGAGAGTTAAACTACTAATGTAAAATAACTGAAACAAAGTCATGAAACCTGGAATTAAAACAATGGACTAAATAAAGGGTTCAGTTTGAAATTTGAACATATATAATGTGAAGGCCAGAGCATAAAATGGCCATGTGTGAATATGGCAATAAAGATGAGAACAACAGTCCATAAAATCTAAATAGTGTAAATATACTTTTTAAGTTATGCAATATTTATGGGAGAAAAATGTTCAATATCAGAGACAGAGTGTATGTAAATATGAGTGGACATTTCAATACTGGATGGTAAGAGTCTGTTTCATGTTTCAAACCTGATAATTGCATTTAAGCATGAAACAGTATGTTACTATCCAGAGTTAATACCGAAGTCCACACTGCTTATTTACATATTTATCAAACAGCACATCATGAACAACCAAAGAACAACTATCAGCATAAAACAAATAATAATAGATAACAACAAAATACTCTACGGCACCTAATGCAACAAAAGACTCAAAACTCTCGAAGATATTATGCAAAATGAACAGCCCACATTAAATAAAATATCATTCACAACAGGGGAAGCTATCTTTCTGTGCATATGATATAATTAGTGTGTGTATATATTTTATCAGTATTATAATAAAAAAAAATAATAATGAAATTAAATAAATAAATCGCATTCTTTTTCTGCAGCCTCATTCCCAATAGCCATTACACATAATGTCATGCTAGACCATTTCAAATGTCCAGCTTCCAAAAGAATGCCAAGATGCAGACAATGGAATTCTAATTACCACACAGGCCCCACATCAGTTCTTGATGATGACTGCAAAAGTCGAAAGTACTTGAACAAAAATAGCAAAATATGAACTTTAGACAGTTTATCCACAACTTCGAGCACAATACTGAACACCTTCACGAAAAATTGGAAAAATACAATACAAAATTAACCAGGCAGACCCTGTAGGTTCTTTATAGTGGTGTGGGTCTTCAGTGTTTGAATGAACAGTTGATCTACCAATGCCAAGAAAATTAATGGAGATTTGTAATGACAAGGAAACAGAAGAGTAATTTGAGATTGTTGTGACCTGAAAGACATCTTCTTGAGAACCTGTTCCATAGAGCAGTGGCTCATGGGAAGAAGCTGTTCAGGTGGAACTTACTTCTTGCTGATGGTATATGGGGGGCAATATGGTGGGCAGGTTGCAACAATGTAAATGGTAGATCCTTGCCATAATGTTTAGAACTAGCAGAGGCAAGGAATGGAGTTTGTCTGAGCCCTTTCCACGAAAGTAGCAATAGAGCAGTGAGAGTATGTATGAGTTCCACTTGAGGTCAGGTGTGAGATTAATGCCAAATAGCGCCTCAAGGCAGGTTGCCTCCCAGAGGGGACATCCATTGATCATGACTGGCAGTAGTTCGGGGTCCCATTAATGATAATGAAATGTAACTAATTTGAATGTAACCAGCCATTTTTCCCCATTGTGCAGTTTGTGCTAGACTGGAAGAGATTAGCTGCTAATCTCTGGTCATCAAGAGTTTTAAAGGTGCCCTCGTATAACATATTATTGGCATAGATGTTTACAAATGATCTGAGAATATTCTTATGCAGATCATTCATGCAAATCAAAAAGAGGGTTGGTCCGAGGAGGGGACACCTATTTTGACTGCCAGGGCCAAGGAGCACTGGCCATTAATAACTACTTTCAGGGATTTACCTGTTAGAAAGGGTTTTATGATTGAGAAGGCCCTTTCAGTGATTCCATAACTGGAGAGCTTGTGTAGCAAACCTTTGCATCACATCTTGTCAAAGGCCTTTGAGGTATTTAATGCTATGGTCCTCAAGGTGTGTTTGTTATCAAGAGCCTCACTAATTCTGTGAGTATTCTTAGGATATCAGTGGTGGCTCAGGCAGATTGAAACCTGTACTCTTATCCCTGAAGAGGTTGTTGTTACCTTTGTTTGTCTATTTATATATATATATATATATATATATATATATATATATATATGTATATGAGAGTTGATGATTGTGTGCAAGCACATATTAAAAAAAAAAATCAGTGATTTATTTGCCTATTAGTTTGTATTTATATTCATTTGTACATATGCTTATTTTATTGCATTTATTTTGGAGATGTAAAATCTATGTCAGTCTTTTATTATCTGCCAAGCCTGAGTTTTAGATGTGAGAAATCTCTCCATCATTTTCTCTCGCTGTTTCTTTTTTACTGCAATTTTTTCCCCAATATTTTCCCAATCTTATCTACAAAAGACGTAATCCTGACTCCCACGTGTTTCTGTTGTTGAGTGTTGCTACTGCTATAATTTCATCACTTATTTTGATGAACATTAATAGAATATTCTTTTGAGTAGAAACTCCCTTTACTGCCAGACAAAATTTTTCAGTGTTTTATTTGAAATGATTTTAAGTCTTTTGTAAATCAAGAACACATCTTGTTTGTGTTTTTGTTGCTGTTAATATCAAATTGTTTGTGAAGCTGAATAAAATGCATTCTCTTATATTTAGGAAATAATTGTCTTCTATCATTTCGGAGTTTATTCTTCCAATTATCCTTAAATTGATTCATGAAGAATATATTTTGAGCACTTGGCTAAACAATAAATGTCAAAAAGTATTATTCAGTAAATTGCATTTCCATCATTGCTAAGAACAGAATAACTTATATTAGAATCAATAATCTGAACATTTCAAATTTTCTGTTTGATGCCATTTTGTTGTTGTTTTACTTTAACAGATCAAAAGAGAGACTCTTCCTTCTATCTATGCAGATAGTACTCCTGATAAAATCTGTAGAACAAACCAGTCAAAACTTTATGGAAACAACATGTAGAATGAATTGATTTGACTAAATATCTTTGTAAATGTATTAATAGTGTTTTTATATATATTAATCCAGACATTAAAGTTAAGCAGTGTGGAACCAGGTCTACATTAAAAGACTTCTTTTACATATCAGGCCTGATATTTCAGTAATGCTGTCTAATATTTGTAATGTGTTGGTAACATATGAATTCCTCATATCAATTTCAGTAGTGTTTACAAGGTTTACTGAAAAGTTCTCATTTAAGCCATGAAAGGATTCCTCCCTAAATTCTGGTCTTTTGTCAGATATTGGGTAGGGGGTTAGGACAAGAATATTTCAACACACACACACACACACACACACACACACACACACACATATATATTCAGTTTTGGATATAATGGTGACTTTCTTTGTCATATGCCATGTCCCTTCAGTGGTGAATGATAAAATGGCCCTGATAAAAATGACTTGGTCACAAAATAAGATTATACTTATTAAATTCTGCTTTTAAAGGTTGCTATAAAACAGTGTGCTCATGTCTAAACATATTTGATCTTATTATAATTGTTTTCCATAAATTTTATATGTATAAATTCATAATAACAAATCTACTTTTTTGTTAATATTAAAAAGTAAATAAATAGAAGGTTATATATGATAAAAGAAAAGAATTAGATTTCATTCAGAACCAATTTTTTTGCCATTTGTATATATTTGAGGCATGGTGGAGTAATGGATAGCGGTTAGGATTGAGGAATTGGAGAGCCAAGTTTGAATTCCAGTCAAATCCATTACATTCACTTATGTGCTAATATCCTTGAGAAAGGTAGGAATCCTCCTCTTCTCCCACCAGCTATGAGAAAATAGCAGAACAGGCCGGGTTCTATAGCCTTGGATGACAACTGGTCTACCACAGAAAGAAATGGCAACCTACTGCGGGGAATAAAATCTGCCTCATCAGTCATGTATTGGAAGATACATGATCGCCTAAGTGTGTATCACACATGGCTGTATATTTCAATAAACTTATCTTTTCCTATTTTTCCACTTGTGCCATTTTTACTTGTGCCATTATGACCTAAATTCCCCTTCAGCACATGGGTGATCAGGACTCTCCACAACTTCTTTTTCGTTGCAGCTCTTTATAATGTTCTTTACCATCTCACTTTGTCCATGCTCTGTCATCCATTTATTCAAACACAATCATCCTTTTAACATTTTTTTTTATTTCAGAATGTCTTTATGAGAGAATCCCTATATTAACAGCTTCAGTTTTTCAATCCTTTTTTTTCCTTCTCTCTTGTTGATATATTCTTTCTATAGAAAATCTAAAAGCATGTCACATCAAAACTCCATACCCCATTAATTGATTACATTTACTTACACACAAATGCCATTGGTAAAGGTATGAATTCATCTTTTCTCCCCTCCAGCTATGGGTTAAATATCAGCACAGACTGGGGCCTGTAGCTTTGGTTGGCTAGCAGTCTAGAAGAAGGAAAACTTTGACTTCAAACCAGCATGAAGAGGGTTGGAATCTGCCATGCTAATTTGTCCAAAGCACAATACTGCTGCCATAGCTGCACTACACACTTTGTTTCTTTGACCTTAAGGGTTTATGGAAGTCATGTTGTGTCATCTTTTTTTTATTTATGACAAGCACCTATTTATTGATGAAGATGAGAGATTTGGTTACTGAAAATAATTCTTAACTTAGTACTTATTTATTTTGGCATAATACCTATTTCTTTATGACAGATGATATTTAGAAATTTTATGTTGCATTAAAGCCTCTTCTGATTATTCCCCCTCGCCCACAAGGCAGAACATCTGTAACTTATTATTAGGTATTAGTAATGATAGAAACTTTTGGCAGTAAAACTGAAATGAGGTGAGTATGGTTTTAATAAGAATAACTGAGTACAGGTAAAGTGATATAATTCTATGTTAAAGTGTGACATAACTGTTCAAATTATCTGCTGCAGAAAAGGTATGTCCATTTGAAATATTTGAAATACCAGTTATACCCTTTTTTTTTTTTCCGATCACAATCGGTGATATTACTGCAAAACTCCACACACAAAACCTGACAACCCAACTCAGGGGTCTCTGCTGCCCTCTTGCTCATGCTAATTTTATCCAGTGGCTGAGGCAGGGAAATGTTGCATAAGACAGAAATTCATCTTGCAAATTCTCAAAGCAATGAGATCAGATTTTTCTTAAATTGTAGCTTTTGAATCAGCCATATTTTCTTCTGAGTATTTTGCACCTCAGACACATATGAGCATGTTTTGTTCTAGGAGGTAAGCCTGTCTAAAGTGTTTCAATTGAAACAAGGGTGTGTTATCTTCAGAAGCAGTTCAATTTACTGGTGAAGTGAGTATAATGTGTAAAATCTGAAACTCACAATAAAACCAGGGCACATCACTTCAATCTATTGATTCAATATCTCTAAGTTTATTTTAACCCATTAAATTACAACTGCAAATAACTGATATTAATTATATGTCTAATTTTTTAAAAAAATTATTAATTATTGATTTGTAAAAGATCTGAAATTATTTTTCACTTTCTTTCTATAACCTATTAATGTTGTTATAAACACTTCTATGGTAGCACAGAATAACAAATGGAATAACAGTACTGCTGATGTGGCAAAAGAAAAAGAAGGCAAGAATATAAATACAAAATTCTTTTATATTGCCAATATAATAGATATGAGTGGAATGTCTCTGTGTGGGTGAAGTGTGGTTGAGGCAAAGGAGGGTAGTAAAGCTTGGAGTTGAGGAGTTTGTTCAGTCAATTGACCTACGTCATGTTGCTGATGTCAAGAGAAGCCTGGAGTGGATTAGTGAAGTCACAATACAGTGGATGTGAGGGAGAATGTATGTATGTGATCACGGCATGGGTGTTTGGAGAGCGTCTCCAGCAGACATGTGAGTTGATTCGGCTGACTGAAATCATGGCAGAATATTAGCTGGTCTGTTGGCCATATTTTGTGTTGGTTGTTTACTTAATAGCAAATCTGGCAGCTCCCAAACTCCTCTTTATTCTTGGTAACTTTTGTAATTGCTTTTACATTATATTTTAGATTTTTGCAGGGATTTGTTGTGTGGCTGGATGTGAAGCTTAGGCCCCCTTGTGCAGACAACAACTGTTTTTATTTGGGGTTTTGCTTTCTTAGCACTCACATCCAGCTGATCTGTAGAGTAAATCAGAAAGAGATTTGCAAATGAACATAACAATGCCAACCATGCAAAAAATAGTCCAGTTAGGTGTTAATGATGTTAATGGGTTAATACTTAATAAACTTGATATGCACTTGATATTTCAGAAATAGTGAAATATTTTGAAATAATTTTCTGATAGTCTGTTGACATCTCCTTTCACAAGTATTAAACTAATTATCTTTTTCTTATTCATTATTTCTCTCTTGAGCCAGATGTCCACATTACAAATGATCTTCCTAGAAACAAGCAATTACTTTGGTGCAATACAATTTGTAGAAAAGCAATTCTTTAAAGAAATTAATTACTTACTTTGATTTGGTAGTGATGGAGTTTCAGGAAAATAATCACAAGAAAATTATTGAATACATTTATTAAAATCCAACAGTTGAAAGAATTTAGGACAATCCAATTATATGAGAAAGTAGTCTCATTCAAAAGTAAAATTAATGTTCACAACACCAGAATTGGAATTTTTTGACTCTTTTGATGATATTGGACACTGTTTGAAGTCCAAAAGAAAAGAAGAAAATATGAGACTGCCAAGCCATTAATTTAAGACAAAAAAATGGTAAAAGCTAGAAATGTGAAACAGTTCTTTATTTTTTATGAAATATTTTTGTAAAATTTAAGTTGTTTTACTTTTGCTATCATTTTATTAATATCCTTTTCTGAGAAAATTTTCTGAGAATTATCCAGATAATTAAGCTGAATTAAATTCCTTCAATTAAGAAGGAATGTCTTGAACACAGAAAATATTTGTTGTAATGAAAAGCATGTTTTATAACAAAAGATTGAGTTATTTCTATTAATGAAAATAAACACAAACTTATCATGGAGGAAAAAAATACAAATATCCGTGACAGCATATTACCTGAAAACCATATACATGGAACTTGTGTATGTGCAAGTCAATAATCCTTATCATCTATAGTTTTCTGACCAAAGATGCATGAGTCTGCAAATAAATCATTATAAAAAAAGATGAAGATTTACGAAGGTGTGAGAGAAGAAAAATATGCATTGGATTTGAACAGGAAAAAAATGTTTGCAGGATCTAAGACATTTAATAATTACCGTTCTTGTGAGAGTAAGAATTTGAGCCCCATTGTTTGGTAATTCCAAAAAGGACTGAACAGTATCAAATTTGGGAATTGGAAAATTTGCTGAGTTGATCTGACACTTTACTGAACTTAAACTACAGAAGGAAGGTATGGTGGAGTAATGGTTAGCAGCTTGGATTAAGGAACATAGGAGCCAAGTTCAAATTCCAGTCTAATTCATTACATTCACTTACATGCTAATAACCTTTGGAGAGGTATTAATCTATATCTTCATCCTCTAGCTATGGCTAAAATAGCAGGGCAGACTGTGTCCTGTAGCCTTGGGTGGCAATTAGTCTCAGAAAAAGAAACTCTGAATTGAAACCACCTCCTGTCTTGTAGGTTCTGTCCCTTTAGGCAAAAGCTAGAGGAAAGTAAATTAAAAAATAAATCCATCCCTAAGAAGAGGGATGAATAACCTTAACATCCGCAGTGCAAAAAGGGCCAGCATTATTATATATTGAATGTCCCTATGTATCACAGTTGTGAGATGGATGGGAGTTGTGACTACAGCAGCTCAAAAAGTGCTAACTGAATAAGATGATGATGAAACTACAGAAACTAACATTAATTTAATAAAGGTAAATGCTAGAAACCTGAAATATTTAGCTAAAAAGAAGTAGTTCATTCTAATTTTTTTTCAAGACATTTTTTGTCAGAATTTCATATTTAATGTTATTTTTCTTATCATTTTGTCAGTATCCTTTTTGAGCTCTATAATTACAAAGACAGCTTATCTTTAAAAGAGCATCCTCTTAAAATACCTTGATTGGTATTTTTTGTGGAACACAATCTTTGTTTGATATTCTGCTGCTATTATATTCCATGCCAACAGGAATATATATTTGAACAACATGGTGGATAAAATAAGTAAAGGTGTATTGTAAAAACCAGTACAATAAGAATAAAGGTAACAGTTATGCACAAGGTCATCACAAGTCAATCCAGTAACGAGTGCTACTATTGGAAGGTTGGTAGTTCTTGCGTAAGTCTGAGTCATACTCAACAGATCTCAGCTAGACTCTGTAGTCCATTGACTTACAGATACTTATATGTAGTTACTACCTATAGTGTAGTCACTCATGGGGGTGACAGGTTATTCCATTACATCATCTACCAAACACTACTGTGGAATAAGTGAAAAATTGCAAAACTCAGTTGATATTTATTATTTTTAATTATGTAATTATTCTTATTCTATGTGCTGCATCCCTTCAGGACATTGGCAATCATGGCTCTCCACAATTTACTGTTCTTTTATAGCACTTAGTGAATTTTGTCTTTTTCTTATCTCTTCTAAACCTTGTTCCATGTGGTGAACATGCATCAGTACACATGCAAAACAGGCCCTGGATTGCATGTGCACATGTCTGTCAAAACCAGTTGGCAGCACGACAGCTTCGCAGGTTCAGTAGCTTGTCTAGATCTGGGTTTCTGCCAACATCTGCTGTCAATAAAAGTGACCTGAAAACCAGCAGTGGACAAGACTCAGTGTCTTATGAAGTCATTCCTGTGAGCATTTGGTTCCTAAAGTTGCTGTGCCTTCTGAGGCAATGTCATTTTGTTATCTCTCGTCTTGTTTCCTTTTTCTGGCAATTTCCCCTGTAGTAGATGAGGAGAGCTATTGTTTCAGTGTTTTCCCCTAACTCAATACACCCTTGCTGTAGTTTACAATATTCCACTATCCTTTTACTCAAGCTTGCTAAGTAGGTTACGTGTGATTTTTCGTCTGTCCCTTTTGCCTTCAATCTCCCCTGTGAATATCACATTTTCCCATGCCCTCTTTCCTCATTACATATCCTAGAAATTTCAACTTTCTCTTTCTGAGGTTAAGTATAAGTTTCCTTTTTGTTTCCATTTTCTCTATAACTTTGTCATTGCTCAAATGTTCAGTTTATCATATTCTCAGCATCCTTCTGTAGAACCACATTTTTGTTGTTTGATTCTCTTCATCTATGAGGAAATTTTCCAGCAGTCCCTGACATATAAGAGAACTGATATTACATATGGATTCAGTACTGTTTTCTTTGTTTTTCTATTTCTTAATACTTTGCTTTGTTTTTGGAAGGCTTCTTTCGCTATACTAATGCACCTTTAGATTTCTCTGTCACACTTTCTGTCCTCTTCCAATATATTTAAATTGTTGTACTTTCTTTGTAATTTGCCTGCTGGCCTGTCCCTTTAGCTAATCCACTCCAAGCTTCTCTTGACATCAGCAACATGACCTAGGTCAACTGACTGAACAAACTTCTCAACTCCAAGCTTTACTACCCTCCTTTGCCTCAACCACACTTCACCCACACAGAGACATTCCACTCATATTCACTATATTGGCAATATAAAAGAATTTTGTATTTATATTCTTGCCTTCTTTTTCTTTTGCCACATCAGCAGTACTGTTATTCCATTTGTTATTTTGTGCTACCATAGAAATGTTTATAACAACATTAATAGGTTATAGAAAGAAAGTGAAAAATAATTTCAGATCTTTTACAAATCAATTAAGGCTTTTTTCCTTTCTTCTCACTTTCATTTACTACATTATATAGGAGTTCTTGTAATTTCCTTTCTTTGCTTGCTGTCAACACTGGATTACTTGTATATCTTATATAGTTAAAATTTTGGGCACCAAAATAGAATCCTGGTAGGACTTTAAATTCTCTAAGAATTGCTTCACTGTAAAGGTTGAATAAATCCAATGAGAAGACACATCCTCATCTTCACCCCATTTTATTTTTGTATATTTACTGAATTCATTTTCTATCGGTATGCAGGCACTTTTCTGCCAGTATAAGTTCCAGTTTATTCTAATCTCCTTTCCAAATATGTCAAAGGTTACCTTACTTTTTCTAAGCGTTCTTTGCAACATACTTTAATTATTACTCAAATATCATGCACTTTATGAACAGAAATTCTGTTCACCTTAAAATACATTACATTATATAATTTTACATGTATCAATAGTTACATTATTATTTCATTATATAAATATAATTATATGTATGTGTGTGTAGGCCTCAGTTAAATTTAACTGTAGGAGTAATCACTATAGGTAGTTATGGGATAGGTACTTCTTTGCTATTAGTGTGGCACATCAGTGACTAGATCTGATGTACATATATGACAATGTGTTGTAGAGGGAGAAGTACAATCATGCCTTTATCAAGAGTAGTAGTACAAATAACAATTAATAGTTTCAACTTAAATTTGAACTAAGTTCACCCAATCCATATTTCATGTTTATAACCATTACCATACAGTTTTTAAACCCTCCCCCACAAGTATCAGTTTGCATAACTTATGACAAATAGAAAATGGCAAACACTGTCATCACCACTATGCCTGTTTAAAGTTGTTTATATTTCAGCAACTAGCAACAGTTCTACGATTTAACAATGCATTGAATATTGCTGCCACATTTGGTCTAGAGCTTCAGCTATGTATTTAGAGGTTCTAGATAAAATCCAAAGAAGAATCTGCAATGCTATCTGTTCTTCTCTGGCATCTTGACTTCAATCACTTTTCCACAGCCGTAATGTCGCTTCCCTGTACATTTTCTAGAGATATGTTCATGGTAACTGTTCTGATGAGCCTTCTTCTTTGGTACCTAGACTTGATGAATTTAAGTGCAGTACTAAATTGGCAAGTAGGTCTCATCATTTTACAATTGAAATGGCTAGATGTAGCCACAAGTTCTATGCTAACAGTTTCTTCTCTCAGACTTCTTACTTGTGGAACCCTCTTCCAGTCTCCAATCAACTTTGATCTTCAAAAATTTAATTGCAATGTCAATAGTTATCGTCTGTCTTCTTAATTCTTTTTCTTTTATTCTTCTCTCTCCTTAGTATTTTTATTTTTTTCTCAGATTATTCACATTCAGTAACCACTTGCATCTCAGTGGCTTTTTTGCCTTGCTTGGTGTGAAATGATTAAAAAAGGTTACGATGCTACAATTACTTCTTTGCCAGATCTTTTATATAGTGATCTTGCAGTTTAGAAATTATCACAGTTGATGTGGAAAGAGTCAGTCATTTATGAAAAAATAGAATCAAATCAAAAGTTATTTTTTAGTTGTGTTTTTCTTTCAGCAGGTTGACCATCACAAATCCAGCAGTCAGTAATCTGGCACTGTTTTTTTACAAGCAGCAGTTTCAGATTTCCTATAGGTCACTGCACAGACCTTTTACTACTGTTTGATAACAGTAGCTGCTGCATCAGATATTTTTGAAACATGGCTAAAGCATTTCTACATGTTATTTTAGCATTTTTATTATAACCTGCTGATGTTTAGCTACAGTCATGGCTTCCAATGAATAAAGGAAGTGCTTCTCATGATGCAAAGTGCAAATAACCTAAGTTGTCCATAACAGAGAAGTAAAATTTTTTCTCTTTTATTAACCAACTTTTACTGAATTCCAGGATATTTTAATGGTAGGGTAAAATGGTTAGCTATTGGTTTATATTCTAATATAACCATCACTAATCTGACAAAATAACTTATCTGGCACCTTATGCATGCCAGTGATGACATTTTCACTGTAATTTATATTTTTATTTAAATTTTGGAAAAAAAAAACAACTTTTGAAACAAAAAAATTACATTAGTATAAACTAATCTCTCATTAAAATTGATTTTAATTTAATCCTTGGATATTAACACTTTGGTATTTACGTATTTTGTTATGACTGACTGAATGCCTTTACAAAAACTGTTAAATTTATTTGGCATACTAAACTACAATAGCATATTTTTTCTTTCTTAACTGCTTTGTTAAACACCATGATATCTTCTTTGGATTATTCAATATTTCACCAAAACCAAGTTTCAACAACTCAGACACAAACAGTGGTAAAATTCTCTGTTGCTGCTTAGAACACAGGGAGAATTGTATTTATGCCATTACAATAGTATTACTATGAAGTGAACTGTAGTGAATTCCCTCAGAAACTAAAGCTACAAGTAGGTAGTGGTGACCTGAGTAAAAGAAAGGAAATAAAATAAAAAGTTACTACCAAACCGAACAACGGCAACTGACAGAGAAAAAAGAAAAGCACCTGACCTCTTATATCTGAATTTCATGGAAATCATTTTGCAACAGATTGCCATGTTGCAAACTTGGTTTGGAAATCTCAGTACTAAGGTCTGATAGTCAAATAATTTAAGGTAGATCAAAGTGGATCTATGGTAGGTATATAAGTTAAATCAAATGTAGATCAATAATTGAGACCAATGGGAAGAAGAAAGATGGATGAATCCTCTACAGCAAAAAAAAAATAAAAATGACCCTCTTTTAACATATATGAAATGTGACATATGACCATTTATGCAAAATAACATGTAAATAAAGATAATCCATGCACATCTCACTCTGCCAGAAACCATTGGAAGAAAAGTACCCATTACTTTTTCTGACTCAACCAAACACAAATTCAACCAAAATTTTTACTTGGTTTGCTGATTCTCCAGAATCAGATTTTGGAGAGTGGGTTAGGCAAAGAACTTTCCAACACACCACATCTATATTTTCTTGCTGACAAAACTATCTAATCTTATAAAGAATTAATTCTTCCTTTTGCTGAATAAGATTAATCAGGTGAATATTTCCATGAAATATCAACTTATATAATTCTATAGCCTAAAATAACACATTAGTCTGAGCAAAAACTCTTTATTTCAGATGCTTTCAATAAATATAAAAGAATAACAGATGACAATACTGATTGCAGATTGACGTCTTTATTGGGAGAATTGATCTGTGAACCAAACACTAATCTGGTAATCTAAGAAGATGGCTCTACCTCTTAAGTCAGAAATCTTGCTTATTCCTACTTCTCTTCAGACATTTCTGACATTATCCCTTTCCACTATACCATAAATCAATCCAGTCTCGCTTCTAACCCAACAGGCCTGATCTAAAATTCTTTGCCCTCAAAAACGGGAGGAAAATCATATTCTTCATGAAATTCAGCTATCACTGCCATGGCACCAAATATTGCTTCATTGATTTTGGCATAGATGAGCTTGATTAGATGAGAAAATTCCATGCTCTGTTTGCAGTAAAGAAAGCACAATGGATGATCCTTTCTTGCTATTGTCTGAGGAAAAAAATTTATCAAGCTATGAAAGTAGGTAAGCTAAATGGAAGGAATCCAAAACCAAAACATTGTTTGTCAAAGCTTGGTTCCTTTGCTTTATGTTTGAATATTATGAATTCTTTAAGCAGTGTATTAGCTTGCTGGCTGCTTGTTCATGTTGGTTTTCTTTGAAGTGGTTTCCTGAAGAAAATTTCAAAATGGATGACAAAACAATATGAAATCATTTGCTTGTTTAATATAAAACTCTTCTTTTTCTTTTAATTAATTTTAACTTGTTCTTTCATTTTATGGCTGCTTTTTATGACACTGCTCAAGGTTGATACACTTGATAGTCATTGATGCAAACAGTGTAAATTGAGAAAGAAATAAGTTACTTGTACAAATCCTGAATGTCATACCTGATAGCAGGGAACAAATCTGAAATGATCATCACCTGAATCAATTAAGCCACAGGTGCTAACTTCTTTTATGTGCCATGACCCTTGAGCAAATGTGCTGTCATGGCTCTCCACAACTTCCTAGCTCTTAGTAATTTTTTTCTTTTTGCTATCCCTGTTTTGCTGACCATTTACTCATTAGGTAGCTGCTATCTTCTGACCCCATTTCTTTCAATATATACTGTGAGTGTCAAATTCTCTGAGCCTTCTTTCCTCATTATGTTCGCTAGAAATCTCAACACTGAAAAAAATTAAAACTGCAGACATGTAAATATTTCCTTCTCAGTAGATTATTCAAACTAAAAATGAACGAAAATCTCGTCAAAACTTTGAAGAATATCTGAATTATTTATTTTATCAACATGATATTTTTTTACTCATAAAGCAAAACAATCATAAATCCCGCCATTCTTGGTATGATGATAAGCTACATCCAACAGCAAGGCCTCTGATTGGGAGATTAAGGGTTTTGATAAGGCTAGAACCACCTCTTAATTGCTGTTGTTCCCAAGTCCACCCTAACCCAGGTTAGTAGCACCTGTTAGCGTCCCAGCTATGGGCAAATAGTGAATTCCTAAACAAAAATCAGTACATTTTTATAATAAAAGGAACAGCAATACATTTTTATAGCAAAATGCTGAGCATACTCATCTGCTCAGGTTCATTTCTATTTTTTTTCAACACCCACAGAGCCAACCTTTATTTTATACTTCAAATATGTTAACTGATATGCATGATAGTAAAAAAGAGCAATTTAAGTTTAAACAGAAAAATCTGCTCTCAACTTGGTATCTATGCTGATGACAGAATCATTTACTTCTGTCTCAATAGTAAGTCTGATCACTTCAATGAGGTCAAATTAGCAGCTGATCTCAAAACTGGTCTACAGTCTGTTGTTAACTCAGGAGAAAAATGGTCAGTTGATTTTTAAAAAAATCATTCTTATATTTAACACCTCCATAATGAAACTACTTTCTCCTTTCTGCCTTTCATCAGCATGGCTAATGCTAACCTCCAGAAGAGTGAGTCATTGCAACTTCTTGGGCTAACAGTCTCAGCTGACATAATGTAGAAAACCTATATTAAATCTATTGTTAGGTCTGCTGCTAAGAAAGTTTATTTACCATGATGTTCTAGATAATTTTCCCCTCCAGAATCTATCTTGCATATCTATAAGTCTACTATTAGACCTTGCTTTGAATATTGCTGCCACATATGCTCCAGTGTTACTGCTATATATTTAGAGATTCTTGGTAATATCCAAAGAACAATCAGCAATATTTTTCATCCTTACATAGTGTCTTGGCTTCAGTCACTTTCCTAGAGCCATAAAGTTGCTTCCCTGGGCATTTTCTATAAATACTTTCATAGTAATTATTCAGATGAGCTCTTTGCTATGGTACCTAGACTTTATAAATTTAAGCACATTACTAAATTGGCAACAAGGTCTCATCAATTTACAATTTAATTTTAGTAGATGTAACCATAAGTTCTATGCCAACAGTTTCTTTTCTTGCTCTTCTCACTTGGGGTGTCTCTTCCTACTCTATGCTTTCTGGACAACTTCAAAAATTTAAATGCAATGCCAATTGTTATCTACTGTCTTCCTGTTTACTCTTATACTGTTCCTACTCTTTAAGAATGTTTCTGTTTTCTAATTCTTTCACACTCAGTAACCTTTTGTGTCTTAGTGGCTTTACTGTTTTGCATTGGTTGAAATGATTTTTAAAAAAAAAATTTTTGTCTGGAATTCTGAAGCAAAATATCTATTTTAAATTGATTTTTTTCATTCAATTTTCTTCCATTTTTTGTGTTTATCTCAATGTTTTGGCTACTAAATATTGATGTAAACTCATTTTTGCTCAATCCATAACAACTGTCAGTTTCTCCTGAGATAAAAAAATTCTCTTCTTTTGTGAAGAGTTCCTTTTTATCAATTCACAGTCCTGCTCTATTTCCAGTCTTTAATATCATAGTGATTAACAATCTTAACAATGAACACTTTGAAATTTTATTTTAAAGTTTCATCTTTTTTGTTTTCATATTATTCTGACCTTCCTCTGTCATATTCAGTAACCTTTCATAAACATCCTTTATTTGATTCATGGATGTATGTTGTTCTCTTTTCTTGTCAGAGTTCTTCTAAGGGAATATGAAAATTCTTTTTTATAGTAATTTTCATCCTTTTTCCTTTCCCAGAAACTGAACTCACAATTTTAAAACAGTCAGAGAAGATTTCTTAGGACTTTTTTTTATTCCTCTGGTATGTCTAGGATACTTGAGAAAGGTTGAACAGTACAATGGCTGTAACATTGTCATGAAGTCAATAAAAACAAGAAAAATGATAAAAAAACTCACTTTATAATTGGAAGCATAGTCATAAAATGGCCCATAAAATCAATATGTAAAAATAGTTATTTATACACTGGTATATTATCAGAAGCAGAAATTCTTGAACTTCATCATGTTTACCAATTGTTTTATTGATATTCACAGATTTTGGAATTTGAAAATTTGAAATTTCATATCCTTAAAAAATGATTGGTTAAAATTTAACCTTCTGACTAGTGTAAATAATATGAACAAACAAGACAACAGTGGATGGCTTTCAAAGAGTTAATGAATATGGGAATCCCGCTAAAGTTAATATTTACCTCCCGTCTTCATGGTCAAGTTGGTGAAAGGGACATTGTCATAAAAAACAATCTCCCAGGGATGTAATTTCAAATTTTACCTGAAATTTACTCTCTATTTTCAACCTGCTTACATAACAGACACATGATGGTCAAAAATTAATATTAAAATATATACCTTATTCCATATATAAAGCTATTTAAAAACTAATTACATATTTCATTGCTATGAATTCCAAGCTATACAAGGTTGAGTGTTAGGAAACTGCATCTAAAATTGGTTTATCATTTCTTGACAATGTGTCATTTATAGTGAGCTTCAGAGTTTAAATTGGAAAACTTACAAAAAGGAAATTTTGTTTTCTTATGCTATTTCTCTTCAGAACCAAACACAATGTTTCTACCATCTGCATCAGTGTTTTAACCATAAATGCCAACCTTTCATTTTTGCATCCTATTGTTATAGGAAACAAAAGAGGATAGTCATTTATAATTCATTCCCCAAGTTTAATTGGGAAAACTTGCAAAGAGGGAATTTGGGTTCATTTTTCAGAACTGAACACATATTCCACAATCTGCAGCAGTCACTTAACCAAGAATATCAACTTTTGATTTTTACATGGCATTGTTGTGAATAATGAAAAATAGGCTTTAAATAGAAAAAAAAGAAAAAGACTGGTTATCACAAAATTATGAACCAGTGCCATTTCAACAATGAGAGGTTATTTTTCAAGCCTTGTAAAACAGGCATAGCTATTACTGTATCATTGTGTGGGCTGACAACAAAATATATTGATGATACAACTATTTATTCCTGTCTTAATATTATCTCCGATCAGTTTGCTAAAGTCAAACTAGTTGCTGATCTGAAAAATGACCTCCAATCTATTGTTAAATAGGGCAAGAATTGGCTTGTTAATGTTAATTCCTCCAAAACCAAACTGCTCTCTTTTAATCATCTTAAAGAACCCGTTTTGCTTTCCATCAGGAGAATGAATCATTGTGCCTTCTCAGACTGTTTTCCACTGACATGAAATGGAAAGATTATATTGAATCAATTGCTGAGGTCTGTAGATAGGAAATTTGGTTCACTGTGTCATTCTAGACAATTTTTTTTGCTAGAGTCTATCTAACATATTTATAAATCTACCATTTGTCCATGCTTTAAATAATGCTGCCATATCTAGGCTCGTGCTCCTGATATATATTTAGAGATTCTTGATAAAATCAAAAGAATCTGCAATCTTATTGGTCAGCTTCAGTCCCTTTTCCACAGCCATAATGTAGCTTCTTTGTGTCTTTTCCAGAAATACTTTCATGGTAATTGTTCTGTTAACCACAGTATTAGATTGATGGCAAGGTTTCATCTATTTACAGTTGAAATTGCTAGATGTAACCGCTAACAGTTTCTTCTTGCTTATTCTTATCTTTTGTCTTCTTAATTCTTCTTCTTTTATTGTCTTTTCTCCTTAATAGCAGTTTTTTCTCTTTTTCTCTAACACTGAATAACTTCTTGCATCCTAGTGCCTTTATTAGCTTGCTTGGGGTGAAATGATTAAAATCCATTTTAATCATTTTTTTCATTTATTTCAATTTATTTATGCATTTTTTCATTTATTTCAATCACGTGAATATTTTTAAAGAAGCAAAGCTGAAAACAATCTTTCAAGCTCAGAATGTGAATTAAAAATTTGTCTTCTCCTTTGAGATGTAGTTACCTAAAATGAAGGTGATAACAATTTTCATAAATAATTTTTAAATAAATTTATATTTGTTTTTCATCCTTTCTTGTCGAATTTAATTACTTTCTGACTATCCTCATAATATACACTAATATCCTTAATTTGTTTACTATTTTAGTCAATGTATTCCTGAAGTGCATACCTGATCCCATCATCTTTTCATAAAATTCCTTATCTACACCACCACACTCTCTTTTATAAGCACATTTGATAATATGTAAGGCCTCCCCAAAACTTTTTTGCTAAAACAGGTTTCAAAAATATGCCACAGGTGTTTATATACAAAGTTGAGATACTTATTTCTGAATATATCATAGACTGCAAGGACTTGTGCATAACCTAAGTCTAAAGTATTTTAATATGAAATCTGATTAAAACGTATAGGGATTGGTGCTATAAAAAGAAAAGTGCCACACATATTAATTCAGCATTTAATCTCCTTCAAATAGTTCCCTTCAGAAGTCAAACACTTCATGCAGTTTTGTTTCCATTGATAGAAGCATTCCTGGAACCCCCTTTTTGGGATAGAGAGCAGCTGCCTTATCGCATTCTCTTGGATTTCTTCAACATCTTGAAATCTTGTTCCTTTCAATCAGGATTTGATTTTTGAAAAGATGTGAGGATATATGGTGGTTGTCAGGCCTGGGGAATGTTGTGTGTGACCAAAAATTGCTGCACAACCCATGGTTACTGATGGAAGCTTTATATTGAGGTGAGATGGCCACATTCTACACACTTTCCTTCTGTGCACTGCTATAAATGACAGAAATGAACAAGAACATCATAACTTAGTTTGTATCAACAGCAGACTTCAAGGTCAATCTGTTCTAAGCAGCTTCCTTCTGTGCTCCATTAGCACAGCAACAGTTCCAAGCACTATTTGTTCAGACCTTGTATTGAATGAAATTATAACACAAGAATACAGACAACAATGTGTTATTTTAAATCTTCTGAAGATTATGGACAAGGTAAAAATAATATTAGCCATTTCCTGACAAGGAAACATTTGGCATTCATTGACTGAGCAGCCAATGCTTTTTTCAGCTGAAATTTATAAAATCTTTTAAAAGAATTTTTCAGGAAAATAGGTAGTAGCTGTTATTGCCCTTTCCAGTATTGATGGGGTTTTCATTCCTAACCTTTTATTTGAGGTTGTGTGGAATGTCATCATCCTGATAACATCATTATTTTCTCTTGAAGTTACATGTGATATCCAATTTAGTTGTTGCTGCCGTTGTGATGTGATTTCTGTTATTTGGTACCATTCTCTGTTTGTGAATCTGTTGCGCCAGACCACACTGCTTAAAGAAGGATGATATTTGCCAAGACCCTTAGGCTTCACTCACTCAAAGGAAGCATTATTAATTTTGATTACTTTTTTCTTTCATTTCTTTTGCTTCTTTTTTAATCATGATGCTCAGGTCACTTTATTTTCTGACATTTAAAGCAGTGTGGATGTAAAAATAAATCTAGACTCAAACAAGACTTGAATTTACATCCCATATCTTGCAACTGATTTGGATATGAGAGGTTAATGTCATGGTAAAGTCAAATCTATAATCATGGAGTGACTTTTGATTTTTAGTAATTCCTTTTCATGTTTCTTAACCTTTTGAGCCTTGTGTTCCTGAACAATTTTAACCCTTCTGTCTGAATTCCTGAATCAAAATTCACAAATAATTGGTATGTAATGTTGCATGGTATAGTTACAAGTGTTTACCGACTGTTCAAACAGTAGCTGGGCATTACGTCATTTTTCTCTACCACCAGTAAAATGGTGGTCAGGGCTCAAAGGGTTAAATAACTAGAAGATAGTAATGTTTAAGTGTTGAAATAAAAAGCAGCAATAAAAGTTAAAGAAAAACAAGTCAAAAGCAATACTAAAAATAGTTCCTTGAAAAAAATTCAAATAATTAAAAAAAACTATTATGTCTGCTACTACTTGTTTTTTTTTGTTTTATTTTTTTAATCATTTCATCCCAATCAAGGTAATAAAGCCACTAAGATGTAAGGAGTTACTGATTGTTATAGAATATGAGAAAAATATACTAAAAGGAGAGAAAACCATAAAAGAACAAAAATTAAGATAACAGAAGATAATGATTGACATTGTATTTAAATTTTTGAAGATCAAAATTGGCAGGGAAGTAAGTAGCCAGAAGAGTGTTCCACAAGCAGGAAGTGTGAGAAAAGAAACTGTTAGCATAGAACTTATGGTTACATCTAGGAATTTCAACTGTAAAATAATGAGACCTTGCCACCAATCTAGTACTGCACTTAAATTCATAAAGTCTAGATACCATAGAGCAAATTCCATCAGAACAATTACCATGAAGGTATTTATAGAAAAGGCACAGGGAAGCTATGTTATGATGGTGGGAAAGTGACTGAAATCAAGATACCAGGTCAGGAGCAATAACATTGCAGATTCTTCTTTGATTTATATATGCAGCAGTATTCAAAATTGTATAGCAATTCATTCAATATAAGAGTTCCACTTCATATTAGCAGAAAACATTACAGTATTTACATTAGTCGGACTATTGTCCTCATCTTTGTCGCCATATTTGTCACAATGTTTCAGACGTTGTATGCTCCAGCCTTCTTCAGGTGGTTGGAATTTCGAACTGAACCCTTTATTTCGATCACTGGGGTAGACTGTTCTAGTTCCACGTGCCATGTTTGATGGATGTCAGTTATCTCCTGCTAATTTTCCCTCTGAAAGTTCTCCACTGCCTTCTTTGGGTCTGTCACTGGATTTAACCAACGCCTTTATCCACTGTGCCATGTGTTCTTGAGGACATCTGGGTATGAACTTCTGAGTATTATAAACCTAATGTTTTCAGCATCATTTTTACCAGTGCTCATATTGCAATTTTGCTGTTATCATGGCATGTCTTTACCAGAGTTCATATTGCAACTTTGTTATCATTGCTTTTCTCTGGCACTCCTTCTTACTGGTTCCCATATTGTATTTATTTCTATGCTTGGTCGGCTCAGGAGATTTTTGTGGCCTAGCATATGTGCTGATTCCTTAAGTTTACGAATGAACCACCTGAAGAAGGCCGGAGCGTACAACGGCCGAAACGTTGTGACAAATATGGCGACAAAGATGAGGACAATATTCCGACTAATGTAAATACTGTACATAATACCTCATCTCAGAAATATAGACAGACTCAGAAAACATTAGTCCGAGAAAATGTAATGAGTTACTCTCCTAGAGGTTAGCATCAGCCATGTTCATGGAAGGTAAAAAGGGTTCTTTCAGATTATTAAAAGAGATCGGTTTCGTTTTAGATGCATTAAAATTAACATTAAATTGCCCCATTTAACAACAGATTGTAGGCTATTTTTGAGATCATCTGCCAGAAGATGATGCATCCGATTCCATGTTAATTAAATATAATACAATGCATGCATGATAAAAGCTGGCAAATGTGGATCCATACAAAAAATAGGAATTAATTTAAAAAGACTATGATCTAGTAAAAAACAAAAGTGGGAAGATTTAGATGAAGTTGTCCAGTTTTTTACATGATGGATGTGTTCTTGTATAACTAATTAAATCAGTACTGGAAGAGCGCACAATTCTGCAAATAAGGTGCCTGAATAGGTCTTGGTTGATAGAATAGAAAGGATTCTGCATGTAAAACCCTCAGTGGTGTTCCTTTTCCTCCTAGACTATCCTTGCTTCTGTGGTTTGAACAGTATTCAGTCAGATACATTCCTAACTGACCTGTTCACCAGCCAAGTTTTCTAATTGGTAGGAAAAATATTGCAGGTCTTCAGGATGACCTCTTAATGACTTGAACAGACCATCAATGAATCTGCTCTTAGGGTTTTTGTCCTGTTTAGCTATAGGTTCTTCATTAGCGGAATTTTCTAAGTCATTATCCATGAAAGACAAGATCTGAGAACACAGAATGCAAGTTCAAATCTCATGAGAAACTATTTTTATTTTTTATTTCAGTTTCACTCACTTGGGGTCAACGAGGCTCTAATAAAACAAAACAAACAGAAAGGGGAAGAAACGCTACTTACAAATCTAAATTGAAAATACTCGGAATTCAAGTCATTTAAAACTGAAGATTAGAATATATGCCAAATTAATTTATGGAATAATTACAATATTTTTATCACATAACTTTCAAATGCATAACTACAGTTCTCAAATGGTAGCCTATTTCTGTACAATTTGCTTCACTGTTACTCAATATCTGTAATTATGAAATACCAAAGAGAACAAATTATTCTAATAATGAAAACGTCCTCATTGATTAATGCTGTGTAATCAGTCTGTTTATGAATTATGTACGAAGTAAGTAAAGTATACTAAGAAAAATTTCTTTTGTTTTTGCTTGGAATCAGTTCTGTTTATCAGTGATTTACAGAAATAAGAACCAGTTTAAACTTTCAGTTTTGTGGCTTCTATTCTAAAGCATTGTCACAACATTCTGCCTTGTGATTGTCTCTTTTTTTCTGTAATTAAATAAACCAATCCTACCTTCAGTTCTGCAGTCTGTCTGGAATTTTATCTTTTGTAAAGTGCACTATTTGTTAAATTCCTGTTTATTTTTTATGCTTAATCATTCATTCAATTTCTTATACAATTGTTTACCAAATACAAAAAATACTGAAGAGCCACTCAATGTAGAGTGTTATTGACTGAGATTGTCGTAAGGGTATACAAGGAGGAAGGTATATACTATAGGTAGGCTAGATAATAGTTGACCATGATTAAAGCAATCAGGGAAACATTCTTTTGGATATCTGTTCAAGAAAGTTACATTTCTTGGGAAAAAGATGTTTGAGTAGAAATTCCTCTTTACAAATGGAATACAATGGGAATGAGGATGAATCAGTTTTGTGTACATGTCATGGCAAGTTGTAGCCATGAAGGTCTGAAGTGGTGAAACTGAGGAATCTTTGCCATGAAAATAGTGATCAACTAGTGACCAAGTAGCAACATTTCCCAACCACTCCCTGTTCTGATATCCATCCACACAAACTTGTTAGGTAGCTTACTTGCCATTTCCATCTTGTAGCAAAAATAAAATGCAGACAAATCTGCTTACTACTACTGATAACAGCATCTGCTCTCATGTCAGAGAGATGACATTTAGTGTACTGTATTGGCAGAAAGAAAAAAATGTCTGCCCTGCCAGAACAAAGCTTGTGCAAACCCCAGGAAAACTGGTTATGAAGAAAGAAAGTGTCTAACAGCTTTCCTGTGAAATTGTCTTGATGTTGAGCTGAGTGCAAATTATTCCTTTTGCTAACCAACTGCTCAAGTTTTAGGCTCCATAAAATCAGGCACATTTTCTGAGAAGATGCAGACTGGCAATGCCTTGTGTTGACTTTATAGTATCATTGCCTTGTGTTACCCATTGTTGTTTGAAATTCATTTGTACTTGTTTCTGATCTACTGTTCAGCTCCTTTAATGTTTGATTCTGGTGGTGCTGATTTTTCAATCCCTCTTTATTGGCAGATACTCTACCAATAAGAAAATTCTTCAGTTATGTCTTGTGAATGTTAAATTCTCCAAGCAATTTTTCCTCATTGTGTGTTTCTTAAATTTCAACTTTTTCTTCTTGATTGTAAATACAAGTATCCTTTTTGATACACATGTTACTTAAAACTTCCTCATTGTGCACATGCTCTATGATATTCTCATCATCATTCTGTAGAACCACATCTCTATTGCCTCAAGTCTTCTCTTCATAACTTCTCTTTTCTTTGTTTCAAACAATGTTCTTGTTTCTTAATACTTTTTTTAGCTATTTGTGTAATGTTTTCAAAAGCTTTTGCAATGAAATTCATGTTAAGATTTCTAGTGTTTTTCTCTATGTTGAGTAAATTGTTATTGACTAAACCTCATCAAGCATAAGGCCAGTTTAGTGAAACATTCCATGAGGAGTTAAATTATTAATCTCAATTTACAAGACACTTTTGCTTAGTAAACTGGTCTTTGGCTAGCAGACAAAATGGTTACCACAAAAGAGATATAAGGACGCATTTAAAATTGTGAAATCAGTTAATGATAAGAGGTAAGAGATGCTGTTGACATAAGGCATTTTGGATAACATCTCTATCTAAAGCAAACTGCAGGAGAAAGTAGTCAACACTGCCAAAACCAGAGTTCCCCTGGTTGCCAAACCTTCTCCTGCAGCTGCGCTAGAAAAACTTATTTTATGTGGATCTTACTAGTTACCAGTGGACCTGCAACAAATATGGAATCATTCTCATAAAGCCACCAAAAACAGGTGTCATAATTTTTCTTTCAGATCATGTTTGATGTAGTTGGCTATTTTGATGTACGTATTTTCAGAAACTAAAAGCAGAGATAACTTGGCTATGATTTCATGGAAAAATGTTTTGTCCTTTTACACAATTCTTTTAAAGATCATTGAATAAGTCAATTCATGAGTTAGAAAAAAAAAAGAAAAACAAACTTAGAATTGCAGAATTTTAAAGCAACCAAAAGAACACAAATTAAAACAAAATTATCACATCTCCAAAGAGATATTGATAAAACCCGAAATAATAACCATTTGTTTTTTATGACTGAATGAAATGGTTCTACAACTGAAAGAAAGTTCTCTACAGGTGATCCATTTAAAATCAATGTTGTGAAATGAATTTTATGAGAATAGGAATATAAATTCCACATATTTTCAATTTAAGTTCAAATGATAAAAGAAATTTATATGGTTGAGTAAAGGTACATAAAAAGAAATAAAGAAAAGAATTATCTTTTACACTTTTTCATAGAAGCTTTTCTATGAGCAAATTTGCATATGTCTAATGGAGAAAAAATAACACATCTTAATTTTTAAGAACTCGATAAGATATTTTTTGTAAAAATGATTCCTATTTTTTCTTTTTGCCTTACTTTGAAATGTCTCAACAGATTTTCTATGCAATGAAATTAATGTGAGATTTATGATGAGGAAAGAAATTTGTGGTTGTAAAGTTAAATAGATTATGAAGCAGATTATCAATTGTTATGTATACTGTATTTATGTAAATCAATAAATATGGATAAGAATCTGTTGTCTATCCAGAAATGATCCAACCATTTAATATAAACAAAATATTGCTTACCTTAAGCAATGGTATCTTTATCCTTTCCTGTGTTCTCACTTTGGGACCTCATATATTTATTCTTTCCATTTTACAAAACAGCCTTTAATGATAATGTTAAAATTAGCTGTTTCCATAAAGAAAACATATAATATTAATTAATTTTCCATGATATCAAACTTCTTGAGTCCAAGTGTTTTTTCTATTACTGATTGATTAGAGTTTCCTTCAAAACTTTTTGGTAATGTGGATTGTTATTAGTTGCCATGTCCTATTCTCTTTACTCTTGTTCACAGTCTTAACTCGCCATCCATTCAATAGTGAATTTGCCTTTTGAAAAGTCAAAAGTCATGAGGAGTTAAATCAGTACTTGCACAATGAACTTGGATGATATGATACTTTGCCAAATATCCCTGCACAAGATGTAAAGAATTGACAGTTCATAGATTCAAAATGGTTTCTGGACAGTTTCTGGAATATCTAGATCATCTCATTCTCATGCTGTCAATTTCCTATAATTGCAGCACACATGCATTTAGTATTTTTGGTTTACTTCTTCCAGAAGGCGAACCCATTTCAGTTGGATACCTGGTCAAGTTTGAAGCATCAATATAAAATTTTTACTTTGTCTCCACAAATTGAAGAAGTTTTTAAGAACATAGGAATTATGTTGAAACTGATGCTAACAATCAGAAAAAGACAGCTGAAATTTTTTGTACACCTAGTGAAGAAAGAAGGCTTGGAGAATTTAGCACTCACAGGACATAGTGATAGCATAATAAGCAGTGTGAAACGGCGAGTGAATGGCTTGCAGAACAAATATAAGAAGGATAGTAAAGGAGCAAGCGTTACTTTGACCAACAAAAGATAGAAAGTTGTGGAGAGCCGTGATTGCTCATGTCTTAAAAGGATATGGCACATGAAAATACTGAAAGAATTAAATCATCCTCCAAATCATTAGAATAGTTTCTGCAGACTAATGACCAAGTGATTCTTTATATATTAAGATCTGTTTAAATCAATTGCTAAGTGATATTTTTTACAATATTCAAGTGTCTCTTTCAGATTCTAACAATAAAAAGTATTCTTTTTGCTCCCATTTTCCTTAAAAAAAAATCATCATTGCCCACATATTTCATCCATGGCATTCTGAGCATCTTTCTGTAGAACATATTCTCTGTTGTCTTAAGTCTTATCTTCACCTGTGAGGAAATTGTTCAGCATTCCCTGCCACATAGAAGAATTGATATTAGATAGTTTTTTTTTTTGTCTCTAACAACATTTTCCTTTCTCTTAAAACAAATAAGTTTATTTTCTGGAAGGCATCTTTTAATTTTCCATTGTGTTTTCAGATTTATGTGTTATATTTTCTATTGTCTGTTACGACACTGGCCACATATTTAACACTAAATTAATTAATAATTAACATAATTAAGACTAAAGCAATGTTTATGTTGGTGTGATTGTACATGGAATAGAAAGGATGCTGGAATTAATTTTTTTTAGATATCTGTTTAAGCTCTCATGCAAATTTAATTTATTTTTTTTTGGTTTATATTTTGATCAATTTTGTTATTAAGTATCCCATATTGTGATAATAAAAGATCTGCCAAGAAAGGTTCAAATCTTGTAAGAATCTGAACACAAATTTACTGTGGATGATGTAGCAATTAAAGCACTTTCTATACATTTTTAGTTCAGTGTATTGCTTTTTCTTTTAATTAGAGCGGCATTTTTTAAGCCTAAATTATGGTCATGCTCATTACACTGAGCAAGTTGTTTTGTAAAAGATCCCTTTTGTGTTCATATAATCTTTATTTTAAATTCCTTGAGGTTTCTCCTGTGAATTACTTGTGGCAACTATTACAGGTGATAGAATAAATTCCTCCAAGTTTTAGCTTATTATTTTGTTTTGTATTAAATCTGTTATTTTTTTAGTTAATTTTACATTAAGCTTTTATAAATTCTTTTCAATTGTAGTTGTGATAGGGTTGATGGGCGGAAATTTTGGCTAGACAAAAGACAACAGCAATAAAAGCAAAAATTATAGAAAGCTGAATGATATTCACTCGGTGATGCATCTTAATAGATTGAATGATAAAAATTGAATAATTTAATGCTCAATCTATCTCTGTCATCACCATTTCTTCATGTAGAATTTTAACTGGCATTTGCTGTACTTGTTCCCCCTATATATATATATATATATATATATATATATATATATATATATATATAAATAAAATAGTGGAGGATACTCTGTATTTGAAATAGATAACTCATTTTTATTTATTAAAAAATGTGTATAATGTTTATTGATTCCTGCATTTCCCTTTGCCATTTAACTATTAAGAATGGTCAATTTTTTCCTTACTATAATAACATTTGAAATAATAAAAATGTTGGATTAAAAATAAATCCATTAAATCTTTATATATATATATATATATATATATATAAGTAGGATAAAAATGTACATACACAAATACTTGCATGTACATAAGTATATTTATTCCTCAGGTGTTATAAATACAGTGCTCATTATTATGAAACAGAGCTATAAGTATATATTAGTGAATATACATAATATCCAACAGGATATCTTCAGGCATGGAAATTCTACCTAAAGATTGCATCAACTGCATGTAACTCCAAGTCGTGTTATCAACATTGGGTATTATGTATTCATTAATATATATATATATATATATATATATATATATATATACATACACATTTGTGTATTTAGGCAACAATTCTTCTTTAATGCACATTTCATTGAAAATGACAGACAAGGTGCTTTTATTTAGCTTTTTATATAATTTCTCATGCAATCTAATAATTTTTTTTCTTTTTGGATGATATAAAAACTGTCTGAATGTTCTTTTTATCTGAGTGCTTTCGGCTATACATTTAGCCATTATATTTTAACTGTTAAAATGTATGTATGTTTTATAAAATGTTTTCATTTTTCAATACACAGTCAAGATATTATGTCCATGTTCAAAGTTAATATTATTAAGTGTTGGTTTGTTGGACAAAAATTCCTTGCATAAATCGTTAAACATTTTCCTAAAGATAGTAAATTCAGTACTATTTTCAATAAAAAATACCTTAAAATTAAGTTACAGCTGTACTGAAAACTTAGAGAAAATTATTAAGAAACACAGTATCTTGAATAAACATTTAAGCCAAAACCAAAGAAATTTAGACTGTATAAAAATAAAAAGAGATGAAGATAAACAAATCTTATGTAACTGCAGAAATCATAATAACTGTCCTCTAAAAAATAAATGTTGCATGGTATCATTAGTATACCAATGCAATATCTCATCTATTGAGAATCCTGACAACCTAAAAGTCTACGTAGGATGTACAAGACATGAGTTCAAAAAATGCTTTAACCAACATCAAAGTTCTTTTAGAATAAATAAATACCAAAATCAGACGTCATATCAAAATATTTCTGGCACTTAAAAGAAACCAATAAAACAACTACTTTGTTATTCAATTCCACAAACATATGTGAAAACACAATTTGACTCAAATTATACAATTCAAATGCTGTGAATCATTTTATCCTGAATTATTGAATGTCAATTGCTGGACATAGTGACTGTTGTCATGGGAGAAAGGCCCGTGCTGACCTCTACCAGGTCATCACATCATAAACTCTCAATCACATTTCTTCAGCTTTGTCTGTTTTTCTCCTCTACTGCATATCCTATATTCATTGGGCACAAGTCAATGAAACCTTTGCTTCATCTGTTACCATTCCAACATGCTCCCACTTGAATTCATTTTCCTCATTTTATCACATCTCTATATGTTAGCTTTCATCCATACTGACTGGTTTCTGTCAATACATATTCCTTTGAAATTTGCAACACTATGAATTCTCTTTTCTCCTTAGCAAACAATTTTAATATTTTTATGTTTCACACCTGTATATTTGTTCTCGTACCAATCATTCGTTATACATTGTTTTATTTGCAAGGTGCATTTTAGTGTTGCTCTCTCTCCTTTATAGTTTAAAATTTACTATATTTTTGGGGACAGTGCTGAGTTTTGGAAATAGTGGTTGTAGATATAGACAGTGTGGACATAGCACTCAACCCTGCATAGTGATTGCCAGTTTCATGCCTCAAGGTATCTTCAGACCATGTATCTGAATATTGCTTGAGTGTGAAACAGATGATTACTATACAGCATTGATTCCTATGCCCCTCCACACACACACTTTCTCTCTCTCTCTCTCTCTCTATATATATATATATATATGGTTCCTCACCCCAAAACAGGTGCAAAATTTCATGTAAACATAGATCCAGAAATCCTTCACTTTTGAGTTATTAAGTTTAAAGGAAGTTTATGGTAGATGGCACTGTGTTGCCATTTAGTCTAAGTTATATTTGTCATTCAAAAAACATTTGTGGCTGGTCTGTCTTCAACGTTTAATGTGTATACCCATGAGTTAACTGAGAAGTGTTCTGTTTAACAATGGCAGGAAATGGCAGATATGATTTTTACACACAGCAACACAAATGATAATGGACACATGGCTGTATCAGATTTGTGTTTCCAAACCAAAGACAGCAAAGTTATCCAACCTTTGCTACTGTTTTTATTGTCACATGACTGAGTCAGGATTCATGGCACCAGAAGCTATGGATCAAGGAAAACCGAGATATGCTTGTACACCTGACCACAAAGAACACATTCTACAGCCTGACTGAGATGATCTAGATATCAGCACATGTCAAGTATCCCTAGCATGCCGTACATCTCATAATACCCAATGCAGCTCCTATATCTGTATCATTTGCAACATGTGCAGGGTCTTCGCCCTTCACTGCAGGAAAACATTTGCTAATGGTTTATTGCACAAACTACCAATCCATTGTTTGTCTCTTTACTCTTTACATTTTACCTTGTTTTGGAATCAGAAAACCACCCCTAAAGTTTGTAAACATATTTTGGGATTGTATCTTGGACCCTATATTGAACAGCGTCTACTGAAAACTTTAAACTTAAAAACTCAAAAACAAAGAATTTGTGGAAATATGTTTATATGGACTTTTGTCTTTGTTTGGTATGAGGAACCTACTCACAAAGTTTGTAAAAATTTTTTTTGATACACTCTGTGTATATATATATATATATATATATATATATATATATATATATATATATGTGTGTGTGTGTCTATATCTAAAAAACACTATCGAGAGAGAAATAGCGATAAAGATAGATACACACACAAGTTTGATAAAGATCAACAAATATATCCTTTGTGAAGAATTCTTCTACTGTGTCCCATCAGGATATGGAGGATCATATCCCCTGTGGCCCAGCTTTTCTCCTTTCACTAAGGCTCCCATCTCCCACCAGTTCACTCAAGCTTGTCAAGCAGGTGGCTTGCTGCATTCCCCTATCTCTCTTGCTTTCAATATCCCCTGTGAAGGTTAAGCTTTCCAAGCCTTCTTTTCTCATTATGTGTTCGAGAAATGTCAGCCCGCACTTGAGGAACTTTCATTGATCTTTAACTATACCTGGATAAAGGAAACATTGCTGCCCAAATACACACACACACACACACACACACACACACACACACATACATATATATTTTAATAATATTTTTATTTAAAAATATTTTACATTGCAACACAGAAATTTCTATGTTTTGGGATTTTAAAATTTTTCTCTTGTCACCAGGCAATGTTAGGTAACTTTTGTTGAAAAAGATTTACTTTTGAAAACAGAAAACAATTTGGTGGCATGTTAAAGAATTAAAAAGGAGGGGAGGTCAAGATTTCAAAATATTATGAGCATGTCATTGTTGACCAATCAAAATACAGGTCAGAGCTAAAGCGGGAGAAGTTAAAAATGTAGTTTAGAGTTGTGGTGGGAGTATTCATAAATGTCTATATGAGCTGTCTTTCTCTTTATTTGTATATATATATATATATATATATATATATATATATATATATATATATAACTTTAATTAAAAGACAAAACAATTTACCAAGACAAAAATATTTAGAAATTACTTTAATCACCAGATAATCCACAGTAAGTTTGGATCTAGGTTTTTCATATGTTACACAATTTTTGACACGTCTTCTATCATCACAATCTGGGATATTTAATAACAAAAGTGATGGAAACAAAATTGAAAAATAAATATCTGCTAGATTATATATATTATTATATTATATAAAGTTATTGGCGCCTATTATGAAAATGAATGCACACTTTGTGATTTTTTTTTGTCAACATAATTGACCAGTTGATAGTGCAATTGGAAATGACGTAACATTGTTGTGGAGGGCTTCAATTCCTACGTGCAATGACAAATTGTGGTGTCTGGATTTTGGGCCACATTCTTGTGCATTGTAGCAATGTTTTCAACTGAACAACAGAAACAAGCATGCATTAGCATTTACACATCTGTCACGGACCCAGTTTGTTTGAATTTACAAACAATTTTTTCAACTGCACTTTTGAAACTTTAACATGTTGTTTGATTGTTAATCTTTCCATGGTTGAAATTTCCAAAGACTTAAGTTATTAAATCTAAAAGAAAAAGAAAAAAAACCATTAGACATTTGAACTTAATTCACATTTAAAATTAGTTCAAGTTATTGGAACACCCTTTATATATATACACACACACACACACACACATATACACACACAGAGTAATTCCTTATAATAAGACAGTATGTATGTATGTATGGAGAAGGAATATGCATACACACACTCGAAAAAATACCCATGCACACACAATACACAAAAATGGAAGACACAAGGGCCATAAAAAGATAAAATCAAAGACATCCTTCCTTCACTCTTTCTCAAACTAAAATCTTAATTGTTTTCTTACCCCTTAAGCAGAAGGACACTTTTGCCAAAAATGCAATGGTTAAACATCAAAAAACATAAGGAAAATTAATTCCTTTTAATAATATGTCCACTCTTCCCTTGATGAAAGTTGTGAGACCAGAAAAGCATATAGCAAAAATATGTAAAATGATGTATAATATATATTTTAAAAAAATTCAAATCATAACCAAAAACATTTGTGGTTTCTATTTTCTTTTTAATATATATGAAAACTAAGTTCTGTGAAAACTACACAAATCAGGCAAATATACAACCACCAAAATTAAATTACCCCCCCTAGAATATAAAGTATTGTGTAAGGTTGTTTGTACTACATTCTGTAATGAGATGTGACATTTGTGCTACAATAAAACTAATGCATTCTTTTGCTGCAAAAATTTAATTTGTAAACAAACCAATCAAAATGTTTTGATATTTCTCTATGTATAAAGCAGGAAATATTCTCTGAAAATGTTCAGCTCTTCATGTATCGGTCACCAAAAAATAGTTCCTTGAACATAGAGAAAAGCATTCATATAAGAAAGTATGAATCACATAAAAATCTTATAAATGTTATGAATATAATATATATTAACTATATATATATATATATATATATATATATATATATCTAATATAATAACATGTTTTGAAAAAATCCATAAAAAATAGAAATAGAAACACAACAATTTATATTTTTTTCTGTTTGTTTATTATATAAATTCACAACATTTCGGCTGGTTAGTTTTTGTTTTCATCAGGGTGTCTAGCCACTTAGCTCACCATTCCCAGAGGGGTACTGGTGGGAGTGCAACCAGCACCAGCAACTCAACTCTAAAGCTATTAGTACTGGATTACAGGTTACCAGTAGCAGATTTTGTGAGCTGATCTGGACAATAACTCGATGAAGACAATAACTCACATTTAAATAGTGTAAATAGTATTAAAGTATCTGATAGAGGGTATTAAATGGTTACCTTTGTAACAATAAACTATCCTACCTATAAATAAAAGGCTTATAGTCATGTCATGTTAAAACATTGGTTCCTATACAATCAACAAAGTTAAGCAACATCAAGTCTGTTCATTACCTAGCTGGGTGACCATTGCGGAATATCAGATACTGTGATCTTGGATATATTGGTGGTGTAATGGATGATGGTTCAGAATTGGTTAATGGAGAGCTGAGGTTTAATTCCTGTTGGGTTCATTATATTTACTTACATGCAAATACATATGGGAATGATACAGTTTCACGTCTTCTCCCCCCAGCTATAGGCTAATTAGTACTTGTATTATTAGACCATTATTATCTCTCAAAAAACAATTCTTACAAATCTAAAAATATTTTCTGGCTTTAAATAACCTGCAAAGTGTTGATAATTCATGTAATGAATAAAGCATTCTTGTAATTTTCTGTAGCCAATAGAACACAATTTCAGCACAAAATTTCTTTTGTCTAATTTTTGGCAGCTGATTATAGAACTAATCTTAGAAAGTACTTCTGTTTACCTCTTCTTCATATGTCCAAGAAAATGTAAAATCTGCAAGCCATTGTCTCATATATCTAATATATATATATATATATATATATATATATATATATATATATATATATATAGTGCACATGGCATGTTGCACTTGTAATGTGCAATGGTTTTGACATCTAACATAGCTTTGTGTTTGTAAAGTGCAGTGTTGGGAATCTACTGGAAATCAATTCCTCTGTAGAACTTCCGACCAATCTTGGAGTGCATGTCTACTATAGAATATAGAATGCTGCCATTTTTACAAAAATGAGAAAAGTAAATCCCTCACCTTTTCTCGAATGTTTTCCACAATATTGAATGAATGAAATCTACAAGAGGATTTGCATGGCCACCTGTTAATCTTGTGGCACTGTGTCTTTGAGAGACACCAAAGTCAGTTGGAAGGCTGGCAAAGTTTTGGAAATAATCTCATAATGGACAAAAAAAAAAAAATTTTGGTTAAGCAAGAAGTCTACAGATGGATGAAGATAGAAAAGTGATTTATTGTTGTTTTTAGTTTTAGTTTTTATTTTATACTTGATGGAAGATTAAATGCTTTTGGATGGAAGTCTTTCTGTATATTGTTATTTATAAGAAAACTTAAATGTATGTATTGACAATATCCTTATCTCTCTCAATTACTTCAGTCACATCAATGATGTAAAGTTCTTGTTTTGGTAAAATATTCTGGATTATAAAGATTTTTATACAGTAGAATATGAAAACGAAGACCAGTGTGTCAGATTAAGATTTTCATTTATCAGGTGTGTCATCTTGTTATAAATAAAATATAAGTAACCTATCTAATGAGCATGTGTAAATGAATGGCAGAACATGGACTGGGAGAGATAGTAAGAAGACAGACATTGCTTACAGGTAAAAAATAGGTAGTAAAGGTAGAGAGGGCCATGAACTCCCATATCCTGAAGGTACACAGCATCTTAAAGAAGAATAATAATTTATCAAATTCAGAGAAAAAAAAAATTGTTCCTAAAATGATGCATATTACTTTTTTATTGTTATATATTATGGAAACTGGGACATATTATTTAAAAACTGAGTGATTGATTAATTTGTTTGTTTAATGGCATATCAACTCCTTCATGGATGATTTAATGTCAAAGTTTAATGTTCTTGTGAGATTTCAAGTAATACAAATATGATATATGTTATTCTGATTTCACAATTTAGTACATGATAGATAATACTCAGCTTTTGTATATATACATGTTTGTGTGGACATGATTACGAAGTGGTGGTATTGTGTTCTTTGATGTATTTGTTTCATATTTCTAGCATTTCTCTATTATCAAACTCATCATCAGACTTCAAAATTGGTGTTCATTATAATCTATAAACAAAAATAAAATTATAAAAATTTCTCAGCCTGACAAAAAAGTGATATAAAATCTTATATTTGGACATTTCTTAAAATTTGGGAAAGTGAGAGGGCTAGGTCAAGAACTTTTGCAGCACCTACTCATATATAATGATCACAAAATCACCTACTCATATATAATGATCACAAAATCACCTACTCATATATAATGATCACATTATCACCTACTCATATATAATGATCACAAAATCTTTCCCTTCCCCATCTAATGTTTTCCAGGAAGATGAATTGGAAAAATTATATTAAGTCAGTTGCTAAGTCTGCTACTATAAATGATTTGTTTTAATTTGTTTAACAGCATATCAACCTATTATGGGTCATTTAATGTGAAAATTTAATGTTCTTGCAAGCTTTGAAGTAATAAAAATATGATATATGTTGTTCTGCTTTCACAATTGAATACATGGTAGATGATACTCAGCTTTTGTGCATATACATGTTTGTGTGGACATGATTATGAGAGGTGGTGATATGTGTGTTTTATGTTGGAGCTTTGTTGAAGTTATATTTTGGAATACAGTTTGATTTCTTTAAGAAATTGTAGAATATATAGACAAATGTCATGAAAGAGTTCTTTCATGTTGGTTGTTTGGTTTAAATGGATTTGGGTGAAGTCACTACTATTTGTTAGTTTGCACATATTGTTGATAATTTTTATATAAAAATTTATTGCTGGTATTTTTAGTATAAAAATGAATTTTTATACCTCTGTAGTGTTTGGTCTTTCACTATTTTCTCATAACTGGGACCCTAACATGTGCTACAACCCCAAATCAGGGTGGACCTGGAACAGCATCAATTAAGAGCTGGTTCCAGGCTCCCGAAAACCTCCACTTGCTTGATCAGAGGCCTTGCTGCTGGATATAGTTTATCATCATACCCAGGACTATTAAGAATCAGTGAAACATGGTGATGTTTTAAAGGCACTCCAACATGGAATTATGACTACTTCCATCCAGAAAATCTTAGAACTACTCGTACTTTTACACAATACAACTTTGTATAATTTTCTGTGTTCATTTTCTAACAACAATGATTGCCGCAGGGAGATTCTGCACCCTCTTAGTCACTCAGCAAAAACAGTATTAGAAAAAACTAACTTTTCCATAATTTTCTACATTTTTTTTGAGGTGCAACCGTCTGTCTCTCTATCTATCTGTATTTATATATGCAGATTTTTAATCTGGCATATTTTTATGATTCAGACATTATTTTTAGTGGATGCTCATATTTGAGTTGAACACCCCATTTTTTAAAAAAAATTTTTTATTTTCTTTATTGCCACTGCATTCAAGAATCTTCATAAATAAAATGGAGGATGCATTCTCAAGTTTTCTCAAATGTGCAGGCCAGTAAAAATGAAAAAGTGAAACATTGTTTAAAAAAAAGAGACCTTCTACTCAAATGCAGGTATCCACCATAAACATTATTTGAATAAAAAAAAAGTGTGTGTATATATATATATATATATATATATATATATATATATATATATATGCTACAGTTAAAAAGTTTGAAGCCACCACCAGAATTAGCATGGGATGAACTTGACAGAAGAGTGAAAAGAAACAAATGAAAAAGATTTCTTAAAGTCACTGGAAAAAGAATGGAATCAATTATAAAATTCATACTTTGAGAAACTTTTGCAAAAAATGATAAAAATTTGTGCTGTAATAATCAAGGTTAAAGGAGGATATTTTGATGAGAGCAAAATCTAATCATAAAATGTTTTTTTTTTCTTTTTGTCACAATAAAATTTCTAATAAAAATCATGTCTCACTTTTATTTAACCATGTACCATAATTTTCTTGTATTTAAATTACAAAAATACCAGGGGAAGCTTCAAACTTTTGAACTGTAGTGTGTATGTATATATATATATATGTATATATATCTACTCAACTCTCCCATCAAAATTCGATGTATGAGAGTCAAGCAGATCAGTTCCTATGAAACCGACAGCCCAACAACAGCACATGAGATCTGATTATAGTGGTGAAGGTTTCATGCAGGACCATCCACATTTTTTGAAGGGTCAAATACAGAGACCTGGTGCACTACATGCCACAAGGTCCCCAAACGACCCTCTGCAGGTTTTGAATTCAGAGTTGTCCCTCTCCTAGAACAGTTGCCATCCAAGGCTATAGAACCCAGTGTGTCCTGCTATTTACCCATAGCTGGAGGGAGAAAAAGAGGATTCACACCTTTCCCAAGGGTATTAGCACGTAAGTGAATGTAACTGGATTCGACTGGAATTTGAACTCAGCTCTCCGATTACTCAATCCAAGCCACTATCCATTACTCCACCATGCCTCCTCATATATATATATATATATATATATATATATATATATATATATATATATATATATATATATATATATATATATATATATATATATATATACACACACACACACACATTGTGTGTGTGTGCATATGTGTTTACACTATTTACATTGTTCAAACTGTTGTTCTTTTTTTATTGCCATATTTACAATGTTTTGGCTGTTGTATGCTCTGGCCTTCTTCATGTGTTATACTTTGGAATTTCAAACCAAACCTTTTGTTTAGTCCACAAAGGTAGATTGTTCTAATTCCACATCCCATGTCCTTGTTGGTTGGATGACTGAGTGGTCCAAAAAGTGATTTGTCCAAACAGTTCAATATCTGGCCACGGCATAGGGAACAGAAACACTGAGAGCTGCGTTACTAAAGGGAGTTAACTGAAATTGAGACACCCAAAAAAAGCATGGCATGTGAAATTAGAACAATGATTAAATAGAAGGTTTAATTTGAAATTCCAACGTATATCACCTGAAGAAGGCTGGAACATACAATGCCTGAAACATGAATATGGCAGTAAAGATGATGGCAACATTCCAAATGATGTAAATAGTATAAATAGTTATAATACCTCATCTCAGAAATATAGAAAGATGTGTGTGTATGTATTTATTGTATGCAACAAATATTTATCAAGATAATTTTTTTCAATAACTTTAACCCCTCAATTCCCAATTAAACACAATGGCCTAATTTATACATCTTCATCTATATGTGAGATAGATCAATTAGTCTGTAACCTCTTGATGACAAAAGCTTTTATTATACATAAGAAATATTTTTGATATAATCTCCTTGCTTGTCTGTAAAATTAATTTTGTGGTGAATATATAGGTACATCAATAAATTTGTAGCCTGATTATGGAAAAATAACTTCTTTTACATAACAA
The DNA here is from genome assembly GCA_903632075.3 of Acanthosepion pharaonis. Taxonomy (NCBI): domain Eukaryota; kingdom Metazoa; phylum Mollusca; class Cephalopoda; order Sepiida; family Sepiidae; genus Acanthosepion; species Acanthosepion pharaonis. The sequence goes on along the minus strand of CAHIKZ030005621.1, from coordinate 1,374,737 downwards.
ATATTTGTCAATATATTCTCTTTTAATGTTAATGCAATTAATTTCAGTGACGAGTATTGATAACTTAGATGAAACATTAAATAGTGAATATTTCTGAACAAAATTCAGGTAACATTTATATATCATGTGAGGGGCTTATTGATCACCTCTCATATATACTTGTGCATGAACATACACACACACATATATATATATATATATATATATATATATATATTGCATATATTTTGGCAGCCTGTTTTCATTGAGACATGAAACAATGCAACAATTCAACTCCAAGTTCAAAACCAGTATGTGGTCCAGGTGGGGTGTGTACTATACAAGTATTGCAAAGATTGTGGAACTGAAAATTAACAATGACATGGGCATGTGGATTATGAAGTCCAAAAAATATTAGGTTTGTGCTAATGTTTTCAGCAGTTTCTTAATAAAAAGTTTTCCTACTGCATATTCAGACTAGTTTTCAAAAAGAATATTATGGAATATGGAATATTTTGGCACACCTAATATGTTCCAAAATGCACAAAATATTCTAAAATCGCAGTGAACACAAGCAGTTAAAATGGGATCAATCAATTTAGTTTAAATTAAATCATTTTTTCATTTATTTATGGAGAAGCTATCATCTGGAGAAAATCTGCAATTTGTGCTAAAACATAAAAGCAAAGCTGTTAATCTTGCAATTAATAATTAAAGATATTAATCGGTTTGCAACAAGGATGAGATCTCTGTCAAAGAGATCCTTAATTGTCAGTTTTGCTAAGTGAAATTTCAAACCACATCATGAGCCTCATTAAATAATTGATCTGTATTTGTATAAATTTGATGATCAACACATCAGTTTTAATTTCTGGTAGTTAAGTCAGGCTTCATGAAAATGCTTTGAAACTACCAGAGAGATCACCAAAAACGATTTCTAAACAAATGACATATTTTGGCATTGTGCTAAACTCGATTACTTGTCAAACTCTGTGCCAAAGTATACAAGAAACCATCGTAATTGTAATGTGTCAAAATCAGTTCCAGTTTTTTTGGGTTTTTTTCTTACTGCAACTCAGGATATTTTTGGACTGGTGACTGCTAGAGTGGAAAAATAATTTTAGTGTTTCTAAATTTTTTGTTTTATTCTATATATTTGGTGAAGTTTTGCTTTAATTTTAATAAGAACATTTTGATATTGCTTATGTTGATTAAAGAAGATGAAAGATATTTAATATAAATATGTAATGTGCATTACCACAGCTTCAGTCATCCAAAACAGCAGTGACCAAAAAATGATAGTGTTCTTTAATACCATTAGATGATAATGATGGTTTCTAAATTATCATTATCATGTAATGATATTATGATAAAAAATGTTAATCGACACATTACTCTGGAATCTGTACTTGAACTGATCTTTATAAAGTATTGGTCATTGTATTCCAGCTGCATTACTTGTATACTCAATCTTGAATAAATTTAAATACTTTTATGCTACTGTAAATTGTATTTTCTGTCAGTATGCACACACACACACACACATATATATATTTTTGTAATGCCTGTTTGGAGGAGAGACTTTATAAGTCACAGATACAATAATAGTAATGCCTTTGAACAATACTGGGTCAGACACTGCTAATTCCCATATATATATTTTCCCTTTACCCATCATGTGATCTAATTATTTCAAGATGAAGTCAACTGTGCTTGCTATCTGGTGATCCATGTTCAAACTTCAAGTGTTGGCAGTGACACTTTATTCCTATATGACACCCCCACTTTGAGATGAATTCCTTTGGAGTCTATATTTCTTCAGCTTCAGTTCACTATTTAGAAATTCTGTTGCAGTTCTTTTTTTCTTACCATAAAACCTTGGTTCAACAATTTCTGATGGCATGGGTATGGCAAACATGTCATACAAAATTTCTATAGATACCTCTTTTCAGGCACTTTTTAAATCAGTGAATCTGCATTTTAACTGATTAAAGTGCCGCTTATGTTTCCACCTTGGTCTCTGTACTATGTATGTAATTTTTCTGATCTTTTTTTTTTATAACGCCATCTTCCCAGAATTCTTTTTGACATTGATATATTTTTAAAAATACCTTATCTCCAAGTTTGAAGTATTTATTTATATTGTTATTTCTTGATGCTCTCACCTTGTGTTCTGGTAATAATTTATTAAAAACGAACTTAATCTTCCTGGTGAACATCAACTCTGCAGGAAACTTCCCAGTCATGGTGTTACGGTTTGATGTTATTCCGAAAACACTCAGAAATTGTTGTAGCATTATTTCATCCAACTCTTCTCCCTCTGATTTTTTAGTGCCCTTTTAAACATATCAACAAACTGTTTTGCTTGTCTGTTTGATCTTGGGTAATAAGGGGCAGTTGTAATATGTTCTACTGCTAATGATTTACAAAAAATCTTAAATTCACTAGATGTGAATTTTGCTCTGTTGTCTGAAATGATAGTCAGGAACATCAAACCTTGCAAAAACTTGTGTAGGAAATTTATCATTAGTCAGTCTTCTATGTTTTAGTATTTCTGGCCATTTAGTGTAACTATTGACTACCACTAGATATTATGCTCCGTTTAACACTCATGCAAAGTCTATATGTATTCTGGACCATGGCATATCGATTTTCAGCTAAGGTTGAATTTTGATAGGCGGTGACTTCACTGCCACAGCACAACCTCTGCATGATTTCGCTAAATTTCCAATATCTTGATCCATTTTTGGCCAATAAGTATAACACCTCATTAAGGATTTCATTCTGAAACTCTTTTAGCATAAGTTTTTGCAACAATGCTAGTATCACAATTCTTTCTACATATCATAAGTACATTATTACATTATGAAAATGCATTATTTCCTGTAATATTTTTTCCTTTAAATCTTAATTGCTTCTTCATTTTCATTATAAGGCCATCTTTTTTGGACTTAATTCTATATGACTTAATTTTTTGGATGGTAAAAACTCCATTTTATAATTATAGTTCAATAGGATAATTCCCCAGTGCAGTCTATTTGCTATATATGGGGGAACACCCATTTTGATCCATATATGGACAATAATGGGCAATGGTCTGTCTATAGTATGAATGAGTGAAACTTTTTCATAGCAAATATGATGGCCAATGCTTCCTTTTCTATCTGGTTGTAACTTTTTTCAGCTGCAATTAATGTCCTTGAAGCATGAGCTATTGGTTTAGTTTTTCCGTCCTCATATTTGTGTAGTATCACCACTCCAATACCCGAATCACTTTCATCTGATGTAACCACAATCTTTAATTTAGTGTCAAAATCAGCTAGTGACAAATCCGACATTAAGACTTTCTTGATCTCTTTGAAAGCACTTTGACATTTATTTGACCAATTCTATTTCACATCTTTCTTTAGTAGGTTATTCAAGGGTGCTCTTAATTTGGGCATGTTTGGTGTATATATATATATATATATATATATATATGATATTAATTTGCAAACCCTAAAAATGATTGTAATTTTGTTTCTTTTGTTGCAATGGGCATGTCTTTTATTGCGCTCACCCTTGAAGGATCTAGTCATCTACTATTTTCATTGTTAATTTTTCCTAGATATTTAAGTCTGGACTTAAACAATTTGCATTTTCTTTTACTGATCTTAAAACCATATTCTTTAATTCTCTCAAATATTTTTTTTGCATCTTCTGTATGTTGCTTTCAAGTCTTACTTTTTATAAGTGCATCATCTAAATATGCTTGTGCACAATCCAAACCGGCAAGCATTGTATCCATTATCTGTTGGACTATGTTTGGTGCTACTTTTTATACCAAAAGAAAGTTTGTTAAATTTGTATAATTTTCTATGAGTGTTTACTGTTACTAGTTTTGCACACTCTTCATTTATTTGTAGATAAGCATCTGATGGGTCCAATTTAGAAAAAAATTTACCACTATTTGATTTGACAAAAATTTCTTCTGGACTTGCTAACAGGAAGTTACATTGTTTTAGACTTTCATTTAACCCCATTGAAAAATAAGCACATATACGGATTTTATTATTTCTTTTTTTAACATAAACTGTTGGTTATACCCATTTGGAATAGTCTATTTTTGAGATCATACCTAATTTTTCTAGTCTGTCTAATTCCATATTAATTGGTTTTACGTCTGCAAAAAGTACACTCCTTTTTGGTTTAAATGTTGGCATTACATTCTCTTTTAATTCAAATTTAGCTTTAGTTTTTGTGCATGTCCCTAGACCTTTTGAGAAAACTTCTGGAAAACTCTTTTTCAATTCATTCTTTAATTTTTCAGATGCCATATTAGCACTGGTGGTAACAATATTTATTTTGTTGCAAAAAGAATTAATTGGAAGGTCTCAAAGATCAAATAATGAAATCCAGTCTGTTCCAAATAAATTAGCAGTATTCTTTAATACAAACACCACCACTTTCTTGGTTTTTTCCAACAAAAGAAATGTCACAGGTGAATTCACCCAATGTCTTTCCTGAAACTCCATGTTCAACTTTAATAGAAGTCAATAAACTGGGTTTATCCATTTTTCTCCATATCTGTTCATTTATGATAGTGATATCAGACCCTGTATCCAGTTGTAATTTTATTTTTACATTATTAATTCCCACAAAAACAAATTTACTCTTTTCAGATGTTTCTGACTTAATTAAAACATGTTCGAAGTCTTGTTAATTTTCCTTTTATGCTTCTTATCTTTACTCCATGTATTTATCATCTTCACACATTTTATTTTTCCTCCATTTTTATATCTGCAACAAGTATGTTTGTGTCCTACCCTCCCACATTCATAGAATTTTTTGTTCTTGAAAAAATAATTTCTTTTGAAATGCTTACCTTCATAACCATGGCAAGTATTAGGTATTGAGTGGGCGGGGTATCATCTTTTCTTACTGTTCTGTCTACAGTCTTTTCTTTTACATAGTCAGATGCTATGTACTTGTGAAATGTCTCTTTCCTCAATCCTTGCAGTATTGAGTTTTAGATTTAAAATATTCTGAGCATTTTTCTTGAATTGATGCCTTTAATTCATCCATTTGTGAGCAGTAGTTTTCATAATCATTTTACTGGTTACTTGGAAGAAGTTCATAGTACAAGATTCCTTTCCATTCCCACCAGATGCACAGCATGACTATCTTAAGATGAAGACCTGCTTTTGCGATGACTAAAGTTGGCTCATGTCGCTTATTCCAGGATCTTTTTTACTGAAGATTTCTTATCACCCATCATAATTTGCTTCAAAAAAGGTGCATTTTCATTGCATTTATAGAGCAAATCACAAATGAAATGTGATCCAAAAGATTCTTTTCACTCAGATCATGTGGTACCCAAACATCAAATCAATTTGATTACCCAAGCTTCACTAAGTGTTCATGGTTAGTGGATTTTGATAAATTTAGTTTTTTGGACAGTTCATATATTGTGTCATATGGGTTATTCTCAATCAATGTCTTCATTTGGTTGTCATCTGTAGTAGAGGGTCTGTCTGAGTGTTTTTCATTAATAAGGCTACGATCACCAACTCTAAATTAACAGACCACTTCCATACAGTTCTGTCAGCTAAAGCACCTTCCCCATACACAGGACATATATTTTGTTGCTTGCGAGGCATTTTTGTGTCTAAAATCCACTGTGTATGCTGCCACTGCCACACAAAAACGAACATAGAGTAGTGTACTTCAAATTTAACTGCCATGTATGATGAGGAGTTAGGATCAGAGCTGGTGCAAGGGTCTTGTGGGACCTTCCAAATTTCTAAGGCAATATTCATAGAAATATAAATTTTATTGTAACCTAATTATGTACAATATTGGATATTCAAACTGGGTGAACAATTCAATTAAAAAAAATTAGAAAATGAATATCTAAATACAAATTAGAGACATGTCATAATAGAGGATTCCATTTTAAATAAATCAACAATGTTTTGCAGCAATTTTTAATATCAACTGGACAGTCTTCTTGTTAAAAAAATTGAAGAATTTTAACACATTCAACATTATGGATAAAAAATAGTGAATCTTGAATGGTGTTTTTTTCAAGACTTAGCATGAGCAAAACAAATTTGCAGATTTATACAAAAAAAAAATAGACCCTGGAATGACGTCAAAAGTTGTGAAAATCTTTTATCATTTAATAGTCAGTTGTGCTTCATTTAATATCTAACATGTGTAGATGTAGATTAAAAAAACAAATGTTGATATGGTAGTAAGTGTCACAATGCACTGCTTAGGGCACCCATACCGGCTTGTAAATTTGGGTGTGGGGTCAGATTAGTCCCCCCCGCCATGGTAAGGGCGATACATGATACATCTGTTTTGTAATGCCTGTTTGTAGAGGAGAGACTTTGTAAATCACAGATACAATAATAGTAATGCCTTCAAACAATACTCTGTCAGATGCCATTAATTCCTGTATATACATTTTTCCTTTATCCTTCAGGTGATCTAATTATTTCAAGATGAAGTCAACTGTGCTCGATCTCTCGCAATCCGTGTTCAAACCCAAATGTCGGCAATGACACGTTATTCCTATATAACAATTTGTCATTACAATTGATTTGCAAAAACAGAAATCCCACTATGCACCAACAAATTATTACCTTATTTTCTATGTACTATGTTCCTTCAGGACTTGGCAATTATGGCTCTCCACAATTTCTTGTCCTTTGTAGCTGTTAGTAAAATTTGTCTTTTTGTGTTATCTCTCCTAATCCCTGTTCTGCCAGCCATTTACACAAGCTCTCTAGGTAGGTTACTCTTATGGATATATATTCAAAAATATATATTCTCAATAATAGGTATCAGTTACCCATTTATTTTAATATTTAAAGTCAACTATATTGATACACTCTAAACAGGTTGTTTCTTTTATTTTTAATTAAATAAAATTGCTTCAGTTGCATAAATACAAAAGATATAAAAAAAAATTAACTCTATATGTTTTTTTTTCCTAATTATTTTCCTTTTATTTCTCATGTTTTAGCTTGGTACTACCGTAATCTTTGTTAGGTGTCTGTTCTGTTCAATGCAAAATCTTGATGTCACATGTTCCATTTTCTTTAAAACTTTGTCGGTGGTCAAAGATTAAATTAATCCCAATTAAACCATATCCAATGATTTAAAGATTTTGATAAAATTTAGAAAAGAAATATTATAAAAATCTTTTAATAAATTGATAGAAATTTAATATGTTTTGATTTGTCCGCTGCTTGGAGCTACCATCTGGTAAAAGCTGAAAAATTTCCCAAGGAAAAGAATGCCCAGAGCAAATACCATTGAAAACATATAAATATTTTCTTGATTTTATTTATTATATGAACTATTTTCAACTAGTGTTAATTTTTTATTCATATTTCTTTTATCTGAATTTTAGTTTCTTTTCATCACAAGGATTCAGACAATCAACATTCATCAATAAACAAGTAGTAATATGATCTTCAATTTTTGATGAGATCAACCATTATTAATTTTTGGTGCATATTTCTTTTATTTTAATTTTGTTTCATCACAGTGTTACTCCTCATTCATTAGTAAAAAGAGTACCAGACAGAAATAGGGAGTAAAAAACAACAAAAAAATCCCAACACAGGCAGGTTTCCTGAAATAAAATGAGATGTGAGTTCAAGTCACATCGAGAATTTATTCTTTATTTCTGATCTGATGAGAATAAAATACTTGGAAATGATACCAATGATAATGGTGACAATACATTATAAACTATCCACAAGCTTATTCATGTGAATCTATTTATTACATATCACTGACAATTTTATCAAATAGATAATTCTATCAAAATCAATTAGTAGATTTGAATCAATCCATCACAAATAAAAAGGTGAGAAAGCTTTTTAAATATAAAAATACAAAATATTTTTATTTTCGTGTTCTTACAAATAAATTTTCCTCAGCAGATGTAAGTGTTAAAGTTCCTGTGGTGAAGTTCCTTGTTTGTAGATATTGGTTAAGATGAAAAAAGACATGTGATTTCTTTACATGTATGTGTGAGAAAAAAGAGGCAAAGTAGAAATTGTGGAGGAAATTCTAAGTCTCATATAGCTTATAGAATAAGAGTGTAAATGTCACATAGCATGATGAGGAAGAGTGTAAGTGTCATGTAGCTTGGTGTGGAACAGTATAAGTGTCACTTAACTGATGTGACATATATTTTTTTCTTATCCATGCTCTTCTCTCCCAAATGTTTTAATATTTTTGTGCTAAAAATGCTACCCTAATAAGATAAGAACATGCTTCATTATGAAGCAAATATTTAGAAGGGATATTAATAAGCACTTTCCCATCAATAAACACACATGAAACACACTTTTTCACATCACCAACTCTCATAAAACCCAGACTTAAAGAATTTAACATCTGCAAACTTATGGCTGATGAAAGTCTTTAACTCCCACACAAGACATCTCTTAATCAAGATATGGACACTGCCAGTAAAAAAAAAATACTGACGTGACAAACATGCACATGCATTATAACCTGAATCCCCCAAGGACAATGAGAAATATAATACACAAACATACAGTCATGCTAATAGTCTACTACCATCTTCAGGAATTACACACATGGACACACTACCAGACAGACACAAAAATGCTCACTAGGATCTAGACACTCCCCCTGCAAAACAAAGGCATGTAAGGTCTATCTCACTAATGAATAACAAACAATACAGAATTCAAAGTACTGCAACATTCTCTTTTATAACTTGCTTCCAAAAAATTTCTGATGAAGCCATATTACAATAAAAGCAAAACATGTTAAATCTATAAATGGCTCCTATTTGTTCCTTATCATTGTTGGATTCTAATTCATATTTGATCCCAATTCACACACACACGCGCACACACACACACACACACACATATATATATATATATATATATAGAGAGAGAGAGAGAGAGAGACAGACACACACAATTTTAAAATGTTCATTTTTTAAAAGGCAAAATAAAATTTTGTAACCCCTACTGATTATTTTTATTCATTGCTCTGTGTAATTTAAAAAAAAAAAAACCTTTTTCTGAAGCGATCCCAATAAGTAGCTTCCTCTAAATGTAGAAACAACTTTTTATTGATAATTCAGCATGGCAATCGATCAGAAACGTGTGGAAGCCAGGAAGCTTAAAAATATTCATCTTCTCAAATCTCTTGCCAACTAGCAACCAGTCATTAATCTTGATAGTTTTTCATTTACAAATGTAGTCAAGAAATAGTGTGAGACTCAATCAATTGTGAGTTGAAAATAGGAACAATTATCACAATCTTTTCTGGTTGGTTCAGGATTTCATAAAATGATACGCGAATGTAAGTCAGAAGTTGAACTCAGGCCAATGTAGAAAGATACCAGAAGAAATAAAAAAAACAATTTAAATTAGCCAAGGAATATTCTTATTTATTTTTCTAATAGCATGTTAATATCATATGTATTTTTCTGATGAATAATTAGTCATCTTTAAGTGTGATATGCATCCTCTTTGAGGATTAGGATTTTCATAAGCAATAGAGAGTGTAACCATCAACCTCCTTCATTCTCTGTTACATGAGTAGTAAACTTATGATGACACAAACCCAAAGGTTTATTTTAGTATGTGTATGCACACAGATTAATAGATAGAAATACACACACACACACACACACACACATATATATATATATATATATATATATATATATATAAACCATATCATTATCAGTTTAGTCAAGACAGACCATC
>CAHIKZ030005621.1:1277500-1360000 GCA_903632075.3 Acanthosepion pharaonis | reverse complement strand
TCTGTAGTCCATTGTCTTACAGATACTTATAGGTAGTCACTCATGGGGTGCCAGGTTATTCCATTACATCAAATGGGTATGTCCTAATCTTCATAAATACAGTGGAATAGCAGTGGATTACTTACTACATGCTGCTGGCAAATCTTCTATAACTCATCATTGGTTGATATGTGGTAAAAATGAACTAATAATAGAAAGTGAATATGAAATTAAACACTAATCAAAATTAATAATCATGATTGCCAATGTGTTATTTAATAAAACAGTGAATATAAAAATAAATATTAGTAAAAAATAAATAATAATTGAGTGACTAAATAATAGTAAAAAATTTAATAAAATGAAGATAAAAGTAAATAGTAATCAAAATTAATACTAATGGGGGCCAATGGTAATATTATTTCTCAAAAAAGAAACATTTGGCATTATTTACTGAGCTCCCAGTACTGTTGTCAGTTGAAATTTATAAAATCTTTCTTCTAAAACAATTTTTTCAAGAAAGCACATTTCTCAAGTCCAGTAATTATTATTGCTTCTTTCCAGTATTGTTGGGGATTTCCTTCTTAACCTTTTATTTGATGTTGTGTTGAATGTTAGCATCTTCATTATGTCATTATTTTCTCTCTGATTTACATTTACTTTCCATTTTACCTGTTGCTAGTCCTCAAATGATGTGGCTTCAGTTATTCGGTACAATTCTTTGTTTGTGAATCTCTAGAGCCAATCCACTGTGTTAAAAGGAGTATGATCTTTGCCGTGACCCTCAGATTTCATTGCTAAAAGCCTTTTGACCTTAGAAAGCAATTATAAACAGCTGACAGTTTAGGTATATTTGAATGGGTTTGGCACCATGCATAACACCCATATGAAAGTCTCAATCTGAAAAGGCTATTTAAGAACATGACTTTTGTTTTGGTTTGCAATTTGCAGTGTGGGATGAAACTACCTGAATCAAAGCCTATTCCATGACCAATTTCTTTTTCTCCTAGGCTTCATCTAATAAAAATTGAAGATGAAAGTAAATACTTACCAGATATTAATAAAAATGCTTCTCATAAAAAATGAAGATTAAATAATAGTGAAAAATAATAAGTGACAATGTGTTATCAAATCAAATAAAAATGATTCTGCTTAATTAAAATAATGAAACTGTGAAAACTGAAATTCTAGGATTCTTTATGAAAAAAGTCGATAATTATTCTGAATAATTAAGAAATTGTAATTAAAACTAAATTCATTACTGCAACAAATGTTCAAATTTAATTCAGTATTCAAATTTGCAGTGAGATTTTTAGATCATTAAAATCATTCTTACAGAAAAATCTTTAAATGACAATGACTCTTCAAAAGAGTATACACTTGCATAGTACCCATCAAAATGTATGGATTGGCACTTTAGTCTTAGATCAGAGTATCTGTGTGCTCTGCATCAGATCAAAGTATCACTTCTTATCTCTTTACTAAGAATCAGTGTACTAGCTGTGTACTATTTCAGACACACACCATCTCCCTCCCTCCCCCCTCTCTCTCTCTCTCCCCTCTCTCTCTCTCTCTCTCTATATATATATATATATATATATATATATATATATATATGCAGAGTAACACAAATAGTAAAATATTTGTTAAAACTGAATGTATTAAAAGTGCCCAATACAAAGTTGGAAGGCCACACTTGAAGAGCTGTTTAATATTTAAAAAGGATGAAAGCTGACCAGAGCACACTACCACGGTTTCAACCTCTACAGTCTCTTCTGGTGGTTTGTTCAGCAAATCAACTATATATATATATATATATATATATATATATATATATATATACACACACACATATAGGTTTCATTAAAAATAACTGACAAGGTACTCTGGTTAAATTTTCTATTTATTTTTTTTAATAAAATTTGTATGAAAGAGGGATTGCTGCCCAAATATACAATTATATATATATATATATATATATATATATATATATATGATAAAGTTGATATTAGCCATTTCTTTATAAGGAAACATTCTGTATTTATTAACCAAGCAGATGGTGCTAATGTTGGTTGAAATTTATAAAATCTTTCTCTAAAGCAAACGTTTAGGAAAATATGTTTCTCAAGTCCACTGATTGTCATGGTTCTTTCCAAAATTAATGAAGGCTTCTTTCCTAACCTTTTGTATAGAATAGCTTAAAGTGTCAACTTTTTGATTTTGTCAGGATTTTCTCTTTGAGTTACATATGCTATAGATTTTAGTTGTTGCTGCTGTTCAAAGTCTTCAAGTAATGTGATCTCTCTTATCTGGTACAGTTCTTTGTGTTTCTCTACCACCAGTTCACAAGCTTCATAGAAGGATGGTCCTCACTAAGACCTACATATTTCACTCCCTCAATGTCATTTTCAATCACCGTCTGAGAAACTGGTGGTATACAACTGACAGTTTAGATATTTCTGAACGAGTTTTTATGCCACGTATGACGTCCATATGAATGTTTTATCTACAGTCTTTATGGAAGATAAATACTGTATATCAGCAACAGAATATGTGTAAATACAAGTATGGTAACAACACTAAATAGCAACAGCCTTTTTCATGCTTAAATTAAATCATCAGGCCATGTATGTGGAAGTGTCATTTAGTAAAATATTTTCATTAGCATTAAAGGCATTTCATTAAAAAATTATAATTTATGTAGATTTTGTTTTACTAATTTTTGATTTTTTTCTATAACATTTTGTCTGTATGTTTCAGTCATTCATAGGTGCCTGCGTTCTGGAATAGCGTCAAATTTTAATGAACAGATTCAAAAAAAATATATTCATAAGAAAATGCATACAAAACACCAAAATTGTTCCCAGACAAAACAGTAGAGAAAGTTGTAACATTTATTATTCATCATCAGTTTTTCTTAGATGTTATCCCTTAAACATTTTTATAAATGAATGATTAACTGAGATTTCATAATCATGAAAAATCAAAAATTCCTTTATGCTCTTGGGTGGCCTCAAAATGTTGCTCTGCATTTGTAACTCATTGGCATTAAAGGCATTTTTACTAATTTAATTAAAAAACATAACATCTGCTTGTATTATGACAGTTTTCATATAAGCATGAATTTTTAGAAAATTGTCAAAACTTGTATGTTTTAATTACTAGATATCTAACATTGAAGATGGAAGAAAATAAGCCACATTTTTAGTTGAATGTATATTTTTATTTTTAAAAAGTAAGAGCTCCATTCAAACTTTAAAAAATGGTTTTATGCAGTTTATGGATAAGGTTTTGTGAATGATCAAACATATCAAAAGTGGTTTGCAAGATTTTGTGCCATAGATTTCTTGTTGAAATATATAGTTGTGGAGTTGGAATTGGAGTTTGGTTCCTGGAGTTAATCAATAAAAATGTACCAACCCCAAATCCTAATAAATTTAAATGGTAATATCAATAATATCTCAAAATTTCCAGTTTCACAGATCATCATTTTATTAACCACATATTTTCTGGATACATTTTAAGTTTAAGTTTCTTTTGTAAATTTCAAAACATATTTTATGATAAGTGAAAATTGTACCCCATAAAAAAGTTCCCAATGACAAAAGTATGACTGTTTTTGAACGTTTTACAATGACAAATAGGATTCTAGGTTTTTAGGCAGAACACTTCACCTAGCAAGCAGATAAGTGAGTTGAGTTAATGCCCTTTTCATCGCAGACACAACCAAGTTGAATTAAGGCTCTTGCCACAAATCTTTTTGGATAGTGGTCCAGTCCAGAGAAAAGGTTAGAAAAACAGGTGCTACAACCAACATACAGATTCACAAAGATATTCATAGATTGTATTTGACCACCTCACTTCACTTTAGCTCAAATGGTACTCAAAAAATAAAAGGAACAAATATATTCATACATGTTAGTTGACCACCTCATTTCACCTGAGATCAAATGGTACTCAAAAGATAAAAGGAACAAAGATATTCATAGATGTTAGCTGACCACATCATTTCACCTGAGATCAAAAGGTACTCAAAAGATAAAAGGAGCAAAGATATTCATAGATGGTAGCTGACCACCTCATTTCACCTGAGATCAAAAGGTACTCAAAAGATAAAAGGAACAAAGATATTCATAGATGTTAGCTGACCACCTCATTTCACCTGAGATCAAAAGGTACTCAAAAGATAAAGGGAACAAATATATTCATAGATGGTAGCTGACCACCTCATTTCACCTGAGATCAAAAGATAGTAATCTTGTGGAGTGAAAATTTCATTGACTGTAAGTAACATGTTTATGTCATGTTATATTGTTGCTTTGTATTGTTACATTTATTAAAAACGGTAAATGTATTTTGGCACTCTTCTTTTCATTTCCCTTTTTAGTACTTCATATTTATTTTTGTTTTTGTTGCTTGAAGTAAGGGACTGTTATAAAATAACAAACCAAAAGGAAATATTGTGTGTGTCAATGTATTATAAAATTTTTTGTGTAAAGACCTTTAAAAGGAAAATTATTCATTTGATAGGTTTTGATAAAAATACATCTATGAAAGCATTAAATTTTAAAATAGGCTGTGTTTTCATTCTAGAGTGTTAAAAGCTGAATGAGAAAGATAAAACAATTCTATCTAAAAAATATCAGAAATCTAGCAGAGATAAAATACAACTGTCAAGATTCTTTATATCTGACAAAGTTACCATAACAATGATTCCAGAAATGTTCAAAAACAATATCATTGAAATTGCATTGAAGAATAGAGTATTTTTTCGTTTGCAATCAGTATAACAAGGCTTAGAGAAATGGTTAGAAAACTTAAAGTTTTTCTGGAAAGAAAAATATAAAGAAACAGTTTTAAAGTCTATTATTATATACTGTAATCCAAAATGTGTTAACACAGATTGATATTCTAAGACTACTGTTCTTTCTAGGATGAAACCATTTGGAGTCTGTTCTAATCATTTATGTTGAACCTTTTGCTATAAAACTTCTTAATTGAAGATTCTAGTTTAAGAAAGAACTTGAAAAAAATCAGAAGAGACATTTTTGCCTTTATTAAAATGGATGCACGTACATGTCAAAGAATCAAATATTTGATTTGTTAATGAAAACAACAAAATATTGGCCATTAAGAGTAAAGTGTGTCTTCAGAATTTAGTCAGTGATGTTTGAAAAGATTTTGAAATTAAAATGAAACAGGTTCTATGTATTGTTAAATAGAACAATTCAAATTGCCAGAGTTGAGAAAATGGATAATGTTGACAAAGAAATGACACAAATATTACTAAGGAAAATGATATTTCTGCAAATAATTAAAAAAAAAAATGGAATTGATAACAATGATATTTTCAATAGAATTGCTAAACAATTCTCCAAGTTAAATTACAGTCCAACAGTTTGTTTCTGTTGTTTCTCCTCTACAACTAGCAATAAAGGATGAATATTTGTCATGCAGTTATTCTTATTGCCAAGTTGATGCAATAATGCAACGATGGCCATTAAAACAGATGTTATACTGTAGAGATATTTTTGAAAAAAAAAAAAAGAAACCATTTTTGTTCAAGCAACATATTGGGGATGTATTTATTTGACATTTGCTTGAATCAAAAGCCTTTCTTGAAAATGTGGATATTCTAATCGTTTTAATTTCTGTCTGACTTTCTGAGATGAAAACTTATCCTTATTTACATTTGGACGAATGTCCTCATCTTTGTTGTTGTTATCACATTAGTCCACATGTAAGCACTGATCAGTCATATTCCCAGAAATTCAGACAGAAATTAAATAGTCAATTGAAACAAGGTTGTAAAAATCATGAGAAAATATAACTTTGTGTAAGTAACAGGCTGTTTTTGTAGTGCTGAAATTTTACAACCTAATTTTTTCAAGAAAACCTAATCAGAAACTTGTCATTACATAAAATGATATTTTAAATTTTAAACAGAACATTCAGACATTCTAGCATAAATACTGACAGAAAATTTCAATAAAATTTGCTTTTGAATCAAAGACAGATTTCATCAGACTGTCAGAATTATCTATAGAATATTTGTAGACAATCTTAGCAGAATGAATGCACAAAATTAGTATTGTCAACATATTTCCAGACATTGGACTATAATATAATTCTCTTCTTGTAGAAATCTGTCAAAGCTATGTGGTGTATTTATAGACAATTGAAATGAAATTTACACAAATATTTCCAAATTGTGCTGAAGAGAAAATCTATAAATGAAAAAATTGTACAAAAAATAACATCACTCTTTCTAAACAAATTTGTCTGCTTATGAAATTAAATCAAATGTTGAAGTTTCAGTTTTCAATATTATAGTTAAAAAAAAAAATACAAAGTCATTTATAAATAAAATTTGAATTTTCAATAATTACTTTGTCACAAATAGATTTTCTAACTACCAACTTAACAAAAAAATATTTTAATGATATTATAAAGAATTATTTATCAAAACATGTACAATAAGAAATTTTTATAGTGTTCAAAATAGAATTATATTCTGTTAGTAAAAGTACAAAACAAAAAAATGTGAATCATTGGGTACAAAATTATCAATAAATTCCTTCAAGATATTAATTAACTACAAAATATTTATTTTGGACACAATTATTATCATAAAATTGTATTGACAGAAATATATTTGCATGTGGGAAAAAACTTAGTTCTCTGCCAAAATTCTATTTTATATTTTTGTACTTTAAGAAACTAACTTCTTTTTTTGCTAGAATCTAGAATTATAAACAAATCCTGGATCAGATTTGTTAGACAATTCCATCTTTGAAAAAAAGGCCAATACACCAAGATTTACATTTTTCTTCTTCTCTCTCCAAAGTCATGAGGAAATTTAAACAGTCTATGACATTTATTTTATATAAAGTTTGGAAGAAAAATCTGAAGAATAATATATATTATCTATCATATATATATATATATATATATATATATATATATATATATATATATATATGTGTGTGTGTGTGTGTCTGTGTGTGAGAGTGTTTTGTTGGAAAACTTGTTTTGATATGTTTTACTGAAAAACCAGCATCATGATAAAATAATTTTATTTGAACAGTTTAAGAAAACCTGTGCACAGCAACAGCAGTTGTGCAAATGTTGTATTTCATCTCTCTGAGTATGTTGCAATTACTGTAGCATTAAAGAATGGACAGTTAATTTATCCATTTAATGATTTTGGTTAATTTTTCTCTCTGTTTATATACGCATTTATAGCTCCACTTTGAAAAGAGCACTCTACTTCACATAGGCTTTCAGTGTATATCCTGGTTGTGAAATGTTTCTGATTGGTTGGTCAAACTATCAATAGAAATGGTGAAATTTTTGGTTTCCTTGTTATTATTTGTTTATTCCTTTTCTTACATCCTGGTTGTGAAAGGTTTCTGATTGGTTGGTCAAACTATGGCTTTGTTTGCCTGATAAATTTTATTAACCATCTATTTTTAGAGATGGCAAAATTTTGGTCTTTTTGTTATTTATTTTTATTTATTTATTTCTCTATCACCACATTGCCAACCAGATTCCTGTTGCTTCAAGTGTCTTTTTCATCTGTGATGAGATTGTCCAGCATTCACTGAAATTATGTTTTATGTTGCCAGTATATTTATACCTTTGTTATTAAGAATAGTTTTCAAGTTGAAAGACATTTCAAGACACAAATTCACAGATGCAATGAAATTTTATTGTTGCTTTTTTTTAATTTAAAGGGGGTGTGGTTGCTTCACTCCCTAGTCTTCACCTGTTCAAAAAACTCTCAATCAAATCCTGTCCGCAACAAAAACAAATTTCAGCATCATCAATACAAATGTGAGGGTTTCACAATCCAACTTTCCAGAAGTTGAACACAATCCCAACAAGGTCAAACCAGATCTCATGTTCCATTTGGAAACTGATTTTAACATATCTATCCCAGTTCAAGATTTCACAACTCTGGCCTACTCACCCTTAATAATAAGGTATAACTTTTAAAACTACCATTGCCATGAATTTGGTGCTTATATTAAGGATGGGTTTCCTATGTGGCAATGACCCCAAAAATGAAGACCTGGATTTTTCATCCATAGCCTACGTTCATGCTATATCTTTTATCTTCACTGTCTATAGAGTTTTTCATTTTCAGTATCTTACACGGGATTATGGAATTGTAAAATTTGACAAAATAGTTGAGAAGATCTTATCATCCCTCAACTAGCTTTCATATTTGTAGCAATTTCAATATTCACCACATGGAATGGTTAGAATGGTTTGGAATGGTTAGAATGGTTTGGAAAGGTTAGAATACTCAAACAAAACTGATGAAGAAAGAAGATACTTTCAGCGCTATCACTTATGATCTGACTCAGATAGTTGGCAAGCCCACAACATTGACATCAAGCAAACCTCCTTAGTTCTCTTTCTCATGCCTTGCCTTGAAAATGCTCTTTTAAAGTGCTGCCTCTCTTGGGCACTTCTGACCACTCATTGATTGATATTAAAATTGATGCCAAACTGAAATCATCCCCCAATTGTACCATTTTACAGGACAATCTTTCTGCAAGCCAAACATGACTGGAACAGCTTCAGATCCTACATTTCAGGTTTCTCTAAAAATAGAGCTTCCGGAATTGCTCCCTAATCACTGAATGGATCATATCAAAAATGGACAATTTTATCCCATAGAAAAAAATACCAACAGAAACCAAATCAGCAACCCTTGTTAGGCCAGAGTGTGTTGCATCCATAGCCTACTGTAACCACTATTACCATCTCTACCACCAACTTGCAACATTCCAGACTGCCTGCAATCAATGCAAGACAGTTCTAAAAAGTGCAAAGAGCAGCTATGTAGTGAGTCAAAGCCAAGGTTGAAAACAAAAGACTTGGTTCCTGTGGGGTCTAGAAAATCAAGGAAAGGCTCTTTGCAATGAACTTTGTCTTTAACTTATCCTTACCTGACTTCCCCATCCTCACAGAGCACAAATTTCATGGCACAGGAAGTTTCCAGACTTATCAACAGCCTTTACTCTCAAAAAAACGCAAGTCCAGATAAAATCCCATTCATTATTCTTAAGGATATCATTCCAGTGTTATCTCCAATTCTGACAAAACTATTCAGGGAGAGATTCTTCCCAAGTCTATGCAAGGTATGAACTGCATGCCCTCTTTTTAAGAATGTCAGTGAAGATTCATGCCTTTGGCAATATCAACCAATTAGCTACTTCAGCCATCTTCAAAATCTATAACCATGGCTTACAGTAACATCACATTGAAACACAGGTTCTCATATGATCACCAAAGTTAAGCAATGTTGAATCTGGTCAGTACCTAGATGGGTGACTGACTGCTTGAGAATATCAGGTGCTCTAATCTTGGATATCTGAGTGGTGTAATGAATAATGGCTCGGTATTGTTAATTTTTCTCTCCAAAGTGTATCTTACATATCTATAAGTCTACCATTTGACTATGCTTAGAAGATTCCTGCCACAGTCTCCTGCTATCTATCTAGAGTTCCTTGATAAAATTCAATGAAGAATCAGCAATATTATTGGCCCCGATTCAGTCACTTTCCCACTGCTGTAAGATTGATTCTCTGTACCTTTTTCATAAATACTTTCATGGTAATCATTCGGATGAGTTCTTCACTATGGTGCATAGACTCTTTGAATTTAAGCACAGTACTAGACTGCTGATGAGGTCTCACCAATTTACAGTTAAGCTGACTAGATGTACCTGTAAAATCAAAATTTATGCTAACAGTTCCTTTTCTCACCTGTGGAATTCTCTTGTGTCTCTATGCTTTTCACTCAACTTTAATCTACAAAAATTTAAATGCAATGTCAGTTGCTATCTGCTGTCCTCCTAATTACACTTCTTCTGTTCATGCTCCTTAGCAGTGTTCCTGTTTGTAACTCTTCCACACCCAGTAACTCCTTGTGTCTCAGTGGCTTTACTGCCTTGTTTGGGGTGAACTTGATTAAAACTTGATTAGAGAGCTGAGTTCTAATTCCTGTTGGGTTACTTATATTCACTTGGTAATGAATTTGTATGAATCCGCCTCTTCTCCCCCAGATATGGGTTAATTAGTAAGACTTGTATCACTAAATAATTATTATCTCCCCCACACCCCTCAAAAACTTTCTTATCATCTAAAAAAATATTTTCTGGCTTTAAATAACTTGTAAATGTTTGATAGGCCATAAAAAATGAATAAATGAATCAGTCAAATATATAATCAGCAAGAAAGTTGTTAAATACCTCAACAGGACCAACCTCCTGATCGATAACCAATATGGATTTTGCCCTGTTAGACTCACAGCTGATATATTAACTGTCATTTCTCACAGAATCAGTGAGGCACTAGACAATGAATTCAACATGAAGACCATTGACCTGAATATATCAAAGGCTTTTGAAAAGGTTTGGAATGGGGCTGCTACATAAACTTTCCAGCAAATGTAATGCTCTTTGAATTATCAAGTCCTTCCAAACAGGTAGGTTTTTGAAGGTCATTGTTTATGGTCAGTTATTGGAAGTCTATAAGGTCAATGCCAACATTCCTCATGGTTCTCGTCTCGGTCCTACCCTCTTCCTATATTATATTAATGATCTGCCTCCAAGCATATGCCGATCATCTATGTGGATATGGCAACAGTCTAGAGGTGCACTGCCAAGAGCAGAACCTAGCAGCTCATCTCTCCTCTGACCAAGCCAAGGTGGCTTAATGAGGAAAGGACTGGACTGTAAAATTTAATATAACCAAAACTGAACTAGTAAGAGTTTAATACCTCCAAGCAGATCTTGAACTTGCACAATGGATGTTGTTTTTTTTTTCTCAAGGAGGCTCCTTGCCTTGAACACCTGTTGAAATTCAAGTTTTCTCCAGACTTAAGTTGAACTGATATGTCTGATCCATTGCTAAAGATACTATAAAAATTATTGGTTCATTGTACTGTTGTAGTTAGTATCTGACATTACCTTTGCTATGCTCTTTGTTAAATGCCATGTCAATTACTTTCTGCTGTTCTCCTGATTACTCTTTTTCTGTTCTCACTCCTTAGCTATATTCCTCTTTCACCCAGTCACTTTACTGCCTTCCTTGGGGTGAATACGATTAAAGCTTGAGCCAAATCAGACCAAAAATGGAATATTGCTGCCATATATGGGCTAAAGTTGCCCAGTCCTCACTTGCTTGCCTTCATAGAGTTCAAAAGCATCTGTGTAACCTTGTGGGTGATGAATTATTTTCAACTCTACAACCCCTTTCCCACAGATGGAATGTTGCAAGCCTGTCACTGCTCTGGTGAGCTACATTTTTTTAGTTTTACCACCACTGCCCTTTACAGTTTTTACCTGCCATGTCATGTACACAAGTGTGAATCATTACCATTCCCTTTGTATTCCATTAGTAAGAAGTAATATCCACTCAAGCAGCTTCTTTCCAAGAACTGCTGCTTTCTGGAACAGATTCCTGGCTGGTTGGTTTCCCAATCAATACAATTTTGACATCTTCAAGTCTACAATTTTGACATCTTCAACTCTTATCTTTCATGCATAACTCCATTCTTCTTAACTTTTCTTTCCATACATTATCTCACAGTAACCCTCTATCTTGACAGGCTCTTGGGCCTTGTATAGGATGAAAATTAGTTAAAAAATGATGTGAAAGACAAGGAGTTTCCTATGGGCACACCCAGTTATGATCTAGCGGACCAACAACAAAACATAGGATTAAATAAATGAAGATATGGTTGTCGGTGATTAACAGGGCCATGAGGATTTTGAACTGTCAAATAAAGTCATAACAATGGAAGACAAATACACTGAGTATAATATAGAACATGCAAGATTGAGATCTTCAAGTGAAATAAATACATCAAGATCTCAGGAGATGGGGAGAGAAGGAAAGCAAAGAAATCTTGAAAAACAAAACAATATTTAGAAGAAGCAAAAGATATACAAGCACATAAAGCCCCTACATTTCTGGACAATGTAGTTATATATTTACATATGAGTGAAGGAAAATGTTTATCAAATATTAATCAACATCATGTCAATATATGGACTTTGTGACTTGGGAATATTACATTATAACAAAAACAATTCAAATATTTTATTGGAAATGGAGAAAAGAATATGAATAAATTTCAATAAAATTTAAGTCTGCTTTAATGTTTGTATGCTTTATGGCTATGTTACCCATTGGGTCATTTAATGCTGAAAGTTAATGTACTTTTTATAAAAGCCTTGTATTTAAACAGCCAAAATTATTTTATTTTAAATAGTAAGAATGCTGTTAGATATGGTTAGATTTTTTTAAAATTAGTTCAAACAAGGAGCCTCCTTGAATTTCTCTTAGAAAATGGAATATGTAAAGTAAATCTGTATTTTGAAAAAGTTCTTTTAAGTTTGTTGTTTGGGTATTTTAAGCAGATTGAATTGAAATTGTTGCAGTTTGTCAGTATGATTCATGGTGAATGGCTCTTGGCATGCCACACATACTAGAAATCTGTTTCAATATGAGAGTAAAATCTTTTACTTGCCCTTGATATTGGTTAAATTAAGCTAAGTTTAGTATAGAATAAGGGTGAGAAGGGAATTATAATAAGAAAGCAAGATCATCATGGGGTGATGGCAATCTTCCAATTAAGAAACCTTAAAAATCTACTCCTTTCTTTTTCTTAAGTATGCATCCACTGTTCCCTGTTATATCTATGGAACTATTTTAGCTATATGACTAATTATGATTCTTATTTAGTCCTTGTTCATAACTTCATAACTAAATAGAATATATTTTGAAAATTAATCAATACAAAAGCACTTAAAGCTGACAAGGTTTGAATCATCAGTTCTTGATAGAAAAATCTCAAATTAATGTCATAACCCATTGATTGCTGAAATCATTTTTTGATTAATTCCTTTTTATATTTGACTTGCTATGTAAGTTATATTTCTTATTTGCAAGAGTGGGAGAGCTGAATCCTGTCTGACCTGGACCTGCAATCTATAAAATATTGCCAATTAATAAAAACATGGACCTTAAGAGCAAAAGAAAATAGAAACAAAAAGAACACTGTTAAGTGTCCTTTTTGATTCAATTTTCTCAGAAGCAGACGGTTGAAATATCTAGGGCATATAATGTGGAAAGTGGGCTTGGAAAATTTGATGCTCACAGGACAGATTAAAGGCAAGTGGTATCGATAGATGAAAGCAGTGCATGATGTAACTGACAAGCTTGTGTAAATGGTTGACAAAACAGGGATTAGGAGAGATAGTGAAAGGACAAAATTTACTAAGAGTCAAAAAGGACAGGAAATTGTGGAGGTCTGTGATCGCCCATGTCCACACCGGACATAACACATACAAGGAAATTGAATATAAATCTGTTTAAAATAATACTTTTGTCATATGTAAATATTGACATTTTTTTTTTATATATTGGGAAAAGAGCTTCATGGATTTTAAGTTATATTAGGTTTATTTATTTTTAAGAAGAAACAGCTTTTCATTAAAAAAAAAAAATCTGGAATAGAAATTTCACATGAGTATTTGACATTAAAGATAAGCTTCCTGAAAAAAAGAGCAACAGAAAACATTTTCAGCTCATTGTTCAAAAGTGAATTGAAACTGAAATAGAGTTTGTGCTAATTTCAGCTGGCGAACAAAGTTCTAGTTAAAATCAAAAAAAAAAAATGATAAAAAAGAATAGTTCAAAATATCATACTTTTGGTAGTTTCGAAATTGATTTGTACTCAATTCATTGATTCCCAAATGATTTGTGAGAAAAACGTATTTTCCAAATTTAGTCAGGAAATGGAAAGTGTCAGAAAAGGGTTCTTTTCCATTCCCAGGATGTCAGTATACAATTAAAATGATTGCCCAGAGGTAAAGACTTCTGCTCTTATTAATAATTATACTTTCAAAATGCAGGGACTTAAACAAGGTTTAAAGAATATATACCAATTGGATTTCACTTCTGGGAAATAGACATGCTTGTGTTGAATTATTTAAATTACATTACAAGTGCATCGTTTTTCACAGATATTGAGTATTAATAATCTAAAACATCCCAAGACTGTTTATGACATTAGAAATGATAGAAATATAGTGAATCATTGATAAAGAAAGAAATCTGGAAGCAAAATTATGGGAAAAAACAGAATGGTTTCTTTATGGATTGAGCTAACAAATAAAGCTGAAACTCCTGGATATATGACAGAAAAAAGGAGTCATTTATATTTCCAGAAAATACTTGATTTTGTGAAAGAGAAATTCACTATTCAATATTTGATCAGAACCAAAATATTCAATATTTAATATTTGATCAGAAACTTGAATTTTAAAATAAAAGTTATGATGGGAGGCATATATATGAATGTAATTATTTTTTTTTAATGAAACATGCTGGTAACAAAAATACAATTGTAAACAATATTATTATTTCTTTTAAATACAAAGTAATTTCTTAACTTGACATTAACAGTGAAAGAGGAATTAACTAGTCAATATTCAATCATAACCAAAAGCTTTCATAGTTGATAATCAGAAATTTGAATTCAAAAATATTTGGAAAGCATATTAAAATAATCCAGAATTTATACTGGCAGCAAACCACATATATAAAGATAAAAAATAAATTCAGTAAATACGCAAAAATAGAAAGTGTGTGTAAGATAAGGATATGCCTTATCACCAGACTTCTTCAACTTATACAATGAGGAAATTCTGAGAGAATTAGAAGTCCTGTCAGGATTTATTATTGGCATCCACAATCTTAATAACATAAGATATACAGATGACACAGTGTTGATAGCAGAACATAGAAAAAAAGTAGTAAAGGAAAGAGTGAAGAAAGGACTAAGCATCAATTGCAAGAAGATAGAATGTATGTTTGTTGGCAAAAGGAAGAGCCCAACATGCAAATTGGAAATACTAGAATCAAGCAAGTACAGCTATTTACATATACCAGAAATGTTTTAACAGAGGATGGAAAGTTCAACACTGAAATCCAAAGGTGCATTAGAATAACAAAAGATGTCTTCCAAAACTTAAGCAAAGTATTAAGGAACAGGAAAATTTTGTTAGAAACAAAGAAAAGACTACTGAAGTGTTACGTAATATAAGTCCTTCTATATGGCAGTTAATGATGAAGATGAAGAAGAGACTTGAAGCAACAGAAATGTTGTTCTACAGAAGGATGCTGAGAATACCATGGACTCAATATGTGAGCAATGACAAAGTTTAAGATATGGTTTGGTTTGGTTTGTTTCATGGCATATCAATCTCAATGGGTTATTTAATGCCGACAAAATTTTTATTGCTGGTAATATGTTTTTCTTCAAAAATCTAATTCTGGGAATATTTTTCCTTGAAAAAAATAGTTCCTATCCCACGAACGCAGGTGTTCCTCAAAATCTCCATCTAGGCCCCACTCTATTCCTTATCTACATAAATGACCTTCCTGACACCATAAATTCCCAAGTTGGCATCTACGCGGATGACACCACAATTTATTCCTGCCTCAAAAACAAATCTAGTGTCACTGACAAAACTAACCTGGCCGCCACAAGGAAAGTTGGCTCCCTGAGCCGCACCAGGAAGTTTTTCTCCCCGGAGTCGATCCTCCAGATCTACAAATCAATAATTTGCCCTTGCATGGAGTATTGCTGCCATATATGGTCTGGTGCTCCTTCTGTTTGCCTCGGGGTTCTTGATAGGCTCCAGTGGCAGATTTGCAATGTAGTTGGCCCTGCTCTGGCGTCTCGTCTACAGTCACTTTCTCACAGACATGTTGTCGCCTCCCTCTGCCTGTTCTACAAATACTTTCATGGAAATTGCTCCGAGGAGCTGCATTCGCTGGTTCCCAGACGTCATGAGTTCAAGAGCCATACTAGGCTGGCATCCTGCTCTCACCCCTTCACTGTCGAAATTCCTAAATGTAGCCGTCTCTTCTACTCCAATAGGTTCATGTCTCGCACCCCTCACCTGTGGAACTCCCTTCCCTATTTCTGTTTCCCTGTGAGCTATAATCTCCAGCTATTCAAGTGTAATGTCAATTGACATCTCCAATTGCCTTGATCTATCCATTACTCTTCTCCTCATTTTTTCTTCTATCACTCCTATCTGATCTTGCTCTAAATTTTCTGTAACCCCTTACATCCTAGTGGCTTCCCGCCTTGCTTGGGGTAAAATGCTTATAATAATTTTTCCTTCAAAAATTATTGCTGGTAATATTTTTTTTACAAAGTATTTGTGTTATTAAAACCTATTTTTACACAAGTTTGGGTATCAACTACTTACCCATAGGTGGGACTCTAACAGGTGCTACCAATTCCAATGTATATCACCTGAAGAAGGCCAGATCATACAACAGCTGGAATGTTGTGAATATGACATTAAAAATGAGGATAATGGGTCAAATAGTGAAAATAGGGTAATTAGTTACAATACTGCATCTCAGATAATATATATATATATATATATATATATATATATAAAAGACATTTATATGTTTATACATTCTTTTTATAGATACAAATATTTAAGTAAATACTCTGTTTATAATAAACAGTATTAATAACATTTACCAGCCTGAATATCCGAGAAATTTTCATAGAAAATATTCGTCCTCCGACAGGAATCGAAACTGTATCCTATATGAAACTGTCATATAGCCTGATGTTCCGTAACCGATTGAGCCACAGATGATCCTTCAGCTACAATCTTCCATGAATCTCTCACGTACATTCATACCTGCTCAAAGCATATCCAAATGTAAACAAATCATGTCACACATTATGAAATGGACAAAGTCCGACAATTATTTTAAGACATTTTTCATAATGTGTGATGTCATTTGTTGAATGTATGTGAGAGATTCATGGAAGATTGTAGTTTAAAAGCAGTAAAATTGACCTTGTTAACCGAACAATCATCTGTCGCTCAATCAGTTAAGGCACGTCAGGCTATAATGACGGTTCCGTATAGGATACAGGTTTGATTCCTGTTGGAGGATGAATATTTTCTATGAAAATTTCTCAGACATTCAGGCCAATAAATGTTGTTAATACTGTTTATTATAAACAGAGCATTTATTTAAATATTTATATCTATAAAAAGAATGTATAAACATAAAAATGTCTTAAAATAATTATTGGACTTTGTCCATTTCATAATATATATATATATATATATAATAGGAAATGGAAAAAGTAAATGCTATGTTTATAATAAGCAGTATTAACAACATTTACCAGCTTGAACATCTGAGAAATTTTCATAGAAAATATGTGTTCTCTGACAGGTTTGGTTTATTTTGTTTAACGACATATCAACCTCAATGGGTTATTTAATGCTGACAACATTTTTAGGATAGATTCGTATGAGTAGAGTATGTATTCTTTGGTTTAGATTGGTTTGGTTTCTTCTGTTTTACGGCATATCAACCTCAATGGGTTATTTAATGCTGACATTTTTATTGCTGGTAATATTTTGTTTTGTCAAAAATCTGTTTCTGGTAATATATTTCCTCCAAAATTGTATTGCTGGTAATAATTTTTTTCAAAAGTATTGCTTAATAGTTAATTATTTGCCCATAGCTGGGGCCCTAAAAACCACCCCCGGTCAGGGTGGCTATGGGAACACCAGCAATTAAAAGGTGGTTCCATGCTCCTCAAAACCTTCTGATCAGAGGCCTTGCTGCTGGACGTAGTTTAACGTCTTACCCAGGACGCGGATGTAGTTTAATGTTTTACCCAGGATGTCTCCAACAGGAATTGAACCTGTATCCTACAGGGAACCATCATATAGCCTGACATGCTATACCAGTTTAGTTACAGAGGATTATCTGGTTATCTGTGAAAATTTCTTGGACATTCAGGCTGGTAAATGTTGTTAATACTGTTTATTATAAACAGAGCATTTACTTAAATATCTGTGTCTATATAAATATTTTTATATTTTGTGTCTATAATGAATAATATTAAAATGGCCTTTAGCTGTGAAAACTTTGTAATAAAATTGGACTAATAATATGAGTCACATGATGTGAACTGCAAGCAACTTTTGGACCACTAATTCATCAACTGCTGATGGATAATCAAGACTAACTCATTTGTTTAACTATTTTTAGTTGCTTCTCATTTTAGTAATTGTTTTAAAACTTCTATTTTTTTCCTGAAATTAACTTTGAAACACATTTGTTGTCCCAAATGAATTAAAATGGTTAGGCTGAGCACAAATTTTCTTAACTCTATTTAGGGAGATCAATAATGCCCAAAGCAATGAAATGTTCACCTGAACATTTTCTTTTCTTTAGCCTGTAAAAAGCTGATTTTGAGTTTGAATCAAAAGTGTGTTTCTTGACTTATCGTTTTTTACTGGGAATATTTAATCAAACCTGTTACCAATTTATTTCTTTTTAAAGAAGAAAACAGACATATGCTAAATAATTTTAAAATATCATCTGTAAAGTTAGAATTTGAAAAATAATTTCAACATAATTTTAAAATTGCCTGTAACATGTTTAAAAAGATCATTCATTTTTTGACCTGTTGAAGTTTATATGATTTTATCATATCAAAGTAGACAATGGAATAAAACGTTTTCCTTTGACTGTGCACTTGTACATTGCTGGTTTGTATAAGTAGTCCCTCACCTATCTTGTTTTTCAACATCAATCATTGTGACATACCAGTGATAACGTTAATATATCTAGAAATGGCATAGTGTCAGGAGAGGTAATGTAACATCTTTTCCAAAGGCATAATGTTTTTTTAATGCTAAAATTCACCCAATAAAAATCATGTTAGATAGAGGACAATTGAATGAGGCTTGTGATAAGAATATAGGAGGAGGGAGTAGGAAGTGAAGATTATGAGGATATGTAGGATAGACAATGATTGACCCTAAACTTTAAGAGGTTAAGATCATAATGTTTAGGGTAGCAACAATGTGGGAGTTGGTTTCACAAAGTAGCAGTTCTTGGAAAAAAGCTATGTGTGTGGAACTTTCTATTTACAAATTAAATATAGGGAAAATGTGTGTGATTTGACTCTGTAGATGTAGCATGTCACTTCCTAGTAGTAAAATCTGAGCTAGTGGGATGAAAGAATGAAGCTAATCTTTATATTTGCCATGGGTATGGTGATAAAAAGGTGATAGGCTTCAAATGTTACATTTGTGTGAAAGAGGCTGTAGTATAAAAAATAAATCATCCCCCACAAGACTGAATAAATGATTCTGGGTTGGTTGGTTTGTTTGTTTTATGGCATATCAACCTCAATGGGTTTTTTTGCTGACAGAAATTTTTATTGCTGGTAATATTTTTTTCTTCAAAAATCTATTTCTGAGAGTATATTTTTCTTCAAAAATCTATTTCTGGGAGTATTTTTTTCTTCAAAAATCTATTTCTGAAAATATTTTTCATTCAAGAAATCTATAGCTGATAATGTTTTCTTTTTTCAAAAAATGTATTGCTGGTATTTTTTAAAGTATTGCTGATAATAATTTTTCCTTCAATAATTATTACTTGTACTATTTTTTTTCTAAAGTATTTATGATATTAAAACCAAATTTTACACAAGTTTGGGTGTTAAATATTTGGCCACAGCTGCTACCACCCTGGATCAAAGGTGACCTGGGAACACCAGTAATTAAGAGGTGGTTCCACACTCCTCAAAATCTCCTGATCAGAGACCTTGCTGTTGGACGTAGTTTATCGTCTTACCCAGGATGTGGATGTAGTTATCGTCATACCCAGGACAAAAATGATTTTAATTTTGAACAAAACATAAAACTCAAAATACTCATCCTGAAGCATTCCAGATAAAATGTTATATTTTATAATGAATATATAATAGTAGATGTTTATATTTCTGAAATGATGTATTGTAACTATTTACACTATTTACATTGTTTGGACTGTTCTCCTCATCTTCATTGTCATATTCAAAGCATTTCAGCTGTTGTACTCTTCATCCTTCTTCAGGTAATTAGAGAGAGTTGAGTTACTGAAAGGAAATAACTGAAACTGAGATATCCAGAAAAGGCATGGCATGTGGAATTAGAACAATCTTACCCCAGTGAACAAAATAAAGGGTTTGGTTTGAAATATCAATCACCAGAAAAATGCAGGCGCGTACAATGTACAAAATGTCGTGAATATGACAACAAAGATGAGTTCAACAGTCTGGACAATGTAAATAGTTGTGGTGAACAGCCCCGTAGAAGCAAGTGAGCCAGAGTGGCTTGCATCTGGGGTATAGGAAAATAAGGGTCTTACCATAACGTGCAGCATGTGACATCAGCAAGTTTGCTCCGCGGAAATGGTATTACTCTCCCGTCCAACCATTTTAGCAGTATGTGCAGTGATGAGGGTTTTTTTTGTACAGTTTGGCATGCTTCCACCAATAGCAAGTTGTGTGCTGATTGGTCAAACTGGAAGAGGCAATTTGCCTGTGTAACCGAGAATAAAAGCGAAGAACGCTGATTGGTTGGTGAACCATGGTGTTGGCCTGATAAAAGAGGGCTGGAGCAGTAAAAACGAGGAGAAACAACGGCTATATGTAGTGACGTGTTCAGAAAGCCAAGATGGTGGATTGAACCAGTGATATTTTGATTTGTACAAGTGACGTTGCAGCAATACAGACTTATTTAAACTACAATAGTGTAAATAGATATAATGGTAGATTAAAAGAAAAATGCTTTTGAATAAATCATACAAACACAAAATTGTTTTTGCTAGTCTTTAGCAAGCTAAGACTGAATTTTTTAAAACTTAAAAATATAAAAGCTATAGACTAAGTCTATAAGTCCAAGGAATTCTTAATAAAATACCTACCAATTAAAAGAGGAGGAGACAAAATATTCTCAGATATATATGGTTTGCCTAAGGTATTTCAATATTTCTGTAGAAGTTTACATATAAGGGTGCAGATAATGTTCTTATTTTGACCAAGAACCTATTCCAAAATGAATTCTGCTGTTTGGTCATTTGGCTAGTTTTTTGGAAGTAAGTCTGAGATTCACTCAAGGTAGAAGCTTACTTTTAAAATTTTTATGATGAATGAGGTGTGTAATAGAAGAGGGGGTAGTAGAAATGAAGATTATAAGGATATGGGGGATAGATAATGATTAACTTTTTAATTGAGGTAGACAAGACTTGAATGTGAGAATTGACAATATTCAGCCTAGAAATCATTGCAATTTTGGTCAAATCTGACTCTTGTAACAATAAAATATGGGAGAAATAGTCCAGTACTTTTTGGAACAATACAAAGAGCTGACCATTTTTCCAGCATTTTCAAATCCAAAGTCGATATAAAGAGCCACAGATAAATTTAAAACTCATTTTTCACAGATTTGCTTTCTCTTCTGCATCTTCATTCCAGGCATAATAAAGAATAATGTAACCTTTAACCTTTATATGTTGTTAGCATCTGTCTTCATTAGATTATTTTTCAAGGCTCATAAGTCTTGTTGTAGCCTTCTTTTGCTTTTGATCAAAGTTGTTTTGTTTTTCTGTTGCATAATGGGTGAGTTTCTTACACTCACCTTCACAAAAAATGCCTTTTGGAAAAGGTAAGAATCCCTCTCTTCTTTGCCCAGCTATGGGTTAAACAGCAGGGAAAACTGGGCTCTATAGACATGGTTGGCAACCAGTTTAAGAGAAGGACAACACTGAACTCAAAACTCAGCCACCTGAAGGTGTATAAAAATGGTTAGACACAAAGTGGAGAAACTGTAAAACAAAAATATGCTACATTTCAACAAGTACGGGTGATGATCCCATTGGAGAGTGACTACTGAGAATGTCGTTGACACTAATGGGTATTGGATCCAAGGAAACTGGTTGAATGATAACAGATGATAAAGGACATGAAAACATGACTAACAAATTGCCTGCAGTGATAGTGTCAGCATCTTACTCAGCCAAGTCACCTGCAGAGTTCTAAAAGCTATATTTAGATAAATAATAAATTACCAAATTGTGTATTAGAAAACTGCAATAACTTATTCTGTATAAATTTCACTGTTACCTGATATGGAAGTTTCCATATTGTATAGAATCTTCTGTGCATTAAGAAACTAAAATAACAACTGATTAATTCATAAAATGACGTATGTTATTACATATATTAAATATTTTTGAGTTTGTTTCTCATCCAAGATACAAGTATATTTGCAAGTCTATACAGTGGGAAAAATAAGTATTTCATACCCCTGCTAATTTTCTGTGTTTGCCACCTTACAAAAATAGGAACAGTCTATAATTTTCAGGGTAGGTCCATTTTGAAAGTGACAGAATATTAAAAAAAAATTCTAAAAAATCACATTATATTAATTTTTGAATATTTATTTCTTTTTTATTGAAAAAATAAATATCTCACCCCATAGCAAACATAACTCAGTATTTGGTGAATAAACCCATGTTGGCAAGCACAGCAGGCACACATTTCCTGTAGTTGGTTATCAAGTTTTTACAGTTTCCAGGGGGGGGGGATTTGGGCCCACTTCTCTTTGCAGATCCTCTCCAAATCCTTAAGGTTTGTAGGTTGTCATTGGGCAACTTGAAGCTTCAGTTCCCTTCACAGATTCTCTAAAAGATGAAGGTCCTGAGACTGACTAGGTCACTCCATTACATTCTCCTTGATCCCCTCCTTTGTAGCCTTAGTCGTATGCTTTGGGTCATTGTCATGCTGGAAGACCCATCCACAAACCATCTTCAATATCCTGGCTGAGGCAAGGAGGTTTTCACTCAAGAAATGAACTTTTATGTAATACCTCAATATATCTGATAAATAAATAAATAAAAAAAAATTTAATATTTCTGTAGTAAAGTTCCACAAAAAATGTTCATTTTTATTGTAAGCTAATATTGGTTCTTTTCTTTGGAGTCCAACCAACAGGCATTTCACAGAAAAAGAAAGTAATTATCAGAATTTCTGAAGGAAGTGAACAGTTCTATTAAGTTGGTCTTGTTTGTAAGGAATTGTGAAGTGAAGCCTCAACTGAGAAGAACTGTTATTCATGCATGTTTACCCCCCCCAACCGTTCAGACTCTTCTTATATAGCTCTAAAAGTGTTGATAATAAAATGTTGCTGCTTGTATAACAACCAGACAGAGTTCACATAATCTAATAAGATCTTTTGTTCACTGCCAGTAATTAATTCACTGTACAGGAAGACTTTGCATTCAGTCGGTGTTTTTACTGGAACATAACAATTAAGTTAACCTAGAGATTTTCAAGTAGAACTATTCTTATCAAAATCTGCTAAGGTTAAAACAAACCCCAAAAAACAAGAATTTTGCAGTTGACAGAATTGTAGACACTGCTATATAACCTTAGAAAATAGTAAATTCTATGATATTCGTATTTGTGAAAAGTTTTGTTTCAAAGATTTGTTTCAAAGATTTGTTACTGTTATAAAAAATAGTCTGATGTTTTTGTATTTTTGATAAACATTACAAGCTTTTTTTTTAAACAAGTAACCACATTTTTTTTTGCCATTAATGTTTTCACCTGCTTTGTTCTACAGATTTCTTCAGTTCTATAAAGAATGAAAAAGTCTTTTTTTCCTTTTTTTCTTTTCATTCTCTTTCTCTTTTCTTTTATCACCAGATGGTTGCTAATCTACCAACTGGTATGTTAATAACTTTTCTCAAAGACAATGTATTATATTAGTTTCTGACTTTATTCTAAGATGTTAAAGAAAATGTGTGTGGAATCAGAAACCCCGTGATGAGCAGAATGTAGTATGGGACATTGCAGCTACCCTTTGGAAGCAGCAGGCAAGTGGCTGTTTCAAATGTTTCAGTTGATGTGTCCTTCTATTAATATTTTTCATAATCAAATTCCCAGACTTTTGATCAGCATACAATATATTTTGCAAGTTTTTTATTCAATTTTTCTTGTTTCATTACAAGTTTTCTTTTTTGAGGATTGAGTGTGTAGAGAAATTATCTATAATATTTATTGTTTTGAGTGCTTTTGGCTAATAATTCAGCCATTTTCAATTCCATCTCACTTGTACAAGGGGCAAAACGTCTCTTGTGGGTCATCTTCTTCTTCTATGTGCCTTGTACCTTCATGGTCCTCCACAGTTTCCTCCCCATGGTAGCTCTTAGTAAATTTTCTCATTTTATTATCCTTCTTAAACCTTGCTGTGGCAACCATTTATACAAGCTATTTATTCACAGCTTTCCTCTGACCATCTTGCCATCAATATATCCTGTGTATATCACATCCTCCACGCAGTCTTTCCTCATTAGAAATTTTAACCGTCTTGCTGATTAAATGTCCTTTTTATTTCCATTTTTTCAAAGACTGTTGTTGCTTCCATATTCACTCTATGGTATTTTCAGCAACCTTCTGTAGAACCAAATTTCTGCTGCTTTAGTTCTCATCTTCATCTGTGAAAAGGTTCTCTATCATGCACTGCTATACAGCACTATTAATATTGCAGAACAGTTCAATACTCTTTTCTTTATTTCTAATAAAATTTTCCTATTTTTTATTACTTTGCTTAGCTTTTGGTAGGTATCTTTCGCTATTCGAATGAGAAT
Organism: Acanthosepion pharaonis; assembly: GCA_903632075.3. NCBI lineage: Eukaryota > Metazoa > Mollusca > Cephalopoda > Sepiida > Sepiidae > Acanthosepion > Acanthosepion pharaonis. The sequence goes on along the minus strand of CAHIKZ030005621.1, from coordinate 1,335,449 downwards.
TGTTATGAAATAAGATTTCCTTCAAATTTTACCAGTTTAGCAGTAGTTGTTGATCTCACATACCGAGAGAGAATATAGCTGTTTGCCTATGTCACTATGCCATGTGACAAGGTTGAGTTAAAAGTAAATTTATCGACACTACAACAGAAGAATTTTGGGACATAGGAAATCATGGCTCTCCACACTATCCTGTTCTTTATAGCTCTTAGTAAATTTTATCTTTACAGTATTTCTCCTAATCCCTGTTCTACCAACCATTTACAAAAGCTCACTAGGTAGATCATCTTTTATCCCTCTTACCTTCAGTATGTCCTGTGAGTGTCAAATTTTCTAAGCCTTCTTCCTTAATTATGTACCCTAAAAATTTCAACTCTTACTGTTGTTTAGTATAAGTAGACTTTTTGTTCTCATTTTCTCTAAAAATATATTATTGCTCACATGTTCAGCTCATGGTATTCTTAGCATGCTTCTGTAAAACACATTTGGAAGTGATTTCATTCCATCATAATTCTTATATCCTATTTGAAGAAAATCAGAAAAATGGATCATCTGAAACACTGTTTTCTTGTTTCTTAATACTTTGTTTAACTTTTAGAAGGCATCTTTTGCTATCCCAATGTGCCTTTGGATTTAAATTTTCAACCCTTTGTTTTAACAATTCCTAGATATTTAAATTTTTGTATTTGCTCTTCTTTTTGCCAACAACCACACCTTCTGTCTTCTTGAAATTGATGTTTAGTTCTTTCTTCTTGCTTTCCTTTAATACCTTCTGTAAAGTAATCGTAAATATCTTTAGCATAACACTTTAGAGAATCCATTCCTCAGTTGTAAATTCTGTAAAAACAAAAGAAAAAAATCAGACTGTCTCCTACCATTCAGAATTTTTTTCCTGAAGATGGTCAAAAAATGGATCATCTGAAACACTGTGTTCAGATCAACAATACTGATGTAATTGATTCAAGTAGCTCTTGGTATTAACAAAAACTAAAAACAATCACGTATTTAAAAACGTAAATGCCTGCAGTACAACATTAATAATAAAACTCTTTTTGCAGTCCACTGAAATGTATTGTGAGTTCAATCTATACTCAGTGACTCACTCAGTGTCAGACTAAATTATGCTAAGTAAATATACAGATAATTTGTGTCTAAATTTCTGTGACAAGGAGTTATCATTATTTACACTATTTACATTTGGACAATAGACCTCATCTTTATTGTGATCACAACATTTTGGCTGTTGTGCCCTCCAGTCTTTATCAGGTGTATATTTTTCCAGGTAACCAACAGGGAATTTTAAAGAGAACCCTTTATTTAATCTAAAGGGATAGACTGTTCTTGTGCTCCTGTCCATTGACTTGTATTGCTAAAACTATTAATATCTCCAAGAAAAAAATTCTTGCAATCTAAAAATATTTTATGGCTTTAAATAAACTGCAAAGGGTTGATCAGCTGTAAAAAAATTAATCAATCAAGCTGTTGCCTCAAGTTTACTCTTGAGCTGTGAGGAAATTGTTAGCATTCACTACCATATATAGGAGGATTGATGTTACAGAACAGATCAAAACTCTTTTCTTTGTTTCAATACTTTTGCAGGCAGGCACATGTGCACATTAACATATAAAAACATACACTATGAAAGAAAAATAATCAACATTGCACCAAGTCCATATGTAAAAGAAATATGAGAAATATAAAGTCATTTGCTGATATCCCCTTCTGTGTGAACAGAGTGATTGTGGGAGTGTTTATCTATGAAACTCTAGAGCCAAGATGCTGAAGGTAACACTAGTAAGATAACTGACAAAATTTATATTTGTATTAATTTATATATATATATATATATATATATTTTAAAAGACATTTTATGTTTATACATTCTTTTTATAGATACAAATATTTAAGTAAATGCTCTGTTTATAATAAATAGCGCATTTACTTAAATATTTGTATCTATAAAAAGAATGTATAAACATAAAAATGTCTTAAAATATATATATATATATATATCTGTAAAAGGCAGGATGTGTGCATGTGTAACGAATGCATGGCTGCAATTTTCGACAGATTTGTACCAAAATTTACATGCACATGCTCCAAGTTAGCGGGAAGGCTAACAATGACTTTGCATTTCCCAACTCCCATCGATAGTGGAAATAATCGATTTTTTCATGCTTCTACGGCAGTTTTCACGTAGTTTGTGGCCATTTTCTACTGGCCAGAGTGAGAGCCTATAGCTGGCTGCCATAAATAAGCAAGAAGATTCTATTGGCCAGCGTGAGAGCCAACAGCTGACTGACACAAATGTTAACTAGCATGCTAGTATGCAAAAAAATCAATAGCTACATTCGTCACAAGTGGGAAAAATTTAAATCTGCATGGCACTTTACTCCAATTGGCCCATTCGCTTGCTTAAACTCAACGTTGATTCTGATTCCGCAGAACTGTGTTGGGTGTGAAAAAGTATTTGTTGTTAACATTCTTTTTTCATTCAGTTTTTACAGTTACGAGTCCTTTTTTTAAAGCTGATCGTTTTGTGTTCATTTTGTTTAGTTCTTTTTTCGTAACAGATTTAATGTTTAGTATAGAGCTTAGAAAAAATTTGCAGTGTGACATGTAGCAACATCAGCACAGCAAAGGGCACTTCTTTTAAAGGCAAGGAAGGGTAAAAATATTTTAAGTCAAGTGATAGCGATTGCTGTATGAGTCGTACGATTTTTGAATCAAGCACGGGCAACACCGGGCCATGCTGCTAGTATATATATAATATATTCAAATGTCAATGTGTCACACATTTTCAATTTTACTCCTAGAAGCCATAGCACAACATATCATATCATTTTAGAATAAGGTCAATACCTTGAGCAAATTAAAAACATTCTGAGCCAGATGCAGACCCATAATCCTGAAATTCTGGATTCCTAAGTTTTCATTGTATTTTGTGATTTTCTTTTCTTTTTTTTTCATGTAATTTTTTGTGACAAATTTTTTTGTACAATAACAATTTTTATAACTTGGAAATAAATTTGGGAATAATTGAAATTAACTGTGAAATTCAGCAAAAATCATGAAATAAAAATAATTTTCTGTACAGAAAATAAGGACCTGCGTACATCAAATTGTCTTTAAATTAAGTAGCGGCAGAAAAATTATTGTTGAACTTTTAAAAGTTAAGTTAATGCAATACTTAAATGCAGCAATCAATTTTGAGTTTTTCTGTAATTTATTGTTGCCTGTTGTATCTACTCCACCCTACCTATTATGATGAAGGCTCAATCAATAGCTCTCCACAGGAGATAGCTCAAATGCTGCTAGATAGTGCAGTTTTTTTTAAGCTAGTATATATATATATATATATATATATATAATGTCTGTTTTTCTCTCTTTAGTTCCTCTCTCTTTGTAAATATTTCATCAAAAATAGGATTCTGTTTTTCTATCATTGATCTTTGATTATTATCAATGTATAACCAGAGCCTTTCTGTTTGTTCTGGAAACACTCTTTGATTTAAAAATGTGTGTAGTATGGATAATAAAAGGGACAAAGATTTATTGTCAGACAGTTTTGGAGAAATTTCTTTTTTGGCAATGTCAGAATAAATGTAAAGACAATCATTGTACAAGAAACATTTATAGTTATGAATTACTAGAAATCTGCCTAGAGATATATTTAGTTAGATCTCTGAACAGACATTTTAATTTTCCTGTCAGTGAATGCTTTGTACACTGGACTTGAACTAATCTACCTTTCAATTCTGCATTTATTTGTTTTGTTCTTTTGGGATGTCAGTGATCAGGGTTTTCCACAACTTCCTATTGATTGTAGCTCTCGATATTGAACATTCACAGAAACTCATACCTGCTGTCTCCTTTCTTCTTGCCTTCAGACTGTCATGGGAGTGTGAAATTTTCTTCATAATGTCTCAGAAATTTCAACTGTTTTTTGTCCTGATTTCTTTAAAAACCTCCTCATTGCTCAAATATTCTGTCCATCGTATTTTCAGCATCCATCTGTAGAACCACATCTCTGTTGTTTCAAGTTTCTTTTTCATCTTAAACTTTAGCATTCAGTGTTCAACCTAAAACAATAAATTCAGAAACTATAAACTTTGTCTGGAGGAGTTTTGTAACCTAGAAATGTATATTGAATGAGGAACAACCAAAAAAGAAGTTGGAAATGAAATAGTAATCTTTATAACATCAGCAAAATACAATACTCGCCAGCAGCATGAAGTAGGTAAACCACTGCGCGTGGTGGAATGCTTAGACAGCATATTACCCCCACTTAAAATAGTGTCCAATGTATTTATGAGGATTGGGACATACCCATTAGTGTTCATAGGTATGGTATATAACAAGGAGAAAATAGCTATAATCACTTTCCCAGAACAACACAAATTAGTAAATAAAAGATCAGAACTTATCTCAGAATGCAGACACAGAGACAAATTTTTACTATGTTACTTAAAAACTCGAAAACTAAATATGAATATCTTTTAAAACCTCACCAAGAAAAATATTATGTACACTATAATACAATGCAGATAATGTAACATAATTTAGACAAAGCCAAATAAGATAATGAAGCCCTTCAAAATAAATAAAACAATATAAATTAACAAATTATGTTAATAAATAATAAACAAATTAACAGACTCTGACTAGACACATAAACCACAACTAAATAAATTTAATACTAATAATCAATAACAAATAATTAATAAATAAATACAAAATACCCTAAGTAATTAATAAGAAGTAATGAGTTAGAAGTTAACAAACAACACAATACAATAGCTACAATACAATAGACCTTGCTACACATAATGCACCATTGACCAGTATATATAGTCAACTAACATGGGCTGAAGATTGTATTCAAACAGGAAACAGATTGCCAGTCAGTGTTGATCACATGTCCACATTGATTTATTGAAAGAGAGACAGTATTTGGGCAGTAAGTTCTCATTTATACAGGTTTAGTTGAAGATCAACAAAAAGTTCTTTATTTTTTCTTTGAGTCAGACCATATTTTAGTTTTCCTGGCAGAGTTTGAACATTATTTGTCTAGTACCTTCAGAGAGTTTTCAGCTTTCATAATCAATTATCTAAGAACATTTTATGGGTTAATAAGGTTTTGTCTACATGTATTATTTGAAATAAAGATAAAAATAAAAAAAACTCCACTTTTATATCTATATTTACATTCATTACATGCACTTTTGCCCATAAATATAGAATTCCTTAAAATTATTTTTTTAGCATATATATATATATATATATATATATATATAAATCAACACTGAGAGGTGACAGGCTGTTTCATGCTGGACGCAATCATCAGGCTGCAATTTGCATGAAACAGCCTGTCACCTCTGAGTGTTGACTTCAATGTTCACTTTTATATTTATATTTGCACATGCTCTATCTCTGATATTGAGCACTTTATCCCATAAATATAGCACACCTTAAAACTATATTTCTTGTTATATATATATATATATATATATTAAGTTTCTAAATAATAAAATCTGTTAAACAATAGACACAAGTTAACGGTTTTTTGCTGACATCATCAAATTTTTGCATTGAATAATTAGCATAAAAACAAACAAACAATAATATAATTTTTAAATTCCATAGTCTAAATAAATATTTTAAATGCCCTACAAAAAAAAGGATAACTCTTTATGAAGTCATCAAAAAAACAAATGTTAGCGACAGTTTTTTTTATATACACAAAACCCTTTCAGAAAAAAAATAAAAAATAAAATAAAAAAATAAATAAATCTCCACAGACTAGATGATGTCATCTTCCGCTTTAAATTTAGACACCCCAACCTTACCCTGACTTGAGGTTCTGTGAATGTAACTGAGATATTGAGACAAATTATTAAGCCTTATGCCCCTTTTCTTTAAATGATTGCTCTAGCCATTACCATAGTAATTTTAATCTCAATTATGAATATGCTTATAAAATGCATAAATTTCAGGAATAAATTATTCCAAAAAAAATTTCACTTGAAGATGGAACAGAGCTTAGTACTTTAATTCAATTTAATTCAAATAATTATATTGAAGTTTTCGGCTCTTGTTTCGAAACATGAGAACTCTTATGTAGCATTAGAATCATATTTTTAAATAAATAATTATATTTATGCTCTAGTTTTGTATCGAGCACCATTTTTAAAAAATAATAACAAAAATACTAAAGAACTTTGGATTATTTACCTAACAAGTTTTTTCCTATTTTCTATATATTTTTACACACACACACACACACACACACACACACATATATATATATATATATATATATATATATATATATATATATATATATACTTGAAGGTAATGAGAATGAAAATAATATAAATTCTAATGTTCACGACATTAATTCAAAAGAGGGCTCAATACCAAGAGCAGAGCAATAATTATTTATTATAATTTTTACATACAGACAAAACAAGTTACTCAGGACAAAGATGCATTTTTATTGTGGTGTGCATGCATCTTGACTAGTAAGAACCAAAAATGGTTATGAACAATTCTATTTAAAGCAAGCCGCCTATGGAATGTCACTTCCTTCTTCTCATTATTCAAATTGTTTTTTGAAAAAAAAAAACATAAGGAGAATCACCTTAAGAGAAAACAGAGAAGGTTAAAGAAAAGGGAGAAAAGAGAAAGAAAGAAAAGAAAGTGACAGAGTAAGATAATAGTATTTGTTGATTGCAGTTTGGGTGGTGAAGGAAAGTGTTATGGCTAAAACCTGATCCAAAAAGTTTAAGTGGAAGTCTCCACTACAGCTTTTGATACTATGCAATGGTCAGAAATCTAAGCAAGTATGCCAAAACTCCCAAGAAAAAGGAGAGAGAGAGGGAAAAGTGGAAATAAAAAAGAGGAAAACAATGAGAGAGAAAAGAGAAATAGGTATAGGAGAGGCCATAGTAGTAATTGACCATGATTTTCCCGATGAAGGGTCGGGGACCTTAAGCAGAACCAGAGCTGAATGATGCAAATTTAGGCTGAAGTTTCTGTATTTCTGTTCATAACCATTTTTGGTTCTCACCAGTTGAGATACATGCATGTCGAAACAAAAATGCATCTTTGTCGTTAGTATGTTGTTTGGTCTGCCTGTAAAAATTATAATAAATAAATGAGTGTATATATATATATATATATATATATATATATATATATATATATATATATATATATATATAAAAAACGAATAAAAAGACAAGCCATCCTGGACATGATGATAAACTACATCTGCGTCCTGGCTAAGATGAAATACTACATCTGAGAGCAAGGCCTTTGATGAAGAGGTTTTGAGGAGCATAGAACCACTTCTTATTTGATAGAGTTCCCAGGTCCACCCTGACCCAGGGTGGTAGCACCTGTCAAGGTCCCAGCTATAGTTAACCCCACAAAAGGGGTCAAAACACTATGAAAGTATAAAAATAGGTTTTAATACCAACAATAGTTTTTGGGAATAATTATTGCCAGCAATATGGTTTTGAAGAAAAAAATATTACCAGCAATACATTTTTGGAAAAAATATTACCAGCAATAAAAATCTTGTCAGCATTAAATAACCCATTGAGGTTGATATGCCGCAAAACAAACCAAATCAAAAAGACAATGAAAAATATGTCTGGATAAAGTCCCTGAGAAGACATAACATGTTAACTAAGAATAGTTTTTCCTCTTGTCTTTTTATTCCTTTTGTTCCTTTACAGATACACACTATCTGAAAATAATTCGCTCACACACTCACACATACACACACACAAAAAATATATATATATATCTATATAAGCAAATATATGGATATGGATCCGACAGTATGAAGAAAAATATATGGAAAAACAAAAATCCGAATATGCAAATATGCTATTTTAATGTTGTTTCAATGTCTAGTAGACCTTCTTCTTCTTTAATAACTATGTCCTGAAGCAGGTCTACTAGACTGAAACATCTGACGTCAACATTGAAACAACATTAAAACAGCATATTTGCATATTCGGATTTTGTTTTTCCATATATTTTTCTTTCATATATATATATATATATATATATATATATATATATATATATATATATAACTAATATGAATAAAAGCCTAAAATAAGCTAAAAGTTAAAATATAAAATAAACTGAGGGCTTGATGCCAGATTCAACACAGACTCAGTATAATAATACTATTAATTCAATTATACTAGGAATCACTATTCAGTTTCATGTGATAACAATCAACAGGTGGAAGCTATCATTTAACTTATGTACTCCAGGGGTGTCAGGTAACTCCTACCCATATGTTTATTTTGAATTAAATATTTATTCTTATGCTGGCATGTGACCATAAGCTCACTTCTCTTATTCAACAGCTGAACTCCCATTTTTTGTAAGATTAGCAATTCCAGCCATTTTTTGTTTGTACAAGAACTTTTATTATGATTGTTGTCTCTTTGTTAAAAATGAATTGAGTAAAAGGAATAAATAGATAAAGTGAAACGCTGATAAAATATTACTTGTTCTGCATTTACAATATGCAAACCTAAGTAATATAGAAGGCATTTTCAAATCATTTTTTATTATGTTTATTTTTCAGTGCATTACTTGACTTTACAAATATTTCTAAATAAATTACTAATGTTAGATAAGTGGCATCTAATTTATCTGAAACTGGTTGACACAAATCCATTACATGCGTAACATGCCTGAATTAGTTGTCAGGTTCAAATGCTTATTTCACAATCAGCTCATTGGAATGAAACCTAACCATGAAGTGTAGAGTGGCTGTATTTACTTTACTTAAGACATTACAAAGATAAACAAAGAGAAATCTGTGAAGGAAGCATTGTGTGGTATTCAACCAGTTACTGAAATTACATAGGGTTGCAGAACCACTTCCTGGATTGTAAAATTCTATTTTTCCATATCAATAATTTTTCAACACAAGTTAGATAATTTTTTTCATATTTTAATTATATATTCAATATATATTATCATAATATATATATATATATATATATATATAATATATATACATACACACTTACACACATCATACTCACTCACCCTTAAGAACAAAATAACACACACACACTTAACAGATATACATCCCCTTTCCAGGAACTAATAAAACTGTCAAAATGACCAGAGGAATTCAGAGCAGCATGAATCCATCCAGCTCTTATATTAAATAACAACTTAAAAGAGACTGTTTGACCAACACAAGGACTGACCAAAATTCATGTTAAGCAAATAAAAAAATAAAAAAAAACAAATGAAAACTACAGATAAAGTTCATTTTCTCCATTAAGTCATTCATTTCTGTAGTTCACTGCTACTAACAAGCAGAATTTTTTTTATCCTGATGATGGCCATGTTGCCTGAAACTAGACAAGGAATCTAAGTGAAATAATAAAAATGAAAGAATATTAATATACAACCCAGTGTATCTGAAGATTTTAATTTTTTAATATTTTTTATTGTTCAAACATATAAGTTAAAAGTGGTCAATATCGAGGTTAGAGTGTATATATAAGATGTTTATATACTGATATCAGCAGCGAATGGGAACAATCTGTTTAATACTTGAACACAATTTTCAAGCCATATATATAATACAGGTTGCTGCAGAAATACCTCTCACATAATGGTAAGACATTAGTGACAATGGTGTCTTCATCTTGCTAATGTCTTACCATTATCTGGGAGGTATTTCTGTTGCACCCTGTATTTTAATTACTAACAAATATTAGTTTTATATTTTACTAGCTTAAAAACTGACCTATTGGGCAGCATTTAAGCTAGCTCTTGTGGAAGACTCTTGATTGGACCTTCATCACAGTAGATAGAGAGGAGTAGATGCAATATGCAACAATAAACTACAAAAGAACTCAAAACTGATCTCTGCATTTAAGTATTGCATTAATATTTAAGCTTACCTTTTAAAAGTTCAACGATAATTCTTCTGTCACCACTTAATTTAAAGACAGTTTGAAGTATGTATGTCCTTACTTTCTGTACAAACAATTATTTTTATTTCATGGGTGACTTACACTGAATTTCACAATTAATTTCTATTATTCTCAAATTTATTTCCAAGGTATATAAATTGTTAACATAAAAAAGATTTTTTGTGAAAAAATAATGTAAAAAAGTCACCAAAAACAATAACAGTAATGAAAAGTTGGGAATTCAGAACTTCATGATTGTGGGTCCAAATCCAGCCCAGAATGTTCTTAGAGTCAGCCTGATTCCAAAATGGTATGATATGTTGGGGTACGGCCTCTTGGAGTAAAGTCGATAAAGTGTGACACACTGACATTTGCATTTATTAAATAGATGGCTAATAATTCTATTGCCAAATCAAAATGTACCAAAAATGAGTGGGTATCAAAATTATTTTCGTTTATTACTGTTGCCTTTACTTATTTAATTTGATGTGCATTATTTTTAACCTTTCAACAAATTTGAATATTTTGGAAGTATGATGAGAATTAACATTTAATAGTTATTTTTATTATTGATTTCATACACAAAAAATTTATTAAAAAACTGAATGAGGATGAAAAAACTTTGAATTCTAAAAATCAACGATATACAGATATATAGTACCAGTTTCACCCAAATTTTGAATCCTATCGCTGGTGGGAAGATTGTTTTGTTATTAATTTTTCAAGTAGACAAGGACTATCGACCTGCTGAGAAAATCAGCATTAGAAATCCTAGCTTCTTCCTAGGTTTGAACACAAACTGCTCAGACCAGTAAGTTACTATTTCATTCATGCGGTATCAACTTGTTTTGTAAAAATTGTCTTTTTGTTGTAGAAAATATTTTTTGTAAATGTTTATGATCAGATTAAAAAATGTTTTCTCTGACTTCAACCAAAGAAATTTTTTCCTAGTTACCCCAGAATAATTTGGTGTATTGTCATATTACTTTCAACCGATATTTTAATCAAATATATAAAATTAAGATATGCAGATGACACAGTGTTGTTAGCAGACATAGAAAAGAAACTGCAGGATCTCCTACGGAAGGTAGTGAAGGAAAATTGAGACAAAAGGACTAACCATAAGAGAACATAATGTGTGTTTATTAGCAAGAGGGGAACTCTGAGATATGAGTCATAAATTGGAGATATTAAAATCAATACCTGGAAAAGATGACATAAAATTTGGCATCAAAATCCAAAAATGCATTAACAGATACCTTCTAAAAGATTTTGTGTACCTAGTTAATGTGAGTAAGTGTTGTTCCCAGCCTGTCCCCCGGCCACATCTTTAGTTATGATCCAGCCTGAGATTCCCAACCTCCTCAGTTTGTTTTTGGCCCCCTTTTTATCTCAACTGGGTCAGCTTTATATTTTCCCATGCCCGTGTGATTTTTTATACTTTTCCCACTCCCTTAGCGAGATCACCTCTTGATTTTGTCCAATGGGAAGAACACAGCGTCCTCTCTGTGTTGATGGTTGGATGGGTCCTACTAACATCAGTTATGTTTAATTTGATTTGTGTTAATATTTTAGTTCGTTATTGGGTTCATCTCCCTCCCCTCTCATTTTTCATCATAGATTTTTATATATATCTTTTAGCATCATTAATTTTTTATAACACAGGGCGCATTTTGTAGGTCTCCCTAGAGTGGATGTGGTATTATGGTGCATGGAGGATTGATTGGTGACAGATGAGTTCTTATGGTGAATGGGTAAATTGTAATATATGAATGGGTCGTGAATCAGATTAGCTAGATATAAGATAGTTAGTGAAGACCAGTCTTTACCCCTCCCCTTTTTTGGCCCTGTGCCACAATTTTGTACTTTTAAAAAATAAATATAGATACCTTTTAAAAGCTAAGCAAAGTATTAAGAAACATGAAACTTTTCATTAGAAACAAAGAAAAGACCAGTGAATGCTGGACATTTTCCTCACTAATGGAAAAGAGATTTTTTAAAATCAGTTCACCACAAGCAAGGTGATAATGCCACTAAAATGCAAGGGGTTACTGGGAATGAAAGAGAATGAGAAAACTTTAGAAGGAACTGGAAAACCAATCCAAAACTGAAAACAAAGGATAAACCTCTACTCCTGTTCAAAAGATCAGCAAGCAGTGTGAACCAGATGGTCAGTAACTCTATTGACATGAAGCACTCTTTTGTTTCAAGTCAATAGAGTCACCTACCATCCAGTTCACACTCCTCCCTGGTATTTTGAACAGGAATAGTGTTTCTACAGAAGGATTAACTGAACATGTAAGTAATGGGGAAGTTTTAAGAAAAATTGTAACAGAATGGATCCTTATAATTAGACAGAATTGAAATTTTTGGACACATAATGAGGAAAGAGGGCTTGGGGAATTTGACACACAGAGGACATAACAAAGGCAAAAGGAGCAGAGGGAAACAGCAGATAATCTACCTTCCAAGCTTTTGTAAATGGGTGGCAGGAGGAGAAGTGATGGTGAAAAAGCAAATGTTACTAAGAGCTATAAAGGAGAGGAAGTTGTGGAGAGCCATGATCACTCATGTCCTGAAAGAACACAGCATATAGAGGATGTCTCAAAATTAGATCTGTGTACAATAAAAATCATTGAGAAATTGTATAAAATGATATTAAATGAAACCATAAAATATTTATTTTCTTTAGCAACTGAAGGAGAGTTTGTCTTTTGCTAAGGAGGGTATCTAGCATCACTGCATATCTCAACAGAGAATTAAAATCCCTTGCCAAAAAAAAAAAAAACAACCTAAAAAACGTGTGATTTCTCCTGTTGATGAGTTTGTGCCCTGGGGAGGCCATAGTCAATTGTCAGTTCTGATCTAATGCCAGATTTTGTTTTCAATGCCAACAAAGCTTGATTGAACTGAAGCTCAATAGATAACTTGGACGGTACAAAAGCCATTGGATCCTACCGAGAAAATCCAACTGGTCTGGAACTCAAAAGAATTTATGGCTTGCAGATATTTACAGGCTCTGTCCAAGAATCTCACACCCACAATTTTATTCACTTTAGGGAATCTGACTTTCACAGTGGAGGCTTGTATTTGTACTAAGTCGGTCCTATAAAAAAGTTCAGCGTACAAAACATTAGGAACTTCATATAATAGGTATGACGCAGAGAAAATCAAGTTGTGGTCGCTGATACTTTAGTATCCGACTAACGGTCGTCCGGCATCGACTGACTGCCCGACCCACTGAGCAACTCACTCGTTACTCTTACTACTCCTACTTATTATAGGTGGGAGAGTCTATTAACTATAGAATAGGTGTGTTCCACTATAACAGACTCATATTCAGATATTTAATAGTTGAATAAAGTAATACAGAATAAACATTTTCTCCTTGATATAAGATCCCCACTTTTATCCTTTCAAAAATAGTTAAAAAAAAAAAGAAGTATCCCCTGGGTCTTATATGAGAAGTTGAGATTTTTTGTAGGATAATTTTACTCAGATGCCATAAACAATCAGAACTTTTACATTTTTTTTGTCTGTAATATCAGTAAATTTATACTGTAATATTATCTCCAGGTAGCAGTTTCCTTTTTATGACAATGGATTAAATATAGTTATAAAGCTATAATGAGCAAAGACTGACTCCATGAAAGTGTAGAATATAACAGAAATAAATGTCAAATGTACTCTGAGGTGCCAAATTTTACGGACTATCAGTATGGAAAGGTAATGATAGGTGGCATCATCATGCCTTGATCTTATAGAAATGCTCAGATCTATTTCAATTATACTCTGTCATCTGTCAGATTAGTATGAATATCAACCAGGCAGCCCCTTGCAGGGTGACATGAATTATTACAGTTTAAACAGGACATGATAGAGCTGGCAGATGAATGGATAATTCATTTCTGAAATTATGGAGGCATTTGATTTTTTTCAATCTCTGGTGTATACCAGGAACACCTGATAGAAGTCATGACTTCCCACTATAGTTTCTTTTAATCATTTCACTACAATCAAAGCAATAAGGAGACAGAAGATGATGATTGACATTGCATTTAAATTTTTAAAGAGCATAGTTAACAGGGAAGCAGGAAGCCAAAAGAGTGTTCCACAAGCATGGAGTGAAAGAGAAGAAATATAGAGCCTAAGGTTACAACTAGCAATTTCAACTGTGAAATTATGGAACCTACCTACCAATCTAGTACTACACTTAAATTTGTGAAGTCAGCATGCCAATGAGGAAACATCATTAAAACAATTATCATGAAGATACTTATGGAAGAGGCAAAGGGAAGCTATGTTATGACAGTAGGAATGTGACTTAAGATGAGATACCAGGTCAGGATCGATAACATTGCAGTATTGTGGACAGTACTTTGTTTGACCAGTTCTTAATTATCATGACTAGTGTAAGTTGTCTGGTGCGTGTTGTTTGCAGAAAAATAACACTGGTTCAATGTAGGAAATACCAGATGCATATCCAGTGAGTGTATTCAGTGTTCTTGAGCTTTTATGGGGTATGTAACATGTACTATGGTTCAATAAGTCTCTGTTCCTGTTGTTTCAGGGTTAGGGTAGGGTTTAGGTGTTGTGCAGAGTTCATAAAAACCAGTTTTCAAAAAATTGCTGTACAAGCTGCGGGTGGTCTTATAATTATGCGGGTTGCATTCCTTTTGGCATTGGCTAGTGATTGCTATACTTCATTGCTTTATGAATATATGCCTCTATTCATGGATTCTATAGGTTAATCTAACAGCATAATGCACTATGTCATCATCATGCACCATCATTCTCTCTCTATATTTGTTTCTACTCCTGCTTTCTCTATATGTTTCTTTATCTATCTGTTTCTATCTCCTTCCCTCTCTCTTTAACTGTTTATATCTCCCTCTCTCTTTAACTGTTTATATCTCTCTCTCTATGTTTCTATCCCCCTCTCTCTCTATCTCTTTCTATTTCCCACCCTCTATCTCTCTGTTTCTGTCTCCCTCTCTCTCTAACTGTTTATATCTCCCTCTCACTCTAACTGTTTCTATCTCCCTCTCTCTTTAGCTGTTTATATCTGCCTATGTTTCTGTCTCCCTCTCTCTCTAATTGTTTCTATCTTCCTCTCTCTCTAACTGTTTATATCTCCCTCTCTCTCTTTGTTTATATCTCCCTCTCTCTGTTTCTATCCCCACTTTCTCTATATCTGTTTCTATCTCCCTCCCTCTGTCTCTCTGTTTCTGTCACCCTCTCTCTCTAATTGTTTCTATCTCCTTCTCTCTGTTTATATCTCTCATTTTCTCTCTCTTTTCATTTGTTTCTATCACACTCATACTTGATAATTGCTCTAAAAATTTACTCTTACAGTTCAGGGCTAATTTTTTGCAATCTGCAATGTGACCCTTCATATATTTTTTAATTGTATAGGCCTGGGCTATAAAGATTCCTACAAGATCCTAAGTACTTCTCTCATGACTTTGCCACATCAGTGTATATATTTAAAAATCAACTCTGAAAAACTGTTCTGATGAGAACAAAACAAAATACCAACTTCATTTCTGCCATTATTGATGTCATCGGTTAATTAGTAATGTAATAGTGAATATAAAAGTGGAAGGTTCATAGGCCATTAATTATGGTAATAAATAATCTCATCATTAACATCAGTTCCTTGACTGCTTCAAATGTCAGAAAGACTTGAGGGTAGAAGAAACAGACAACCTCCTTCAGGTCGATCTGTTACAGTTGGCTTTGTCATGTCCGTCCACTATTTGCTGTTGTCTGAACAGCTCTTGCATTGCTCTCCCTGCCTGCATCCAGTGTCTTGCATGATAGTCTGTCATAGGTTGTCATGCTATGTGACATAGCCAAACCACGCCATCTTCTGATAATTAATAGCAATGAGGAGATTCATGTTGGCCCACAAGACTTTCAACCTTGTTCTGTACACAGTCATTAGTTTTATGCTCCTGGTAGGAACATAAAATTAATAACTAATAAACAAACGGATAAATTTTAATTCACTTTGAAGTGTTTCATTATTTCCTGATAATTTATTCTTCTGATGAAACTACCATTTTAAGATTGGGACAATTAAAGGGAAAATGATTTTTCAGAAAACCTGAGAAATTCTCAGCATTTACTTTGATATCATCAACCTATATGAGACATATGATTTTACAACCGAAAATACTAACTCAAAACATTACTATGTCCTGATGAAGAGATTACTTAATACTTTTTCCAAGATCAACAGTGCAAAGGGAAATATAACAGACTAAGTAGGAATTTTAACTTGGCTTGCCAATTCCACTCCCAGCACATTCATTCTTACCTTCTTTATATATACTGTATAAATTTGAGCCAAATGTTTACCTTTCTTAAAATGAAAAAAATATGCTGAAAACGTCATTTTTTCATACATTTTTCAATATTAATAAAAATAACTGCAACATGTTTTAAAATGTATGCTGATACATCACAATACAATCAAAATGTGATATTTTTTTATAGTTTTTTTTACAACATACAATACTAACTCAAAATGTTACTGTCTCCTGTTGTCTTCTGAGATATTTTGATTGACTGTTTTCATGAAGGAACAAAATTCTTGTCCATTCAATTTAACACTACAATCACCATCAAAAATGACTTTGGCATTTAGAAAAATAATAAATTAGGTATTATTGTGTACGTCAAAAGTGATTTGTGTTTTTTTTTTTGTGTTGGAGATTTCTCACTGAACAATATGCTCCAGTTGGATGAACATTTTGATGATGTTAGTCATCAAATCAATGCATTACTTCAGAACTACTAATGTTATTTGATGCAGGAAATAACCAACATACTCAAAATATATAAAATCAATCACTGAAAATCATTAGCATCAGCTGAATTTTAATGTCATGCCTCATCAGAATGGAGGCAATCATGGCTCCTTAGAATGCAGACAATCATTGTTCTCTGCCGATTCATTTTTTTATTGTCTGTGAATTTCTATGATTTTGTTGGGAGAAATAGAGGAGTACCTTCTCTATAATTTTCAATTCAGATTTTTCTTCCCTTAGAGTGACAGCTATTCATGGCTGGAAATCCCAATGTGCCCTTCTATTTAACCCATAGCTTAGGGAGAGAAGAGATTAATTAATGCTTTTTCCAAGATCAAGCATGCAAAGGGAAATGTAGCAGACTAGATTGGAATTTTTAACTTGGTTTGCCAATTCCATTCTCAGCACATTCATTCCTACCTTCTTTATATATACTCTATAAATTTGGGTCAAATTTTTACTTTTCTTAAAATGAAAATATATGCTGAAAATGTCACTTTTTCATGCATTTTTCAATGTTAATAAAGAAAAATAACTGTGACATGTTTTGAAATGTATGCTGATATGACACAATATAATCAAAATGTGATATTTTTGAATGAAGTTAAAATAAAAATGCTTTTGGTGCCAATGAACTTGATGTCCAGGTGGTGCAATGAATAGTGGCTCAGAATGATAAATTGGAGAGCTGAGTTCAAATTCCAGTTGTATGCTGATACATCACAATATAATCAAAATGTGATATTTTTGATATTTTTTTTACTAATACTAACTCAAAACATTACTGTCTCCTATTGTTTTCTCAGATGTTTTGATTGACTATTTTCCTGAAGAACCCAAATTTTTAGGACACATTTACTTATGCACAAAAACCTTTGGAAAACCATCTCCCCCACCCTAGCTATTGTTTTGATAGCAGGATATCTATCTGGAAAATCCATTGCTATTCTCCAAAAAGTGTTAATGCAATATACACTGACAAAAAAAAAATATTCATATAATCCAGAATAGGTTTTGGCCTTAAATAACCCACAAAGAGTTCATAAGCTGTGAAAAATCTATTAAGTTTGTTGGGTATATATTGCAGGTGAGTGAGTATTCATATGTAAATAGTTAAAGAAGAAGCATGCAAAAACTTGGGTTTATACTACAGACCATTTATTCTCATTTTTATATAAACTATAGTGAAACAAAGTTCTCAATGTCTCTTTGGTATGTCCATTTTCTTTTTGGTCTTAGAGGTAGGGTAAGTAAGTATAAGCATCAGTATAATGGTTGAGCTCAAGTCAGCCTTGTGCAGAGTTATAACGGCCAAAGAATAAGTTGATTTATTTCCTAGGTGGAGATTTTGGATGACACGTACATTGGAAATTGGAAAGGAGAGTTCAGCTCTCACTGGAACAGGGAAATGAACATTCCCTAGTGGGGACATCCTTTTCCATATGCAGCTACATCTTGGATCAAAAGGGAGAATTTTTTAAATATCTGTAAGTGTACCATTCACCTCCACCTTGAATATTGCAACCATATATAATCTGTTGCCCCTGTTGTGTGTGTATGTATATATATATTTATATATATATATATTTATATTTATGAGAGAGAGATAAAATCCAAAGAATCAGTAATATTATTGGTTCTGACCTGGCATCTCAGTTTCAGTTCCTTTCTCACTGTTGTAATGTCGCTTTCTTGTGACTTTTCTATAATTACTTTCATGGTAATTGTTTTGATGAATTTTTGCTATAGTAACTATGAATTTAAGGAACCAGAAATTTTATTACTTCATTTCACTTCATCAAACACCCATCAGGCGGTGCTGTTTAAACATTTTTCTTCCTCATCTTTTTTTATCCCTGCCTGGGTGATGATATGTGGATGGTGTGCACTATCCAAACTACATGCACCACCCCATCTCAGCTGTACAGACAAGATCCAAAGGAATACAGGGCGTTACATTTGAGGCTGGCTTGACTTGAATTGCCAGAAGGTTGTCAGGCTCTACTCAGAGTTTTCTGTCTGGATTTACCTCCATAGTCTTTTCAACAAGGCAGTAGATGTTTAAAATCAGGGTTTTCCATACTCTAGATGGACTGCCTTTCTTTGCAGTGAAGAAACCCATCAGCAGCAACCATTTACCCAAAGCAACTGGTTATTGGGTAGTCTTAAGATGTTGTTCTGCATTTGTTGTTCACTGGCATTATTGTTGATGGATTTATGGAAAATCAAATAATAATTTTAAAAAATGAAAAGAAAAAGAAATACATTTTCCCATGATGATAGTGGAATTGGCAAGTCAAGTTAAAATTCCTGTGACATATTTCGAAATGTATGCTGATATGTCACAATACAATCAAAATGTGATATTTTTGAATGAAGTTAAAATAAAAATGCTTTTGATGCCAATGAAGTTAATGTGCAGGTGGTGTAATAAATAGTAGATCAGAATAAGTAATTGGAGAGCTGAGTTCAAATTACAGTTGGGATTGTATGAATATTTTTTTTTTTTGTATATATAGAAATAAGAGAGAGATATAATCCAAAGAATCAGCAAAATTATTGGTTTTGACCTGGCTTCTCAGCTTCAGTCCCTTTCTCACTGCTGTAATGTAGCTTTCTTGTGACTTTTCTATAATTACTTTCATGGTAATTGTTTGGATGAATTTTTGCTATAGTAACTATGAATTTAAGCATAGTACTATATTGGTGATAAGGTCTCATCAGTTTATAGTTGAATTGGTTAGATTTAACTTTACACCAACAGTTTCTTTTCTCACATTTCTCACCTGTAGAACTCTCTTCTGGCTCCATACATTCCAGTCACCTATGATCCTCAAAAATTCAAATGCAATGTTAATCATTATCTACTATCCTCTTGTTTACTCTTCTATTGTTCTTGCTTCTAAGAAATGCTTCACTTTTTTTCTTATTATTTCAAACCCAGTAATTCTGTGTGTCTTAGTGGTTTTACTGTCTTGGGCTGATATGCTAATTTAATAGCCTTCATAAATATCAAATATATTTATAACAGATCCATTTTTAATCACCATTTATGAAATAGGTAATTATTTTGAGGGTAAGGATTTTTAGGTAAGAATTAAGGTTGCCTTAATTAATCAGTCAATAACTGGTAATTTAATTAATCTCAATAAAGATTGGTAACAAAGTTAATCCATTAATACCTATGGTCAAATTTGGTATTAGTTACAAAAATAAAAATCTGTATTAATTTTAGTTTTCTACTTATAATCCATTGATACCCTCCATCCCATTTTGGGGATGGCAACTAATGGGTTAATGAACAACATTATTTAAATTCATTCTAAGATAACTGTTGATTCTTAAAGTAGGATGAACAAGTATGAAAACTGATTAATCAGTGAAAAAAATATCCGATGACCAATTAATTAGCAGGCGTCGATTTGACCAATTATTGATTATTAGCCAATTAACCGATGCAACCCTAGTAAGAAGTGATGAACAAATGTCAAAATGATATAATTTTTGATTTTCAGTCAATTTGTATGGAATCTATTTCATTTTTTTTGTTACAGACATTTAGCAACATTATTGAAGAGTAACTGCAAAGTTTGTTCAAGTTGCTAGAATTATTGTTTAATGTGCCATAATTAATTGACTCAAGTGGTCATCCTTTATTACATTACTGGGTCTTTGTTGAGGTCATATTTTAAATGTTCTCATCATCCCAACAAAATATCTGAGACTACAGTTGCATTATTTTCTTGTTAGCAGTCCTTTCTCAAATAAACAAATTGATATTTCTTGTTTCATCTATACTGTGACCCAATTTAAGCTTTTATATCTGGGGCTGAAGCTGCCCAATACACTATTTTCAGCCTTGACAGAATTCAAAAGTGATTCTCACCTGTTGAAACATGACAAGACTATTGCTACTATATCATTTCCATAGAACAATCTTGAGTTTGTTAGTTCATTTTGTTTAGTGACATATCAACACCACAATGGGTTATTTAATGCCAAAAGCTAAATGTTTTGAACATAATTTTATTGCTTGAACTAAATATATTTTGAAGTCAATTACATACAGTGTACATATAAAATGTATTGTTGGTCATTTTTCTATAAAATGTATTGTTGGTTATTTTGCTACACAATGTATTTTTTGTAATCCTACTATAAAATGAATTTCTAGTCATTTTGCTTTAAAAATGTATAGTTGGTCCTTTTACTATAAATATGTATTGTTGGTAAATTTTTTATATAAAAATGTATTGCTGGTATTTTTACTATAAAAATATGTTTTTTATACTTTCACAGTGTTTTGTTTTGGGGTTCACTATTTGCCTATAGCTGTGACCCTAAAGAGGGTGAATCTGGGAACAACAGCAATTCAGAGGCAAATTCACACTCCTCAAAACTGCCAATCTCCTGATCAATGGCCTTGCTGCTGTATGTAGTTTATACCCAGGGCAGATCAGGAGGTTTTGAGGAGTATGGAACCAATTTTCAAATGCTGATGTTCCCAGGTCCACCATGTCCCAGGGTGGTAGCACCGGTTAGGGTCCCAGCTATGGAAAAATAGTTAACCCCACTATGAAAGTGTAAAAATAGGTTTTAATACCAGCAAAAAATTATTACCAGCAATATGTTTTTGAACAAAATAATCAATACCAGCAATACATTTTGAAAAAAAAAAAATTACCAGCAATAAAAATTTTGTCGGCATTAAATAATGCATTGAGATTGATATACTGTAAAACAAATACAAACCAAACCAAATCTTTTTTTCCATGCATTATGGACTCAAAACCTTATTCAATAAGCTCTGCACTAAATCTTTTAACGTCTTCCAATAATTGCAAGTATTCACTGTGGATGATATTGAAAAGTGGATACAAACTGGTTCCACTTCTAAGAATAGCAACCAACCTGTAAATCTAAAACTTTGTGTAATATAACCTTATGATTTTCTTATTCTGTGTGCAGTGTATGTTCAGAATGTAAGCAGTAATGGCTCTCTACAATTTCCTATCCTTTGTAGTTCTAAGCAATATTTCTCCTTCTACTATTCCCCCATTCTTTCTTCTGACATCTATTTCCACAAACTCAGTAGGTAAATTGGTTAATCAATGTTTTCTTTCTGTCCCTCTTGCCTTGTTCTGTAAGTGTTAAACTATACAAGCCTTCTTTCCTCACATACCCTCATACAACAGTAGAACAGCCAGATAGCTGAAATGATTTATATTGTGTTTTCTTACTTGTACTTCCTTCACATTGATGTCCCTCTTAAATTGTAGTGAGTGTGAAATAATAACTCCTTTCACCTACTCCCAACAAATTCAGAGGACTGAGGAAAAAGGAAAGAAATTTGTGAGATTTTTGCCTTTCACAGAAATTAACCAGTGAACCAAGAAGAAGAAGGAAAGAAAGAAATTTACAATCCTATGTGAAATTGATTTTGAATCAATGAAAACTGTGCCTTCACAGAAATTAACCAGTGTGCGAGTAAAGAAAGTAGTGAGCCTGCACAAAATTCTTTTTCATATAGAATGAGAAAAATTAAATTAATGAGAAGAATGTCTCAAGTCATGTGAAAGGTTTCATTTTAGTTCCTCATGACCAGCATTAAAGTACTCACCTGTTTGAAATCACTTGCCAATTATATTAGAATTTTCTCCCAACAATGCAAGAAAGCTATTTCAAAGTCTCTTCATCTACATTTGAGCGTATCTAACCATATATTGCTTTGGTGAGCAACAAACTCTCTTACCTTTGTCTTAAACATTTTTTAATATTATTTTGTGTTCTATCATCTAATCTGTTGTATGAACATTTACTATTCATTAAAACTATGGACTTTAAGAATTCTGATTTATTTTCCTGAAACAAGCTACTGATACTACTTCAAGCTTGTAAATTCATAAAGAAATTTCTTATGTTTTGTTATAATTACCCATATGTTTCCTTGTTATTAACATCTTTCATTAATCTTCTTGGCATAAGTAAATCAACTAAGCTCTGTGCTTCGATAGACTTCAGGGTGATTGCATCCATATTTAATCTCGTCAAAATGTAGTTGTTGCTTAATGAGTGAAAGAACAAAATTTATTGTGAATCTTTTTTTTTCATATACCATGTACTTTAATGATGTAGATGATCATAGCTCTCTACAACTTCCTGTATTTTGTTGCTCTAAATAACTTTTGCCTCTTTACTACCATTTTTATCTTTGTAGTCCATGTTCTGCTATTCCTTGACTCAAACTCATCAACTAGGTTATTCACAGTTACCCTCTGCTCTTCTTGCCTTCAATATACTCAGTGTTAAATTTGCCAAGCCTTCCTTGCTCTTTATGATAAACTATCTGAAAATAGTTGCATAGGAGTGAAATTTCAAGATTTATGCTGACAAGTAAATGTAGCAATGTAAACCTTCTCCTTCTATGTATCATGTCCCTTCAAAATGTAGGCAACATGGCTCCCCACAATTTCCTGTCCATTGTAGCTTTTAATGTTTCTTTATAAGGAAACGGCTGATATTAGCTTAACCATTTGAAGTAGTCTCTTCAGTCTCTTGTTGGCTCGCAATATATATTAGAGTCAACACCACATTCAGTATCCAAAGTCCTCTAATTTAAGGATAATTTTCTTATATGTATGTATGCATATATATATATATACACACACACTTAGGATATTATATTGAAAACATGTCATAATTGCTACACAATTGCAGTCATGTTTCAAATGTATCAGTGCATATCAAATTACTGGTGAGTTGACAATTTATTTAGATTTAAATGTAAAACACAGCCTATTTTTACAAAAAAATGTGGGGTGGTTAAAAGGTTTGTGAACTTTACTCAGATCAACCAATCAAATATAACCATCATTAAATTTAAAGTAAGCAAAGAAGCAAAATGAAGGAATTATTTTTCATAAATGTGTCATGACCCATAGATTTTGTGATCAATGACAGCATAGACCACCGACCCTTTTTCCTTTTTTACATAAAAAGAAAACATGCTGCCAAAATACACACACACACACACACACACACACACATATATATATGTATATATATATATATATATATGAAATACTATGAAAAATTGTGAAAAATTTTTCGATGTTTTTCATTTATACAGGATTTCATCAGACTGGGCTTTGTTGATGTTGCCATGCCTACACATGTACACAGAATGAGAAATGCTGGTAGTTTCACAATTTTTGAAAGAATATTTTTCCAATCTAGCCAAATTCATGTTAGTCGAAACCAAACTTCAAGCCAGCAGTATAGGATCCTTGTCAAAAAGGATATAAATAAGCAAAGCATTTTGAGTGAAGAAGTTAAGTGGTCATCTGTTTAAGACATTTTCTGCCTTTCTTAGGGCCAAGAAAATCACAGCAGATTGATGCTACTGTTTGAACAATGAAAACTACTACCAATGTCTGACTTCTAAACTATCAACTACCAAACCAAAACAGACTTTCTCCTGACTGCTACCAAGATCTGACTTAGAAACAAACTTTTGTTATGCCGAATTACAAAGATCTTACTCAATTCTATATCAAATAAATAAATATTATTTGTTTATACCCCTGTTTCAGTTCTTTTATTTTTGATGTTTTGATAAATAGTACTAAAAACCCTCTGACAATTCTCTACACTGTTTTTTTATTTTAAATTCATGAGATTGAGGTAAAAAAAGGAGGAAAATTATTAGAAAAATTGTCCTGAAAGCATTTATAGAAAAGACAGAGGGAAGCCATGTCAAGATGGTGAAAAAGTGACTGGAGTTGAGATGCCAGGTCAGGACCAATAACATTACAGACTGTTCTTTGGATTTTGTTGAGAATGTTTATATATATATATATATATAGCAAGATCACCTATCACCAGAGCAGATATAGCAGTATATATTCAATGCACAGATGAATGGTTGATCTATAAATGTACAAGATGGATTCTGGTAAGAAATTGGCATGATACAGTAGATGATCTTTTCTAGCAGTAGGCCTAACAATTGATTCCATATAATCACTCCATGTCATGGGAAAACATGAGCCCAGTAATGCAAAATGTGTTGCTCTCCTGGAGGCTAGCATCAGCCATACCGATAGAAGGCAAAAAGGATTCTCTATGATGATTAAATGACAATGCCATTTTACTGTTGAACTAGTTATATACAACTCTATGTTCTATTCCAATAGTTTATTTTCTTGCAATTCTTGCCTGTGGATCTTCTGACTTCTTACTTCCCCCACAGGAAAAATTGTGAAAAAAAATTTTGGGGTGCTTTTCATCTATATAGGATTTCATCAGACTGGGCTTTGTTGATGTTGCCATGCCTACACATGTACACAGAATGAGAAATGCTGGTAGTTTCACAATTTTTGAAAGAATATTTTTCCAATCTAGCCAAATTCATGTTAGTCGAAACCAAACTTCAAGCCAGCAGTATAGGATTCTTGTCAAAAAGGATATAAAAAAGCGAAGTGTTTTGAGTGAAGAAGTTAAGTGGTCATCTGTTTTAGACATTTTCTGCCCTTCTTAGAGCCAAGAACTATAGAACAGCCTTTCTTCCTCACTCCCTTCACTAAAATTTTCTCATTCCTATCACTACTAGTAATTCTTTGCATCCTAACAGCATTATAGCCATTCTTGGGATGAAATGATTAAAAAAAGAAAAAAACTGAAGTAGGAGGAAATAGCAAGCACCCTAGTTTGAGTAAATGATTGGCAAAACAGGGACAAAGGTGGATATTCAAAAGTTGCTAAAAGCAGCAAAAGAATGGAAGTTATAGGAAGCCTTGAATAACCATTTCCTGAAGGGTTATGGTACTTAAAAGAACATCATTGTAATGAACACACACCTCTCTGCATAAATGGAAAACACTGGAGCCATCAGACTTAAAAATCAATCCTGTTTCATACTTCATTGCTACCATTACAAAATTGCAGGAGTAAATTGAGCCACTCGACATTGGTGCCCGTGTCTATGGTAATCAAGAAATTCCATCATTCCTAACAGTGACACTTTGTGAAGACCAAGAAATCCATTGTAAGTGATGCTGAAACACTCTGGCAGTGGAGTGATGAATAATTCAATAAGCTGTCACAATAGTGTATACTTGATCCGAGTCAGTCTCTGGAGCTGACATGAGATTCGAACAGCATTTCTCTTCCAACTATTTAATCCTTCATGACCAAAATCCAGACAAGAAGAAAAGAAATTTTGAAACAGTGGCAGAAAGAAATTAATGGGTGAAACTAAAATAAGTATCAATAGAGACACATACGTGCAATACACGTATCCTAACTGCTTGTACTTTTTTTCGTACTCAGCGCTGTCTTCAAAGTTGTTGCTTTGAATAATGAACTGTTTTGTTTTATTTTTTTTGTCCAAGAAGACAGGTACTTTCAAAGTTTACCAATGATATTTATGTCTATTATTTTTATTAAGTATTTTCTGGTCATAGCATAACAAAGATATCACATGTATTATGATGGCAGTTGGAAATATCTTCTTCAGTATCATTTAAAAAACAACAAAATGCAAACAAACTTGCCAGACAACACATAGTGATGAATCTCATTTCACTGCTATGAATAGACCATTAGTTTATGCTGTTCTGGATGCTTGTTAGAACTTTGAACATTTTAGGCTGTTTTTTTTTTCTTTCTTAAAACTTTGGACTTTTTATTTTTCTTTGGCAAAAAATAAATAGTGAGTGAAGCACAGAACACACCGTAAAGGCAAGTAAGGGATTATTATTATATGCCTTTATACTACTTACATGAATGTAAAATCTGAGATGAGACATTTATACACCTTTAAATTAATACTAGTGTTAATTTTTGTTAAAATATGTTGGATTTTTTTAATATTATCTTCAAAACTTGTCTCTGCTTTTGTGAAAATTGATGTTCTGCCAGCAGAAGTTAGTTGTTATCCAGTTGTTGCTTATCATCTCTTGTTGGCCTGGGTCCCTCTTTTGGAGTTTAGCTTAATGCTGTGGGGAGCAGATAATTCCCTTTCTTGATGATGGGAGTCAAAGTTTAGGTATATTTCATTGAATTCTGGCTTAAGCTATACAAATTTTTAAACCAAATTATCAGTACATCCTGAAATGCTAGTGAATTTTCAACTTCTTTTTCAACTATTAATTGCATGAAATGTTTTATGAAGTTCACACAATCCAGTAGTGAGAGATATCTGCAGGAGACTGAAGATTAAAACAGCAAAAAACATTGTATGGCATCCAAGATTTGTCTGATTTAAAACATATGACCAGATGAAACTTAGAGAAACTCATAGTGATATTTTCCTAAGATTTCTTTTGAATGCATTTTATGTTTATTACATTATTGGAATAATAATGACTCCTATCAGAATCCTTTTTATAAATACCATATCTTTTAAGGATGGAGGCAAAAGTGGCTTTCTACTGATTCATATTTTTACCTGTGATTTGCCGTGACTTGGGAAAGATAGTCAAGTGTATTCATGGTTTGGAATTGAGAGTTGTCCTTCTCCTAGACTGACTGCCAACAAGTCTATCCTGTTATTTAACACACAGTGGAGGCAGGGGTGAAAAGATAGAGATTCATACCTTTCCCAAGGGTATTAGCATGAACTTAATGCAACTGAATCAGTTAGGATTTGATCTAGATTTTCCAATTCGATATTTTGTGTCAGTACTCCACCTGTGCAACTACACTCAAACTTAGAGAAGCTCATTGTAAAGAGAGTTAAATAATTACATAAATATTTCCAAATTATCATGATGTCTTTTTTCTTTCATAGATTTTTTTTATTACTCCTATAGTTCTTTAGGTTGTAGGTAATCATGACCCTCCACAGACTCCTTTTTTATGATCTGTGAAGTGCTGTGACATCTTGGGAAAGATCAAGCAATGGCTTAATATTAGCTTCTCCAGAGTTCTGATTCCAAACTTGTTAGCTGGATCTGTCAACAAAGCTAGAAATTCAAATTTACTCTGATATTTAACCCATAGCTTAGGGATAAAAGGAATAGATTCATTACTTACCCATGGGAATTGGTATGAAAGTAAATGCAACAAACTAGACTGTATTTTGAACTCTGCTCAAGGATTCTATTTTCCATCTTGATAAACCTTTTCATATTTGTAGTAAGTATATTTTCTTGTATCTCATGGCATACAAGACATACTCACTTTTTTTTAAATTAATAAGAAATTTCTGCTATGCAATATTGGTCTTAAATGATACTGAAAAATTTATTTGAAATTACTTGGTGTATGGATCACTTATAACAAGTAAGCTCTACTGGGGATAGTTTTGTCCGGCACTGCTATTTGCTACCAAACCTGAATATTAGCGTAGGAATTCAAGTCATGTTTCTAAATAGCCTTGTCAGGCATGGATGGCATCCAACTCCTTCAGAAATGTCCCAACTATCAGTTATATACAACTGTTTTCTTTGATCAATGATTAAATATAGTTTTTTGAGGAATAAACTGTAAATGTGTTAATGAAGATGATCTTTCATCAGATCTCATAGAATCAGAAAGAATTGTATCAAAAATAACAGAAACTGAATCCCTTGAAAAACGCAGTAACAAAGAAAATGGATGAAGTGTATAACTTGAAGAAGAGAAAATAATGACATAATGAAAATGTTGACTTTCCACACTGCCTTGAACAAAAGGTTAGGGAGGAAACCATCATCAATGCTAGAAAGAGCAATAACAGAATTTTAAGAGAAAGGTAATATAAACTTCAGTCAAGAGCAAGGCTAACTGTTCGATCAATGAATGCTAAATGTTTACTTTATAAAGGAATAGCTAATCTCACCATTATGATATACAGGGGTGATTGAGCTAAATTTGACAGATTTTTTTTAAGTGAAAACTAAGTGAATATCTAGTCGAAAATTCAATTTATATCAGCTATACACAAATCAATGATTAAAAATGGCTTCAAAGTGAATGAACTCTGTCAGCCTTAAACAAGACTATCTACAAGTTAACCAAAAAGTCCTTGCCATTTTTGATTTATTAGAAAAATAAAAGGTAAACATCAAATCTGACATACCGTTAGTCCTCATAGAAATTCAACCAACATCCAGAACCTTTTACCAATGTGCCTCCAGCTGCGCAATGTCCTGGTAGTAAAAACTAGTTGTCTTGGACACAAAGAAATCTGTGAGAGTCTGCCTCATATGTGAATGCTGGTGGCTGTCCAGTGAATGGAAAAGGTGGTAATCTGTTGGTGCAATCTTCATGGATTAAGGTGGATGGCACAGTGTCTCCCAGTTAAGTTACTCTATCGTAACTCTGGCCATTCATGCCACAAGAAGCCTGGCATTGTCATCAAGGATTGTGATTATCCAATGTTAGCTTCTTCTACATCAATGTCTGTTGCAGATGTTCCAATTGCTGCATGTACAGGTCCACAGTGATGGTTTGTCCTATTGTTAGCAGCTTATAGTGCACCACTTGTCAACTAGTCCAACAGATGCAGAGGCTGATCTTGTGTGGGTATAGAGGTAGTTTTGTGGTGTGAAGCACAGGGTCCCATGGTGACAACCAATATTTGGCATGCTTGGGAGTGTCATACAGGAACCACTGGTGTGCACTCTATCAAATATGGGTATGTTGCAGTGCCAAGAAAGCAACAAAAAATAGGCTGTCACTCATTGATGCTTGTTGGCTCCTGACAGTGAGTGGGGTACTCACTTGCTCAACTTGTATGCCTTCCCTAGCTGATGCAGATGAAGTCTGACTGCTTTGATGCTGCCATGTTTCCTCATGACTGCTTGAGTTATGACTGATGTGCGTGCACATTAAACCTGCATTGGTCAAGATAAAGGCCTTGACTCCTGCCACTTTCCCACATGTCACACACTCATTTACATATCAGTGATTATTATCATCAGATCTCAAAAACTGGTGCTACAGGATCACAAAATAAGAACTTTACCAAATAACAAAACCCACACCACTTAAAGATTTCCAACAGTAGCAACAACTAAAATGGATAGCACATGTAATGGAGGGAAAATAATGACATAATCAAGATGTTGATGTTTCATGTTACCTTAAACCAAAGTTGAAGAAGAAAAATCTGCATCAATAAAAGAAAACAACACCATTAACACTCAATGGACTTGAGAAAACTTATTTTCCTGAAAAACTGTTTTAAGAGAAAGTTTCTTTAAATTACAGCTGATTGTAATGTGAATCTCACCATTACTATTGAGTGTCATTATACTGTTGTTGTGATCCAAGTCTTTAACCCGGTGTTGATGGCTACTTCAGCTAGTATAGTAATAGTTGTCGCCTGCTCATTCCTTGTTCTGTAAAATGTCTCTGAACATTTTAACATTTATTCCAAAATTTTGAAGACTGTATGAATAAGTAAACACTTACTTGGCATGCTCATCATCAAAGTTTTATCAACAGCAATGTCTTGCAACCATGAAAGCTTAGCATAATACTGTGAATGACAACTCAGATAAATAATGGCAACTTATAATTTCTCATGTAAGCTATTTTTATTTTCCTTTTCAAACATTTCCTTTTATTTACATATTTTGCCAATAAGTAGGCTTTGTCACATTTAAGATTTAATCTCTATTCCTTGAATTTATCTCACCTGACAAAAGAAGCCATGTTGAAAAATCTGACTATATGATGTTAACACAATTAAATAGATATATCTCAAAAGCAGTTGAAAGTCAATTCTTACAAGTTTATTTTAAATGAAGCTAAATTGATTTTTCTTTCAAATGATACCAAATTAAACCTATTATTGATTATGAGATATGCTTTGGGAAATGTACAACTTTGTAAAAGTTAGTTTTCTGGCACCTTTAGTTGACCATGTGATGAGTGTTTTGGGATGCTGGTATGTTTGGATAAATATTTAGTCACTATAATGTTGCAGGAATCAATACTTTGGAGAGAAAATATTAAAAGTCTCCTGGAAAATTTATCCCACAAGCTATATTGGCAGACTCAATGTGACTCTAAGTAAAAATTGAGTAAACAATATAGAACAAATAATGCATGTATTTACAAAAGGAATTATATGGAAACAACATGAAACCAGCTATAATAAGAATGTGCTTGTTTGTATGTGTGTGTATGATTAACAAGTTTGTATGAGGGAATACAAAAGTCAAGAGGGAAAAACCATGAAATGGACTTTCTCCAGTGGGGAACACTTTACC
Source organism: Acanthosepion pharaonis (assembly GCA_903632075.3). NCBI lineage: Eukaryota > Metazoa > Mollusca > Cephalopoda > Sepiida > Sepiidae > Acanthosepion > Acanthosepion pharaonis. The sequence goes on along the minus strand of CAHIKZ030005621.1, from coordinate 1,304,462 downwards.
CACGTACGACTACATTTTAAGGCCAGAGCTAAAAGCTGTTAAAGAGAGTCTAGGGAGAGAAATGCATGCCATTTTATAGGCTTAAGTAGTGCCCTCTACTGTCATTCATTTTAGTAAAATCAAGTGTGATAACCCACATCAGTACTGAAATACAGTGCCACCTAATTATGGGTATGTTCAGGTGCATCCACTCCCAGGCTGTAAGTATGTGCAATTTGTGGGTGTATTTGCATGCTTTCAGCCCAAAAGTGTTAAGTCATTCGCTCTTATTGCTGATTCCAAACACCAGGATTATTTTAATTCTTGTTTTTCCTGCTCCCTCTGATGGTTGCTTATTTTTATCCTGTTAGCTTTTTTCTAATATTCTCTTCCATTCTTTCACGTTTCACTCTAATGCAATATTTTTTTCATTTACAGTCAGACAAATATTCTTATCCTTGTTGTTGTAATCTAAATATATTTTTGTTGTGCTCTCCAACATTTTCCAAGTATCTGATGATTGGGTAACCTTGAAGTGTACTGAACCCTTTATTTAACACAATTGGAAAATTGACAACATACAGTATTGATTCCGATGTCCACACTTTTTTATGTTTACAAATGAACTCTTCTCTCAGAAATATATGTCATTTTAAATAAGATATTTATATAGATATTTAGAAGAATAAGATATCTGTTGCAAAGATTGTGTATGTATGTATGTGTCTGTATCTTTTGTTTAATTATATTAGATATTAAATGATAAATATTAAATGTTTTTCCTTGTAGATGGGAATAGATGTTTAATATATGTGTAATTTAAACTATGTTGATTTAAATGGAGATGTTAAGTGGGATACTTCATCCTAAGAAAAATATAATCATTTCAGTATATTAATTTTTATATTTCTTAATTATTTTTTCTGATATATTGTTCATTTTAATATATCTTTAATTCTGAATTATCCCTCTTTCATATAAATGAGTTTACCTTTTATTATTGAATATATAATATTTTTGTTAATAGAATTAAGAGGGTTTTCTTTAAGTCTAAACGACATTCAGATTGCTATTGTATATAAAATAAATAGGTCATTTTTTTCTCTCCCTTTCTCCTCTGACCACTCCTCATATTGAGGCTTATACTTCTCCCTAGTTTTTATCTCCTCCCTTCTTTTCATGTCTATTGCTTATCTTCTCTTTTCCTTTTGCAATTTTTCTTTCTTTTTTTCCTTCCTCTGTCTGAGCATTTTTATTTCAATAATTCATCATCTATTGACTGGTTTAAAAATCCCTTTAAATTATTATTTCAATTTACAAAGTTATAATGATCATCACCTAATGTAATCTTAATTCCTATTGTATGAAATATGTTGCTCTGTTTAATTAAAACACTATGTGTGAATCAATTTTAATATTTTATATTTAATATTGTGTTAATAGGATTCACTTGAATTATATAGCAATGGATTATTACCTGTATATATATATATATATATATATATATATATATATATATATATATATATATATATATGTGTGTGTATTTCTAAAGAATTAATGGATTTGTTTTTAATCTGACTTTATTATTTCAAATGTTATGACACTGAATGCTCCATGTTTGAAATAGATGTGACATTATTATTTATTAACCTTTGAGTCCTGACCACTGCTTTACCGGTGGTAGAGAAAAATTACTTAATGCCCAGCTACCAGTTGAATTGTGGTTAAACACTTGTAACTATTTGTATATCTACTGGGAAACATTAGATACCAATTATTTGCAGAATAGTTAAAATTGTTCAGTAATGCAGAGCTCAAAATGTTAAACATTGTGTATTACATATATCAGTTTGTGTATTCTAGAAATCTTAGTTAAGGAATACGAGACTTAATACACACTGTTTAATAAATGAAAATGGGCATCTATTTTAAATATGGAGTATCCCCTATAATAATATTTGAAGTTATATATATGATGGCTTTTGACTTCTTGAGTATGACTATTTCTAACAGGTTAACATTGTTGTGTAGAGAGAAAACTGACCTTCTCCACACTATTTGTTAAATATAGACTCATCCATTCCCTGGGACATCAGCTCATGGGAGCAGGGGTCACAAGGCATGAGATCAAGCTGTATGCATTGTTGCACTGAGCTATGGTATTTGCTATTATTGTATTATTAATCCATATCCCTCATGTGATTAAATGTTTTTTTCACTAATCTTTTGTTCCAATGTTTTCCTTAGAATATAATTAACCAGAATCTTATACGAGCATTATAACAAACATAGAAGAAGACAACTGCATCATTGATAATTTACAATGTTAGACAAATTTTAAACCAATTCATTAGCATACACAAGAGGGGGCAAAGGGCACATTGGGAGAGAGTATCCAATCAAAGAGTGAAATAAAAATTTAGTTTTGAAATTTGCAGTTGTCTCTGTTTACTTTGTTGTACAAGTGCCCTATAAGCTGCTGTGAATGTGGATCCATGTTTTGATCAGCAAAGCCAGAATAGAACCACCACCCTGCCACACACTATTTGAGTCTTAGATGCATACAATCAAGGAGTTCACCCTGAGCATCACCAAACCTTAGCACATCACTGCACTAATTCATACATGTGCATCATGACAATATATTTATTTGATTAAAATTATATATAAAATAAATTGCTATGTGCAAACTAAAATATTGCATTACAAAATTAAAAACAAATATGAATTTTTATGTTGCAAAATAGAAAAACTGTATAAAATAAAATCAATGAAATAATTACAAGTGACCTCTCAATTGTGTAATCTAAAATGATTCTTCAACTCTACAAGAAATTGACACTCTTTTCTGGAAAGATGACACAAAAAATTGCTTATTTGATTATAGATTAATGTTGTAAGAAGTCACATTTAGCAAATATAGAGAGTGATGGGTAAATATCTGTCATTTTATATTTTTAATTTTGCGCATACATGTTGTTTGTTTTTGATTTTGTCAACTGCACAATATAGTAGGGTCAGTTAGGCACCATTTGTTAGAAAAAGAGCACCATGACACAATTCACTCTGCCAGAAATTTGGAAACGGCATGCTGTACTGTTTAGTGTTCACACCAGAAGTTCCAATACAAACATTTCATGGTGTTTGGGTGTCAATCTGAAGACAGTCCAGAAGAGTCTAATGGTGATTACAAAGGTGTTTGGAGTGATCACTAGTGATGGCAACATTATGCCTCCACTGGGCCTCACACTCTACACGAGGGCCTACATCAAGTACCTTGAAGATGTAGTACTGCCCTTTGTCTAGAGTGTGGCTACTGGATGACACTATCTCTGGCAACAAGACTCTGCACCATGCCACACAAGCAGGAGAACCCAGTCATGGCTGTCAGACAATTTCTGCCACCACATCACCCCTTACTTCTGGCCACCAAACTCCCCAGACTGCAATTCCCTTGATTATTGTGTGTGGGGTGGAGTTGAGCAAGAGACCAAAAAAACTCCTCATAACACCAAAGGTAAATAAAGGATTATGGCAGCATTCATCAACTTAAACAAGGAGACTGTCCAGAAGAGTTACAGGAGATTCCAAACTTACCTGGATGCTATGTTTGAAGGCAATAGCGATTTTATTGAATAAATTTACTCTTTATTATTTCAAGATGTTTATGTGTAATTATGGTAAATATATCTGCTAAAATGAGATATTAGTGTTATTTTCATTTTTGTGTAATTTAGATGACAATTTATTCATTGTACCATATATATATATATATATATATATATATATATATATATATATATATATATATAAATCATTGGTATAATCCAAGCGAGTCCTTTTTAACACAATATAGAATTTGAAATATTAAATATTAGATGTTAAAACTGACTCACAAAGAGCGCTCAATGTTTATTTTCATTAAACAGAGCAAAATTTTTCTTACAACTAGAATTAAGACACCATTAGTTAATGACAATTTTCCCCTATGAACTTTAAATTAAAAATTTGCAGTGAAAATGGTCATTAACTAATGGTATCTTAATTCCAATTGTAAGAAAAATATATATATATATATATGGAAAGTGACAGAGTTATGGTGGAGTAATAGATAGTGGCATGGATTGAGTAATCGGAGAGCCAATTTTGAATTCCATTTGAATCCATTACAATCACTTACATGCTAATACCCTTGGGAAAGGTATGACTCCTCTTCTTCTCCCCCTAGCTATGGGTAAATAGTAGGACAGACCGGGTTCTATAGCCTTGGATGGCAACTGGTCTACCACAGAAATAGCAACCTACTGAAATCCGCCTCGTTAGTCATGTATTGAAAAATACATGATCGCCTAAGTGTGTATCATGTATGGCACATAACTGACTGAATGGATAGCAGCTTGAATTCCAGTTGAGTTTCTTACATTAACTTAAGTGCAAATAACCTTGGGAAAAGTATGAATCCATTTCTTATCTTCCCATCTATGGGTTGAATAGCCTTATTTGTTTAGTTTGAAATATTTCCTTTGTATGTTACATTATCTATATTGCATATAGTGTATATATTTGCATTTTACATGGTAGTGTTTTACAAGGTATTCGTTTTTGATTTTTAAATAACATAGTAAAAATTTGTTTTTTGCATCTGTATTTTGAGATAAGTTCTGAACATTTATTTAGAAAATTGTGTTGCTTTGGAAAAGTGATTATAGCTATTTCCTTCTTCAGATAAAGTTTACAGTTTCTGAATTTATTGTTGTAAGCTGATGTTAGTTTCCTTATTTTCTATGATATTTTTAGTGTAATTTGTTTGTTTTTTTAATTTCCTATATATATTTAGAAAGAATTGTGCTGTTCATGTATTTACTATTAGTAAAGTACGTTTTGTGTGCATGATTTCCATTTCAAGGGTCCTTCAATTACTCCTATCTATATTTTTTCTTAGTTACCTGCTGATTTTTACAGTGGCTTTGGTATATTATATTATTTTGCAAGCAATTGCTATGTAAGGGACAATCATTCTATGCTCTGCAGTTGCAGAGGTGGGTTTGAGTTGTGCCAGTGGTTTATTGGTTATATTTCTGTTGTACTTATTTATTTATTATTTGTGTCATGTTCTCAGTGCAACTGTTGCTGATTTTTACTGTGTTTTTCTTGAATAACTTTTTGGAGAGTGCTTGATGAGAAGAAATGTTTCTGGATGAGTTTAATGAATATTTTTCCGACATTTATTTTATATTGTTTCTTTTCATATTTGTTTTTTTGCACCGTGTGGTGTATATGTAAGTGTTGCTTACAATTCACTATTTTTTAGAGCTGTTTGATAATCTTTCTTGGCTTTGTTAAAGATGGTTTCATTGGAAGAATTGTCAGATAACCTGTGGTAAAACTGATAGCTTGATTATTGTTGGATGTCCATTGGAAAATATCTGTATGTAAAGTGGTTTCTCATTAGGTTTTCTATATGGTTTCTATGTACCTTTTCTTATTTTGATTGTGATATCTCGTAAATTTACTTCTTTTAGGTTAGTTTTATGTCTCTGTTGGATCCTTTTTATGATTATTTTGCTGTTTATGTTAATGACAGTTTCTTAGAATTATGAGGCCATCATCTCAATAGAAATCTGTTTCATTTTTATAGATTATTTTACTTAGTCAATGTAGTAAATGTACACCTATATGCTTGCAGGTGTTGCACCATCAAAACTTCTCATTGTAATGTCAAATGTTTCTTCTTTCATTAGCCACATGTCTTCATTGTCAAATAAGTGATTTTCAGCAGTGCTTAATGATTTTTACTTCAATTTGTACTTATTTTTATTTGTTCCTGGCCCAAGAAGATGGTGTTATTTATCATGTGTTCTGTTATAAAATGGTAGAAATCTTTTATATTGTATAAATTTGCAATTATGCTTGTTTTTTAGCTTGTGGAACTAGTCTATAGTAGTTTTAGCATTTTTCCACTGGTTTACTCCTAACTTTGTTCTGAAATAATTCTTTCTAGTATTATTTTACTTATTTTACTTTTAGTTGAATTTATGAGTCTGCATGTTGGGTTTGTTTTGAAGTTTTCCTTACGATCTTTTAGTGTAATTGGTGCTGGTGATTTAGCAGTTGAAAATATTATACTCAAAATACTCTATAAATCCAACTGTAAAAAACAACTAAAGAATACTGAAGCCATTTACATTTAACATAAGTAACCATCCATTAAGACAACAGAAAAAGTCTTGTTTTGATTGATTATTGAATTGTGCATTGATATTGTAAGATTTCACGTCTCCCATATATATATATATATACACTCAATCTGTTTGTTTTCAGCATGAAAAATTGAATTAGCTAAAAGTGTTGGAATTTCAGCTGAAGTTATTTGTGTTCATTTGATACTAATGCTCTTGGAAAAAATATAAATCATTCACTATCTGCATTAACTGAAAATCTTGTCCTTATCACAGTGTTTGATAGAGAAGAAAATCTCATTCTTGTCACGGTGGTTGATCGAGAAGAAAATCTTGTCCTTGTCAGGGTGGTTGATAAAGAAAAAGAATGGTGAGCGCTCCTGCCTCACCAGCACAAGCAATCAAAGCAAAAAGTTATCACTGGCCATGGTTAACAATAACAGAATCAGCCATTTTTATTCTCACTTTTGTTGTAGCTATTTTTAAGAACATTTCTCATATGGATAAGGCCTTGTACTAAACTTTGCTCCAAATATCTAATTTTGTTGTTTCTTTATAGTACAAGGTTATGTACTGGTTATGAATGAAGAAAATGGATTTAGAAAACTGAGTTAAATTTTTGGACATTACAGAATTAATTTTCTACTTATTTAATTAGGAAAGGCATGGATCCATTTTTCCCTTCAGCTATAGGTAAAATAACAGAATAGTTGAAAACTTTTAGCCATGTGTCAGCAGCTAATTGTTGGTGTCTCAATAAAATCAATGTGGAGAAGACTACAGGAAACCACTCAATCTCACGATCAATGAATACAGTCCACAATGTTAATATCAAAGATAATAGTTTAAAGGGGGTGAAATTCCAAGGAAATTCTAAGTCGAGATATGCATAACATGTCACATGTGAATGTTATCCAGCTACTGTTAGCAAAAGTGATGAAAAAACAAAGACTGGGAGTAAAGGTAAAAAAAAAACAAATTTTACTAAGAGCTACAAAAGTTAGGAAGTTGTGGAGAGCTACAATCATCTACGTTCTGAAGGGACATGGTACATGGAAGATGACTCTAAAGCTTATCTTATGCACATATTGTAAAACTGTATATAACTCCACAATATCATCATCAATATTACATCTATTTTTGGTTAATACAATTTGGCCTTACTTGTACTTTCAGATGTTCTATTAGTGGATATAAATTTCAGAATGTCGGCAATTCTGAGACATTATTTTAAACTGAGCTTAAAAGCAACTTTCAGAATCCAGGAAATGGAATGAAATGAAAAATTAAACTTGACTCTCCAAAATTGGTTCAAGCATTTTAAGAGGCTGACTTTCCCAATTGTATAAAACCCAGAAATGGATGATGATTATTTGTCCATGACTGTGTTAATTTTACACTTATTCCATTAGAAAAGGCATGAATCCATTTCTCCCTCTCCAGCTCATATGTAAAGTAACAAGGTAGCTGGAACTTTTTAGCATTCTAAAGGCAGTCAACCAATGAGAAGGCTCTTTTTTATGTGCTGTGTCCCTTCAGAATGGGGTCAATCATGATTCTCCATAACTTCTTTTTTGTTGAAAGAAGAGCTTCTCTAATAAAAGAAAATGTCAATTACAAGTCTGGATCAAGTACAGGTTTATCCCTTGTGTTATAAAATAAAATAAGACATATCTCAGCTGATTTGCAGGCAAATAAACTAACAAAATCAAGAGCGAGAGCCGGATGTGAACGGGACAAGGCCCCGTCACAAAATGACCATATTTACACGTTTACGCATATTCCCGACGCAAGAGTTCCAGTCGAAAAATAAAATAATATTTTAAAGTGTTTCTATTTTTTGACCAATAAAAATGCTTCCCTCCTAATTATACTCGCGTTGTTTTATGAGCCTGTCAAGCCATAAAAACGCCATAAAAAGGGTCACATGGAAGTACAACAGCAGTCAACAGGAGGCCAAGGAAGAGACCTGTCACTGTCAGGCTGAGCAGTCAGCAGCAGCCAGCAGCAGTAGTGCCTTGCCAACCAGTGAGAACTACTATGAGAGATCAACCCAGATCTTCAGCTGGCCTATGAACTATACCACAAGGTAGCTGTCCCAAATCCACACTATTGAAATAAATCACGTAAATCTATTTCTGCTGTTGTCGTATTTCTTTCTTGCAACCTTACGCTTGTCTATAACACTTGTTTACTTTTTAGGATGGGGTTTCCAGTTACTTATTTATTTACATTTTTTTCCTCAATAGGAGTAGACAGCTTTGCCCACACTCCCCTCTGGTCTTTTGAAAAGGAGTAGAGGTTCATCCCTTGTTTCCAAATTAGGATGGGGTTTACTTCTAACATCTATTTAAACTCTATAATTCTAATGCCTCTACCTAAATCTCTGAACCTTCACTTACTATTTTTCTTACATTTTTAGGAGTAGATCAGTTAGTTTATTGTCCAGTTCAGACTCCTCCCTGGTATTTTGAACAGGAGTAAATGTTTATCCCTCGTTTCCTGTTTAGGATTGGGTTTCTGTTTTCTTCTAAAGTCTTTTCCTTCTCTTTCACTTCAAGTGTCCCCTTGCATCTTGGTGTCTTTATCACCTTACTTGGGGTTGTGCCTCTTACTTTGTAATCCTCTACTTTGAGTGACTCTTGAGCCTTTGTAAAAAAAGTATCATTGGCTTGGCAATTCTATCCCTAAATCTAAATCCCTTCTTCTAAAACTGTTTATGCAACCCCACCCCCATGCAATGTACAGAGAACTGCTGATGATATTTCTTATTCAATACATTTATTTTTAGTCATTATCACCCCAAGCAAGGTAGTATAGCCACTAAGATGCAAAGGGTTACAGGATGTGGAAGAATTAGGAACAAAAATTTCAATAATGAGCAGAAAGAGAAAAGACTAATCAGGAGAACAGCAGATAGTGATTGACATTGCATTAAAATTTTTGCAGATTAAAGTTGGTTGAAAAGCATGAAACCAGAAGGGAGTTCTATGAGCAAGAAGTCCAAGAAAAGAAACTGTTAGCATAGAATTTACTGTTATATCTAACCAGCTCAACAGTAAATTTATGAGATCATGATGCCTGTCCAGTCAGTCAGTTATGTGCCATGCATGATACACACTTAGGCAAGCATGTATCTTTCAATACATGACTGATGATGCAGATTATTTTCCTGCAGTAGGTTGCCATTTCTTTCTATGGTAGACTAGTTCCCATCTAAGGCTATAGAACCCAGTTTGTCCTGCTGGGGAGAGAAGAAGGGGATTGATACCCAAGGGTATTAGCATGTAAGTGAATGTAATGGATTTCACTTGAATCTGAACTCAGCTTTCCAATTCCTCAATCCAAGCCACTATCCACTTAAATTCAAAAGTCTACATACCATAGTGAAGAGCTCATCCAAACAATTACCATGAAAGTATTTATAAAAAAAATGCACAGAGGAGACCTTACAGATGTGGGCAAGTGACTGAAGCTGAGCTGCCAGATCAGGACCAATAATATTGCTGACTTTCTTATCAACTGACCAAGCAAACTGACTTTCTTATCAACTGACCAAGCAATGGATTCACTATAGTTTTTACACTTTATATCATCTGAGAATGTTATCCCAAGAAAGCACAAGTTTCTTTCCAGGAGGATAGCATCAGCCATGCTGATGTCACCATTTCCTTCACTTCTTGAGTTTTCTTTCTCTTCATCTTTTTTTTGTTTTTCTTTGTTCTTTCTTTCATTTATTTTTCACGTTCCACCTCTATTTTATACTTACTTTCATGATTATTTTTTTCCTTCTGTCCTTTTTGAAAGGAATAAGTCTTTACCATTACAAAGTTATTTCATTAATGAAATCATTCTCTTTATCATTCTCTTTTGATCATTCTAAAACTGTCTGCAGGTGGACAGTCACAAAGAATGAGGGTCAATTTTTTTCCTATGGTACAACCCATTATTTATTTGTCATCTTATGAAGCTAATATATACATACACATACATACATTCTCACACACACACACACACACACACACACAGAGAGAGTCTGACCAAAAAGTATCAGGACTGGTGCAATAAAAAGAAAAATTGCACTTCTTTTCCCTTACTTTCTCCTTTTCCCCTCACTTCCTCCTCTCTCTTCTTTTCCCTCACTTTCTCCTCTCTCTCTTTCTCTCTCTTCTTTTCTTTTGCTCTCTCTTTTCTCTTACTCTCTCTTTTCTCATTCTTTCTCTCTTTTCTCTCTCTCCTTTCTCTCCTTTTCTCTTTCTCTCTCTCCTTTCTGTCCTTTTCTCTTTCTCTCTTCTTTTCTCTTTCTCTTTTCTTTTCTCTTTCTGTCTCTCTTCTTTTCTCTTTCTCTCTCTCTCTCTCTTGCTTTTGCTGTTATTTTCTTCATATTTCTTTTTTAATCTCTTTGTTTTTTGTTGTCATTTTCTTGACTATTTTTCTTTTTTTCTTTCTCTCTCTCTCTTGTTTTCTTTCTTTCTTTCTCTCACTCTTCTTTTTTTCTCCTTCTCTCTTGTTTCTCTCTTTCTTCTTTTCTTTTTTTCGCTCTCTTCCTTTCTCTTTCTCTCTCTTTTCTCTTTCTCTCTCTTTGCTGTTATTTTCTTCATATTTCTTTTTTAATCTTTTTTGTTGTCATTCTCTTGACTATTTTTCTCTCTCTCTCTTCTCTTTCTCTTTTTTCTCTCTTCTCTTCTCTTTCTCTCTCTATTCTATTCTCTTTCTCTCTCTCTTACTGTTATTTTCTTCATATTTCTTTTTTAATCTTTTTTGTTGTCATTCTCTTGACTATTTTTTCTCTCTTCTCTTTTTCTCTTTCTCTCTCTCTTCTATTCTCTTTCTCTACTTTTCTCTTTCTCTCCTCTTTCTCTCTCTTTCTCTTGTTTTTATTTTCTTCATATTTCTTTTTTAATCTATTTGTTTTTTTTGTCGTCATTCTCTTGACTATTTAGTTTTAACATCTTAGCTTCCAATAATTCAAATCATTCTTTTTCTCATATAAATCAACATTTTTTTCTTAGTTTTTGATTTCTTCTCTATTCAAATAGAATTTCTTCCTTTTCTAAATCTCACATTGTTTCTCTTCTTTTTACAAACCTTTTTATCTCTCTCTTTCTCTTAATTCATTTTGATTAAATTCTCTTTTCCACTTTACCTCTTCCCAAACTCCAACCCTATTCCCTGAAGCACCTGTGACACTTGTCACCTACTTTAAATGTCATCTTTGGATATCCACAAGTCACTTGAAAATCATTCTTTTCATCCTGCCAATTTGTCTATGCAAATAGACTGTCTCCTCTACATTTCACCTTCACCAGAAGAGAAATGTTCCTTCATTTCAGGAAAATTTATTTAATGTAGACTTACTTAATATATTTAAAAAAAAATATTGGTTTGCCAAACTGCAAATAGACACTTCCTGATAAGGCAGTAAATCTTTGAATTAAAATAAGTTATCATTGTGGTTGCTGTTTCAACTCATGGGATGAAGACTTTTGATTGGTTTATAAGCAAATTGGTGAAAACATTTGATTATAAACAAACATTAATATATTATTAGTCAGTTGATTTCTTTATCCATGTTTTAGAAAATTATAAATTAATTGTATTTTGATCACCCCACTCCCCATTCATCCTCAAGTATATTCTGTTATTGTTGAAGTGGTTTAAACTTAGCAAGTTTTTTCCACAGGTCAAAATGGTACAATTTACAGATTTTAGCTTCAGTGAGACATATGGTGATCAAAAAAGAATTTAATAATTAATTATCGTATTTCAAATTAATAAATAAAACAATCCATTACTTTTTTAGAAATTTACTTCTTTATATGTTATTATGTATATTTGTGTGTGTTTTAACAGTTTTTCATTATTTACTATTTGTATAAATATGTTGATGCATCAATCATGCCTTGCTGTGATTAATGATATCATATTAAATTTCCAACGTATTTTCTTCATATTTCTTAAGATCCTAAGAAATACGTAATATGATAATGTTCATTTTCTCAACTTCAATATATATCCATCTCTTTTCACAAACCATGAGTTAAATATTGGAACTTTTATCTGGGAAAATCATTGTTATTCTCAAAAGATTGATACTATAATATTTACCTGCAAAATATAAAATAATTATTCTTACATTCCAAAATATGTTTTATTTTTAAATAACCACCAATGGGTTAAGAGATATGTTTTAGCATACCTAAAGACAATAATGGGCATGTCCCCATTCACATAAATACAGTAGCAAATACTGTTTGTTGGTCTGCAGTCAGAGATTCATTGTGGAATTTACTTGACTCGTTTCTATCAGTTGACTACTTCTTCTATGTGTTGCTGGTGAATCTTATGTGTGCTGTTCTTGTCCTAAGTATTATCGTTTATTTCCATCCTTCATTTGATTATGCTATTCAGTAAACTTTTCTTAGATAATAACAACATAAAAACAAATCAACCAATCAATAAACATCTGGTCTTTAGTGTTTGCCTAGCATTTTCATCCTCTTTTATGTCTCCACTTCAACATTACCAGTCTACCAAAAACATTATATCAACATAAATGTGGAGATTAAAGAAAACAGTTAGTTCCTGTATTGCGGCGAATGCTGGACAATCTCCTTAATAAGACTTTGAAGCAACAGTGGTTTTACAGGAAGATGATGGGGATGCCATTGACTTGAACATACAGGCAACGGCAAAGTTTTGGAGAACATGGAAACAAAAAGAGAACTTATACTTAACATCAGGAAGAGGCAGTTGAAATTTCTGGGGCACATAATTAGGGCTTGGAAATTGAAGGAAAGACGAACAGAGAAAAGAAGCATGATGATGATAATAATGGATGATAGAACAGTGTTTGGGAGAAATAAAAAAAAAGACAAAACTTATTAAGAGCTACAAGGGACAGGAAGATGTGGAGAGCCATGGTCACTTGTGTCCTGAAGTGAAATGGTGCATAAAAGAAGAAAAGAAAGTAAAACAAGAAAAAAGCACTAATAATCAAAGCTACAAAATATGATCATCGGCTAGAGAAAAAGCCCAAAATGCAAATTACAAATTGAATATATCAACATCAGACAAATGGAGAAGTTTAGATATCTGGGAAATGTTTTAACAGAGAAAGGAAATTGTGACACTGAAATCCAAACATGGATTGGTGAAAGGTGAATTCTGAAAACTAAACAAAGTACTAAGAAACAAAACGAATTCATTAGAGATAAAGAAAAGAGTGTTGAATTGCTATGTGATATCATTCCTCTTGCATGGCAGTTAATGTAAGAGGAGGCACCAGTAATATGGTTGTCAAGAAGGAAACTTAGAATATCCTAGATGGAGCGAGTAAGCAATGAGGAATTCTTAAAGAAAAATGGTAACAAAATAGAACAGAATCTGAAAGAGATGGCTGAAATTTCTAGAAGACAATGAGGAAAGAGGGCTTGGAAAACTTAATGCTCACAGGGAATATCAAGGGCAAGTGAGTTAAAAGAAGCGAGTGAGCCACCTACCTAACAAGCATGTGTGAATAGGTGATAGAACAATAGGAGGCTTGGCAAAGGGAGAAACAATGACTAAAGACCACAAGGGATGGCTGTTCTTGTTCCTTCAAGATGTATGTGATCATCATTACCACCAAGATTAAAACTGAAAGCCAAGAACCAGCACCTGTTAATCCACAGTACTATAAAAATGGCACACTTTGCTGGCAAGAAGCAGTTTGGGTTAACACCTTGACAATGTCACATCAGCTTGACCCTCATGACTCATCCCCATACCTTACCAGCATCAATTTTGATCTTGAAGATAAACAGATCAATCCTGCCAATGATATCCCACTTTTTCTACCTACTGGATATACCTCATGAACTCAAACTGATGAATCCACATTAGATAAGTCCCTTTCACACAACTATGTATGGTGGCATTGGGTATTATGTACATATTCTGAAATTTTGATCCTTGTTTGATCTTTCCTTTGTTATACCATACCTATGGACAATAATAAATACAGTGGTATATACTGTATATTGTCTTCCACTTGGGATTCACTTCTAGCTCACCACTAGCAGGTGATTACTTACTTCGTGCTGCTGGTGAATCTTGTATGTTGTTTCTGTTATAAATATTATCATTCCATTTTTAACCTTCGTTTTGGTTATATTTCTTCAGTAACCTTTTCCTAGTTTACAACATTTTGCAACCATAAGTTGGATATAACATAGTGGACTGATTTCCCATTTTTGGCAAAGGAAAAATGATTTAATATTGAAATGAAATTTCTTTGTTTCCAAAATTTCAAACTTTTGAAAAATATATAAAAATTAAAAATCCCACCATTATTCACGGAGACTTAACTTAAAATTTTCAAAGAAAATTCATGCATTTTATTACATGGGTTATCAACAAAAATACACTGGCATATAATACTTCTGGGTCACCTGTGTAAATGAATTACTTTTGTTAGTTTTACCCCCAAATCAAGAGTAATAACCATTATGCTTTTCTCAGTATGTTTTATGATCTTTGAGGGCCAAAAAAACAAATTACTGCATTTTTGATGCTCTAGTATAGATGATAGAGCATTTTAAGCATAGTGAGGCTGAAAGAAAATTCTGGGCCATCAATGGCAATTTCATCTTTCAGCTGTTTTTTTTTTGTAAGTTAAAAAGAAATTTTTTTTGTTTCAAAAAGTGATCTTTATTATTACAGAAAGTAAAAATGTCAGAATATGGCATTAGTAATTAGTGTTGCTACCTTTTGGCTTGAATAATTGTCTCAATTTGATGCAGCAGTGAAAATCTCTCTCTCTCTCTCTCTCTTCATCGTCTGGCAAAAGATTAGACTAATACAGTTTTCACTGTTTAGGTTTCCATCAACTTCTACCAATTTTCTGTCATTGCTTTTGAGGCAACACCATACCATTACATGTTCACCACCAAATTTTACCATCTTTGTATTTGGAGTTACTTCTTTCTTTCACATATCTGCTTACATATTCTTTTGCATTAGAATGTATCTCTATTTTGCATTCATCACTAAAAATTACATTTGCCACTTTCTAGCGTCTCATGTTAGATGTTCTTTTCGACATTTTAATCTTCTCTTCCAATGTTTTTGGTTAATGATGTTTTTTCTCTTTTTTTCTGCTTTACACCCATTCAATTTTCTTTTTTGTAATACTCTGTATACTTTATTAGCTGAAACCTCTTCACTGTTAAGACTGCATTCACTCCTAACTTGTCAGGTTGTTAATTTTGGATTGCCTACCAAGAATCTCACACAATTTCTTTCATCTCTCTTGTCTAACTTTTGAGGTCTTTTGGTTTTTTCTGCACTTAAAACACTTGAGGTAGAAACGGACATATTTTGGATAGTTTGAACATTGTTCCTGGAAATTCTCAGCAACCTGGCTATCTTTTGTTGAATCATCTTTCTGCCTCAAAGTCATAACCTTTATCTTTGTTTCAGCAGAAATTTTAGCTATGATTTTAGTGTAATGTTCAAATACAATATCATGTCAAGGTAGCTTACATTCATATTAATAAGATGGAATAATTCCTACTTAGAAATTTGCATATTATCATGATTTTATCATCTAAGATCTTTCATTGGCCCAATAGTTTTTCATGGCCGCCTTTCATTGTCAGGCAGCTTAAAATGGTGTATCTTCTATTACACAGCACCTACAAAAGTGCAAAAACTCATTTTCCAATCATCAAGTTTCTCACAGACACCATTTATTAAAGCATACTGCTAAACAATATTAATTTCTTCATAAAATAAAATGTGCTTAACTATTTTATGTAATTAACCCAAAACCTTTGCCTGCCAGTGTATATGAAAGAGTGCTGAAAATTTCTTGGCTGAATCCACTTCCCAAAATCTATTAAAAAAATGTATCAAAATATCTTTGACTAAAGGGCACCATCAAATTAGTGTGACTGTCTTTGGCTCAAATAATTCCCTCAATCCATTGTGGCATTGCATGAAACATGGTTCAGATTTTGGATAGTTTGAATACTGCTCCTGGTTGAGCTATTTCTTATTGAGTCATCTTTCCCTTCAAAATCACAACCTTCATCTTTGTTTCAGCAGAAATTTTAGCTATGATTTTAGTGCAAAATAGCAAGCTAATGTTCAAATACAAGGCCTTATGAAAGCAACTTAGGATCATGGTCATAAGATGGAACAATTCATACTTAGAAATTGGCATATCATCATCATAACTTTATCATCTCAGATCTTTCATTGGCTCAGTAGTTTTGTGTGGCCTTTTTTCATATTCATGCTGCTTAAAGCAGTTTATCTTCTGTTACACAGCATCTATAAAAATGCAACAACTTATTTTCCAATCCTTAATGTCTACAGACACTATTGATAAAAGCATGCATCTAAACAATTATTAACTTCTTAATAAAATAAAGATGTATAATCATTTTATGTAGTTTCCTCAAAACTTTTGTGCACCAGTTTAAAATAAACTAAATACATGACAAACAGTTCAATATTCCATAAATTTATTATGGATTTCATTTTGGACTATCTGGCACAAGGCTAATTTTTTATGCATTCTACAGCAGTCATATCTCCATAAGTAAAATTCCTTTTAAGGAAAATACATTTAGAGAAGCTCTCAAAACAAACATTTCATGGGTGGCCTTAAGTTTGGCTTAAGGACATTAGTTACAAAGGGGACACAACAGAACAGACCATAATTTGAACTTCACTTGTAGTTAACCATTAGACCATGCACTTTCCTTGTAGTTAACCATTAGACCATGCACTTTCCTTGTAGTTAACCATTAGACCATGCACATATTTAACCTGAAAAGCATATAAAATGCTAAGAACACCTCCTCTCAAAACAGCAGAAAAAATATTTACCCTGATCCCTGACATTTTAAAATTAAATAACAGCATATCTGGAATATTTTGTAGAGCAGCCAAGATGGATATTGAAGGAAATTCTCTATTCTGCTATAAATGTTAACAAACATCATGGCATCCTTTTGATCATGTTGATGTGTTCTTTGAGCAACTTTCAGAGGTTTCTGATTCCTCTTGTCTTTGTATATTGAATTTGGTAATAGAAATTTTATTATAAATATATATTGTTGGTAATTTTTTATATGAAAATATACTGCTGGTATTTTTACTATAAAAATGTATTTTTATACTTTCATAGTGTTTTGGCTGAATGTTCATTATTTACCCATAGCTGGGACCCTAACGGGTGCTACCACCATGGGTCATGGTGGACCTGGGAACAACAGCAAATAAGAGGTAGTTCCACATGCCACAAAACCTGCAATATCCCAATCAGAGGCCTTGCTGCCAGATGTAGTTTATCATCAAACCCAGGACTAGCCTCCTTAGATTTATTTCAATCAATATACATACTTGAAAACTAACCTGCCTGTGAATTGAACTCATTACAATAGAATTACAAACTGGCAGCCCTCTTTATCTGATCTTAATCTGGTGGACATTCCCATGATATATTTTAAGAAGCTTAATCTAATTGTATTGATAAATCTGGTCTTATTATAATGTTCTATATATAATTTTCTTGGATATTCTTTGTAAAGAAGTGGGACATTTTTGAGCAGGTGTCAGAAAGTCAAGAAAATACAATATACAAAATATAACATGAAAAAAATTCAAAGATGGAGATATTGTTTGTATTTCTGTTCTGGAAAATTTTAAATATTTTTTACACCTGTCAGACTGTTGTCTTCATCTTAGTCGGTTTCAAAACATTGTTTTGTTCAAACTTTGTTAAAAACAATAAAAATGGAGATAATAGTCTCACAAATATATTCATTTGAAAAGTTTTCCAACAATACAGTCACGCAAATGAATAGATATATTTATTTATATTGATATTCTTCTATACACAAACATTTTATAATAGACATTCTGATTTATACCCCCCACACACATACATATATATATATATATATATATATATATATATATATATATAATTGATAGTTGTGGTTTTGACAAAATGTAAATATATATATACATACAATCAACACTAAATAAGGTTAGTTATGAGTGTAGCAATGTTTAAAATGCTTATAATTATAAAAAATGAAAATTATTTAAATTAAAGTTAACTCCCTTAGATAAAAAAAAACATTGACAAATATAATAGCTTTAGCAGTTAATTTTTAAAATAATTATAATAGTGTGTGTTTCATGCGTATTTACAAAAAAATCACAACTATCAATTATATTAATTTTTTGTCTTAGCAATTAATCCCTGAAGATGATCTCAGAGGAGAGTAAAAGTAATTGGGAAAATAAAAGAAATGAACAAAATTACAGCACCTCACTTAATCAATTTAATATCTACATTAAGAACTCAATCAGAGAATTTGACTGGATTAAAATAAAAATAGACATAAGATTATTCAACCAAACATGCTTGAATAAAGAAATGCTACCTATATTTATATATATATATATATATAAATGGTATGAAAGTCATTTTTGTTTCTACAGCAGAAACATTCCATCCAAGGGTAACAATGAACATGTAGGTTGCATTTGCCTATTTGTTGCCAAACAAATGCAGCTCTCAGGAGACATTAGAGAGTTCATGAATGAAAGAACTAGGCAAGAGTTAATTTAAGAAAGTGGTCATGATCAAAATTGAATAGACAGCTATCATATACATATATATATATATATATATATATATATATATATAGTCGCCTCCAAAAGTATTGGCACAGCAAGGCCAATTCCTTTGTTTTTGTTGTTCACAGAAGTGATTTGGTTTTATTTCCTGGTATTTACATTTAGATGTGTTAAACAACTCTGAACATACCACCTTTTGTTTGTATAATGTAGCTTCCCTTTGCCTTTACTATAAATAATTCCATGGTAATTGTTCAGAAGAACTCTTCACTATGGTACCTAGACTTTATGAATTTAAGTGTAGATTGACAGCAAGGTCTCATCAATTCACAAGTGAATTGGCTAGATGTAACCTTAATTTTTATGCTGACAGTTTCTTTTCTCATAATTCTCACTTGTGGAACTCCCTTCTGGCTGCATGCTTTCCAGCCAACTTTGATCTTCAAAAATTTAAATGCAATGTCAACTGTTATCTGTTGTCTTCTGGATAACTCTTTTTTTATTGTTCTTATTTCTTAATAGTGTTTCTCTTATTCTTTCACACTCAGTAACTCCTTGTGTCTTAGTGGCTTTACTGCCTTGAATGAGGTGATATTAGAAAAATTCTTTTAAGAATAATTAATTTCTATTCTTGTTGTACAAGAACAATTACAATTAGTTTGATACTTTTATTATTTTAATCATATCCCCCCAATATGATATAGGGTGTGGCATAAATACCTCCCACATAATGGTAAGACATTAGTGGCAATAGTGTCTTCGTTTTGTTAATGTGCTAGCATGATGTGGAAGGTATCTGTGCCACACATTGTATTAGACATAAACTTTTTGAATACATAAACAATTTAAACATTACAACTCTTTTTGCCATTCTTTATATATAAAGGTTTTTATCAGTTCTTGTATTGTTCCCTCAAATAAGGTTTTACAGTCCCTGTCATTCTCATGATTTTTACTGTCTTATTCCTCATTCCTGTTTCAAGTCATATGTCTTTCCTCTAACTGTTTTAACCTTTTGAATGAACTTCATTGAATGACATCCAACTGATGTAGATCTAATTCTGTTTTCTCTCTTTTACATATACTTCCAACTGGACTATTCCTTTCACATTCAACTTTTTCTATTCTCTGTTATCAAATCATAAGCAGACCTTAGTTCTTTTTACCTAATTTTCCCTCACATCTTATATATCCAGAGTTGGAGAACTTCCATTAATCTCATATCTTTTTCATTTTATTTGGCATTATGCCACATGCATCATTCTGTAAAACTGACTTTTCTTTCTTGATAGATCTTTGTATTTGTTCTCTATTTTTATTTATTTATTGTAATATTATTCTTCTGTCTTGAAATAATTTCACCAAATTCTTCCAGAGGTTTGTTTATCCTGCCATTAATGCATTTTCTGTTAAGAGATACTTAGATTGAGACAATATAATGATAGAGATGCTTTTATTAATTCCTAAATATTTTATCTCTGATTGCTATTCTTCCTTTCCAAAAATTTCTTTTTTAGGTTAAAGGTCACAGTACTTGATATCTTTGCAGTTTAGAAAAAAAACTAAAAGTAAATGAATCAAAATTTGCCAAAACTGAAAATACATTGTTTTTTTTTTAATCTTTACCTTCACCAGTTGCAACACACATGCATCAAAAGTTTATTTTATTTTTTGTATGTCTGTTCTATAAATTATCTGCATTGAAGTAGAGACAATTATCAGAAATATCAATACCAGATGCATAGTTTGTTCAGACACAATTTCTGAATGTCTGTCAGATTCAAATTTCAGCTTATGATATATTCTGCATGCAGACAATATGAACAATTGCATATGGATGAGCATCACTCAAATCTACCGGACAGTTTCATGTGCACAAAACTTGAGAAATTTTCTTTCATATAAAAAAATTTACTGTTCCCATATTAAAACCTCTTACATCATTTTCCAACAAAGATTTCATATTAATTTCACTTTAATTTTTTATAAATTTTAAAAAGAAAATGGCCTGAAAAATCAACTGACTAAAAAATATTTACATGATTAATTATATGATTGAAAATTATTTTAAATGATAAAAATGATTTTTCATTTTGTTTATCAGTTAAAATCAACTTTAATTACATTAATGAGCCAATGTCAACTTTAATTACATTCATGATTGAAAAATGATTTCATTGAACTTATCAGTTTAAATCATCTTTGATTAAATTTTTGAACCAATATCAATTTTAATTAGATTTATGACTGAAAATTACCTGAAATCACATTTATGATAAAATGATTTAATTGGAAATTAACTGAAATTGCATTTATGATGAAAAATGATTACATTGAACTTACCAGTAATTGTTCCACTTCAAGTTTTGAGCACTAAAAGTTTGTTATATGGATCCCATGCTTTGCAGATGCTGAAGTCCCTTTGGGATCTATTATGTCAGATCCAAGATATTTGAAGTCCTCAACTCTTTTGATAGATGATTTCAATTCTG
This sequence comes from Acanthosepion pharaonis, assembly GCA_903632075.3. Lineage (NCBI taxonomy): Eukaryota > Metazoa > Mollusca > Cephalopoda > Sepiida > Sepiidae > Acanthosepion > Acanthosepion pharaonis. The sequence goes on along the minus strand of CAHIKZ030005621.1, from coordinate 1,283,167 downwards.
ATTCTTCAGGGGTGGTTGTGATGTTGTTGCAATAGAGACCTACTTGGTTTGCTGCTTGCTCGAGTGATTGCAGCAAGAATTCTGAATTGTTGATAGATTGAGAAATTAATGCAAAATCATTCCACTCTTTCCCACAAACAAAACATCACAAGACTCTTACTATTCTATTTCTGTAGTAAATATTCTGACAAGCTACATTGGTAAAAAGAAGTTCCATTCAGAAGACCTTCTTCCCAAGAACTGCTACTTTGTAGAACAGACTTCTAAGAGGATACTTCCCCAATCTCTATAATCTTAATCCCTTAAAATCTAGTCAAGCATTATTTATTTTCAACATCATTTAGTAGCCCTCTAACTTGAGTGGTACTCAGGTCTTGTAATGGAGGAACAATAGTAAAAAATCTTTTAAAAAGTGTAGTCTTTTCTTAATTAGAATATTTTAAGGTACTTAATATGGAACAGTTGCAGGGTGTAGTTTCATATGATAAACATGAATCCATACCAAAAAAGGTGATTCACAGCTGTGACGATAGATATTTTTTATTTCATGTTCAGCCTTCTTGACACTGACATTGACATCCAGCTGACATGAAGAATGAATCAGGAAGAGATCTAATTGCAGTAGAGTATAATATTTCCTTGTATAATCACAGAAACTATCTGACTACTCCTACCATTCTCTATCTTTACAAGAGCCATATCTGAACAAAAATGGAGTATTGCTGCTATATCTGAGCTTGAACTTTTCAATCATCAATTTCCAACATCAATAGCAATTCAAAATCAATTCAAAAGCATCAGTGTGGCCTTATGGGTAATGAATTACTTTCCACCCTACAACCTCTTTCCCCACAAACAAAACATCACAAGCCTCCTGTTACTCTTTTTCCATGGTAAATATTCTGACAAACTACGTTTCTTAGTTCCACCAGTTCAAACCTTCATAACTAAAACCTGCCATGACACATATATAAGATTAAATCATTTTCATTCTCTTTGCATTCCATTGGCAAAAAGGAGGTTACATAGAGTGAAGGTGAGATAAAAACTGTGTATAGGAGGAATGAGGAAAGGATAAAAGATGAACGGGGTTTAAGACATCAGAAGATAGCGATTGTGTTGTATCTTTAAAAAAGGTTACAAAAAGACAAAGGTGGTACTCAAGTGAAAAGAACAGCACCATGCATGTACATGAAAGAAAGAGAGGTTTATTACTAAAGTGAATACACTGCTGAAAGACAGAGAATCAGTTAGCGGTCTAGTAATTCCCGAAGCATGCCCGCATGTGCACACTATATATATCTACCATATAGTCAGTTCACATATACAATAGGGAGTATTGGAAATCCCATTACAACAGATTAACATTGCATTTAAATTTTGAAAATTGTAGTTATCAGGGAAGCAAGTTAATGGAAGGGAATTCTACAGGTGGGAAGTGTGAGAAAAGAAGCTGTTGGAGAAGAATTGGTGGTTATATTTAACTATTTCAATATTAAAAGGGTGGGACCTAGTCAGTCTAGTAGCACACTTAAATTGATGTTGTTGGGACAATGGGAAAAAAGCTCAACAAAACAGTAGCCATGGAAATATTTGTTGAAAAGTCAAAAGGAAGCCTCATCATGTCTATGGGAAAGTGACTGGAGTCAAGATGCCAAACCAAGATTGATTACATTGCAGATCTTTCTTTGGATTTTGTTGAGAACCTCAAGACGAACAGTTGGGGCACCAGACCAGATAAGGCAACAGTAATCAGTGCTCAAATGAATGGTAGATTTGTAGATAAGTGGGATGGACTCTGATGAGAAAAGACTTCTGGTACAACACAGTAAACCAACTTTCCTTGCAGCAGATGCAGCTATTGATTCAATGTAGTTGTTTCACTTCAAGTCATTCAAAAGTGTAATGCCAAAAAGGCACAAAGAGACACTCTCCTGGAGTTTAGCACCAACCATGCTAATGGCAGGCAGGGAATTATTTCTGTGGTGGCTGAATGAGAGCAGTTTTATTTTGAAGGTATTAACATTTGCAAGCTATTTCCTACCCTAGTTAATCACTGATTGAAGGTCCTTTTTTAGAACAATGGCCATGTTGACTTTGTCAATGCTACCAGGATTACCATTGAGACTGTATTAAATGGCAGTATCATCTGCATTGATGCCTACTTGGGAGATGATGACATCAGGAAGATCATTGATGAAAATTAGAAAGCGTGTAGGACCCAAAGTAGATCTTTAGGGAACCCCAAAATAAATATTATACATATATATATTTTCATAAGGAAAGATCTGGATACATGCTCATTCAGAACAACCTAAATTCCGCAATTTGAAAGGAAGGATTGGCTTAAATCAAATAGTCGTCCTGTAATACCGTAGCCCTGAAACTTACACAGAAGACCAGCATACCAAACACCGTCAAACACCTTCAAGATATCTAGAGCCACATCTCAATCTTTGCTGTTCTTATCAAGAGCATGATATATATATATATATATATATATATATATATATATATATATATATATATATTCAGTTATGGCTATGAGCACATCAGCAGTAGACCAGGCAAAGCGAAATCCATATTGTTTGTCAGAGAGTAGGTCTTGAGAGGTAAGATGTTTAACCACTTCAACATTGATTAAAGCCTCAAAGAATTTGCCAAAAAGTTGTCAGAGACTGATAGGTGGTAATTAGAGAGGTCTGAAGGTTCACCAGGATTCTTAAAAACAGGGATGATGGAGGTGGATTTCCAACAAGCTGGAAAGCAGGAAACATCAAGGCAGTATTTATATCATTTGTAGAGAATTGGAGCCAGCTCAGTAGCACATTTCTTTATGATTACAGTTGGTATTAGATCCCTGTATATATCTGTACACCATTACCTTATATACAGATACTATATAGATTGCAGTTCAACATTCATTTCTTATTTTCTAATAATATTTTTCTGTCTGTTCATATTTTGCTTAATTTCTTCAAGGCATCTTTCGCTTTTCTTATGTGCTTTCAAATATCTGTATTATGTGTTCTGTTGTCTGTTATTACACTAAACAGTTAATTCTCTTTGATCTTGATGTCCCCAATATTGCTATCTCCATAGCAGATGTTCTAACAACCTACATACTTTAGTTCCACCAGTCCAGATTTCACAGCTAACACCTGCCATGCCACATACACAAGGTGAACCATCCTCATTCCTTTTGTATTCCATTTGTAAGAAAGAAGTTCCATTCAAACACCTTCTTCCCTTTGTTGAAAAAACTTCTGAGTGGATGTTTCCTGACCACTACAATCTTAGCCTCTTCAAGTTTAGAGTCAACCATTATCTATCCTACATAGCATCATAATCTACAATCCTTTTGTCCATGAAACAACCCCATTCAGTAACCCTCTAAGTGTCTCTTGGGCCTTTGAATTTGGTTGAGTAATAGTGGAGAATTTTAAAAAAAAAATAAGTCTTTTTGTTTACTAAACTTATGTTTACATCTATATTAACATATTCAGTGGGAAAGGAAAATGTCTCCATTAATTTACCAGTAAAACACCAACTTATATATTGCATTTTAAATATAATATTACTATAATTTATATAATATTATACATATTTATATAATTTTTAATTATATATAATATTATTATATTGCAGGATTATGTTAATGTTCCCCAATTTGTAATTCATGCCATGTCTTCATTTTGTCATCCCCACCATATATCAATTTTCTCTATTGTTCTCAATCTAAACATGTCAGCAGTAAAAGCTCAGAAGGTGTTCATAACCAATTTATTAAATAAAAAGAGAAAGATCTATGCATTGTAATATTACAATTGATTGATTTTAATTGAATTAAAACTCTTTGGCTGTAGTATGAATAGAATTAATTATATCTTTTTGAATGGGGTTGTGCTAATGACATCGGTATTCATAGTTGAGATAAGAATAGTCTTGAACAGTAAATCAACATCTTCTGCCAAGTGTTCCAAGAAATCAAGAATTGAGATAAACTTTTTCAAACAGAAACTGTGATCTGGAATTGGAATGAAACCAGTGATGGGAGCTACTCTAAATCCATCATAAATATTCAGGATGTGGAATACCAAACTGTTCAGATACCTTGACATATGGATCAGTTATATCAAATTTAATATAGGAGAAAAGGAAATTGAATATAACAAACACCACAATTCAGCAAAGCTGAAATTTTACGTGTAGTTCTTAAATAGCCACATTACCTGCAGACTTTCAGCAGGAGCAACAACTAAAAGGAATGTCATATGTCACTTAAAAGAAAATAATGACATAATCAAGATGTTGAAATTCCACACTACTTCCAATAAAAGGTTAGGAAGGAAACCCCCATCAATAATGGAAAAAAAGATAACAGCTACTGGATTTGAGAAACCTCTTTTGCCAAAAATTTGTTTTAAGAGAAAGTCTTTATGGATTTCAACCGACAGCAGTACTGGCTCCTCAGTCAATGAATGTGAAATGTTTCTTTATAGGGAAACAGATAATATTACCATTACCATTTTATTGAAAAAATATTTTCCCCAAGTTTTTTTTTTTTATCTATCATAGGTAAATCTGATATCTGTATTGATAAACACACAACTTCTTAAATGTGTTGTAAATATATGAACATTTGATATCTAAATAAGTACTGTGTTGTTCTATATAACAACTAAATTTTGTTTAATAAATCCTACCCAAGTCATCATAGAGGGTATATAAAAATTATTGAAGTTGTAAAATAAGTACAATGGCTTCAAATAATTATTTTATCAAAATTTCTTTTTCATATTACTTATAGATTAGCACTCCAGATCAGGAATATTAACAAATTTAATTAAATTATTTCATTTAAAAGGAGAACTTAGTCTGCTTTGTAAATTCATTGTAAATTGCCCTCCCCCACTATGGAAGCCAAAACAAAACTTGATGTGATTTGTTAAAATTGGAAAGAATTTTTTTTTAATTCATAATCTGGACTGTTTAATTAATAGCAATATATGAAAAAAATAAATCCAAATTATGAATTTAAAAATTTTGTTACATGTCAAAAATCATGTAGGAGCATATTTTCTTTTGGCTTCCATAGGTGGTGGTGGGGGATCAGTTTATAATGAATTTACATAGCAAACTGAACCACACTATCAACCTATATAAAATTTAGTAAAAAAATTTGTTTTTGACATTCATGATCTGGAGTGTTCAGGATGAAAAAAAACGTTTTTGATACTCATGATCTGGAGTGCTCAAGATGAAAAAATTTTGAAAAAATTATTATTTCTAGTTACACTATTGCACAACACCACCAAATTTTTAGAACATTTGATGACTCACTATGTTGTTTAGGAAAGTTAAGAAACAGTGTTTGTAAAGTCAGAGATTTAATAAAATTGATTGAAAGCTGAGAAGAAGCATACACAGCTGTGTACCATAAAGAAGTGTGTGCAGAAGATTTTAATCAAGTTGAATGTTTTGTTTTGTATGAAGTTGAAAAACAAAAACAGGTTGTTCAGCTTGCGATTACAAAAACTCTTTCAGTTTCCTTTGTAAATTTTCTGATATAACAAAAACTTTTCCCAGACCTTTTTCTGTCTGTCTTGATTGTGGTTAATTTGTCTCTCAGTGGTGACCTGTACAAAGGTCAAAGGTCACTTGGAA